>JAKTSJ010000042.1:0-111384 GCA_030580115.1 Kregervanrija pseudodelftensis
GACCAAATTAGGTTTAGAATTAATGAAAATAGAGGGAGAGACATCAATTGAAGAAGAAATTATTATAAAAGATATGAAGACTAAAATCTCAACATTGGCCAGCATATCATTCTATGCTACTAGAAAATCACCCAGATAAATCAGCTAATTCACTAAAAAATATAACAATTAATGAAATTCAAAATGCATATAGAATATTGAGTAATTCGACTCTTCGAAAAAACTATGATGAAAAATTACATGCTCACTATACTAAAAAAGGTTTAAGTGATTTATCAATTGATGGAATTGATGAAATATCCTTGGATAAATTTGAATCAGTAGAAAATTTGACTAATAATGAATGGGAATTTTTTCTTGATTGTCCAAGATGCTGTACAGATAATGGTTTTAAAATTACCGAAACACAATTAAGTTATGGCATGGAATGTTGTAATGATCATCATAATGAAAGTGAAATTAATAAATACGATAATAATGATCCATATAATGTATTGGTTCAATGTAGCTCTTGTAGTTTATGGCTAAGTGTTATATATTATGAATGTAATGATGCTAATTAATTTAATAATAATATAATTGTAAAGTAATATGATATGTATTCTATAAAAACTAAATAAATAAATAAATAAATAAATCCTACAATCATGTAAAATAATGACAACTAAACCAAAATAAATATACAGAAATAAAATAAAAAACAAAAACCAAATCGTCGTTAATCATAAATATCTTAATTCGTAACTCTTCTCTCTTCCTCTTGTAAAATAGACAAAATAGCTTTACCAACACAGTCTACATCCGACACTAAACCAATATGACCCACATGAGACAGAAATTTACCACATAATTTATAATTGTATATTGACGGGAATAAATAGTTTTGGTGCGTGACACCGTCTCCTGGACCATAAAAAAAATGATAATAGTCACCTTCCTTAACATCATCTAAACCATCAACTAAAGAATATTTAACTGATGGTAAACCATTGCTATATATAAGTGCCATTGGTGGATATTTAACACCATCTTTTAGCCTTAGAGTATCCAAAAATTTCGCAGTACGATCAAGGGTTCTAGATAAGTAATCGTAAGCATCATCAAACGAAAAATCCAACTTATGTTTGATTCTCAAATGTTCAGGAACAAATTCTCCACGTTCTTGTTTTAACCTAGTAGATGAAACGAGTGCATTCAAATTATAATCAACCCAATTCTTTGGATCAAAAAAATCAATATGATAGTGTTCACCAGTTTTAATATCTTTAAATAAACAAACATCTTTCGGTGGAAGAAACACAAACGATGACCTCATCATAAAATTAACATCAGCTGTTAGTAAATCATTGCACAATAAAATTGTATCATTATATCTTAAAGGTCCCAAAATATTAACACATGGTAATGGAGTACCCGCATAAATAATACCTCGAACCAATGTTGGATCTTTAACCATTGCTCCATGTGCAACAATCCCACCCATGGAATGCCCAATAATCAAAATAGGCTTATTTCCATTATTTCCATAAATCTCTTTTAGTTTTGAATACAGTTGTTCGCATGTAGAATCCAGTGATAATCTCCAATCATAACCCCAATTATGAACTTTAACTTTAGGATTACTTTCTAACTTCTTAATCAATTTTTTTGAAATATCAACTGGTCCAATATGCGTTAACATCCCATCTGGATAAATAGTTTTAGTTACATTTTGCTCGTCTTCCTCTTTAGGACCAATCATCAAATCAATTTTACGAATATTTAATCCGGCTTTCAAAACTGGAATCCATGCCCTTCTACCAGTTTTAGTATCTCTTAGAATTGATCCTCTATAGCCTCCCATAATCAAAACATCACCAGATAATTGATCAAAAACTTTCAAATGAGGTTCAGTGTTATTTAGTGATAATGATGGTAATATCGCCCTTCTCAATGCCTTCATCTTTCCATCTTCTAACTTAGTTATATCTTTATAATATAATTCTTCTTCCAATGTTGACAATGTACTCATTTTTTCTAATTTGTTTCTAATTTCTTCTCTTTCTGCTTCTTCACGTTCATCTTCTATATCTAACATTCTACCAAATTTCTTCAGTGTTTTAGAATGAAGCAAAGAAGTTCCAACTGTGGATAATGATGATAATCTTTTCATCGATGATGATAACATTTCTTTGTCATCTTTTTCCATAAGTAGTGATGGCCGACGATTTAAAGAGGTTTTCAGTTGATCTAAACTCGAGGAATAGGAAGGCACGGTTTTAGCTGGGTAAGTAGCATTATTTTCTATATCACTAGTTCTTTCAGATTCTGGCTTGCCTGAAAATGGAAATGTAAAGTTAAACACTTTTCTTGTGCTATCCGGAGTTGACGTGACAGACACATCATCATCTATATCGGAGTGAGTAGAAGTACTAGGCGTAGTAGATGACTTTGTTCTAGTAATATGAACACCACCGATAATTGAAGATGCATCTTCTCTACTCAATCTGCGATCTTTTAAGTCACTATAATTAAAACTGCTAATCGGAATATTATTGTTTGCAATTACATTTTTAGTCAGTGGTTTAACTTCAACATCCTCATCATCTTCATTATCATCTTCTTCGCCACTATATGATATGCTCTCAAGAGAATGCTGAGTATTGTGCCTTTGAAGGCCATTATTATTTTTATAAGTATTTTCATTATCATTACTAATATGATTATCGTGATGATCATCATTCAACTTCAAAGAATCGATAGATGGGGAAGTTGATAGAGATTTATTTTTAATCGCTGAATTAGCACGTAATTTTAAAGAACTACTCTTATTTGAGCTTGAGTTTGTATCTGAGTTTGAAACTGGGGATTTATTGTGCTTCCATCTAAAGAATCTATGTGAAGCGGATGCAGCTTTAAGAACGGGTGATAACGGATTTGGGAGATGCAGGGACTCACTAGATTCACTTGACTCGTTGTCATTGTGATGTAATGACAAGGATGACGGATGGATAGTAAACCTCATATAATAATAAAAATGTGTTGAATCAGTACGAAACTACGAAACAATAAGGGAAGAAAATAGATCCGAAATGGTGTGTCTGAAGACAAAAAAAAATGAAATCAAAAATAAAATTATGTAAAATAAAAATTTTTCTTAACTTTCCTATATTTCTACATCCTTCTTTTAGTTTTTATAAATTAACGCATAGTTCTTAAGTTTGCTGGTTCAGAGTCTCTTTAGTCTCCTAAATACCAGAGAATGTGTCTTTATGCGTAGAGCAAGAACCAAGATATTCTGTCCCTTTGTCTATTAGGTCGATGATAATAATCGGTGATGAATTTTTTGAATCTATCATTTTTTTACTCATGAATCATCGACTTTTACTAATTGAATCTTTTGACGTGGTTAAGTTTGTTTTTTCAACTTTTGGAGTTTTTCCAATGGTTGATATTTGAAACTTACTTAGACATTTCATCGTGGCAGAATCACTACATTTAATTATTCCTTAAATAATAATTACTTAAACTTATTTTAAAAATGTACATAAAACATAAAATACAATTGAGTGAGTCAAACACTAACATCCATTTTAGACTCTATTTACCTTATTAATTGTTACCATCATTAGTGTTGTTAGTAGAGCCTAATATATTGTTCGGCATTTCACGAATGTAACTCTTCAAACGTTCAATCTCTTGACGCATTGCCTCCATCTTAGCATCACAATCCCTATGATCCTTTTCAAACTCTTCTAATTCTTGAATCTTCGTTTTTCTTCTCATTCTAAAAGCCCTTTGAGCTGCTCTATTTTGTTCTGCTCTTTTCGTATTTGTCAATGGCTTTCCATGATGTAAAAGATTATCTCCTTTATCATCGAATGCCGGTGCCAATACTGTTCTTTCAAGTTCTCTCCTTTTCTTCATGGATCTTTCTAAAATATCCTCCTCGGTGACATTAGTGACATTATTATTACCATTGGAAAACATACTTTCCTTGATATTGCTATTGTTATTGTTAGTAACACCATTGACAGAAGCCTGAACCTGTGCAACAACTTGATTTACTTGTTCTTGTAATCCTGATGTCGTTGGGACATCTGACATCTGATCTATTACATTATTATTAACACTCGCATTATCTTCATCATCCTCTTCATCGTTATTATTATCCTCTTCGTCATCCTCTCCATCTTCATCTTCATCATCATCTCTTTCTTCTGCTTCACCGTCTATTTCCCCAATTTGCCCCTGTAATTGCTCTCGATCGACTGCATCTTCTTGTTCTTCTTCATCATCTTCATCATCTTCTTCTACCTGGTTTTCCATTCTACTTCTCTTCCTGGAAGCACTGGACTTGTTTGCTTCTTGAGCGGTGGCTGCTGCGATAGCTGCAGCAGCAACATCAGAATCAAACACTGAAGGATGAGATTCCTCATTAATAGACACAATGTTCTTGATTTGTTTATGTGGGCGTCTCATATTGATAAAACTAGATATTCAAGATAAACGTGTCAACAATTGCTTATGTAATGAACATTAGAATTATTAAAATATTTTTTTGGCGACTTGAAATTTTCACGACATGAATTTTATTATTTTTATTTCGGTTTCTTTCCCTTCCGTAGGTGACAATGGAATTTGACGATATTAATATTTCTAAGATATCCAATAAGTTATTGAATGATATTGATAGACTAATTGATAACTTTTTGATTACCGAAGATATTCTGATCTTCAATGATATCATCAACGCTATTCAACAATTTCAGCCATCCCCACAGTTACTTGATTCAAAATTGAGAATTTTCATTAATAAATTGCTTGTCTGTTATTCTGAGAATTTTTTAAATAAGAAAATTGATAAAATAACAGATTTCGAATTAAATATTGCTAAAATATTTTATAATTTGACCAAAGTTAGAGGATATAAAACAGTTTCTAAATGCCTGTCAAGCGATGTTTACTTAATCAATTATGTTTTTAATAGATTAATTTCAGTTTCAGCTAACCATAACTCTTGCAAATACTGGGAATTGAATTTTTTTTTATTACTTTGGTTGTCGATTTTAATCTTAATTCCATTCCCACTATCCAAAATTTCAGAATCACTATCCCGTGAAGTTTATCAGTTATCTATAAACTTTTTGAATAACTCCGGTAAAGATGTTGATGCAGCTGCAACTTTGCTATCCAGATTTTTATCAAGATCAGATAATGATCAATATTTCAAAACTTTCATAAACGCAAGTTTTAGTCTAAAATCTTGGAATAGTTTTAATAATTCGAAACAACTTGGATTATTACAAACACTTAATTACTTATTGAAATTAATAGATCAAGAAAAACTAACTGTTGATTATTTATTTAAGTTGTCAGGTTTTTTAAACGATAGCATTCTCTCAATGGAAAAAAGTGCTGCAATATTAAGATTGGTTTATAAACTTCTTGGCAAGTTGACTTTATTTGCGTGTACTTCAGATAGCATGGACATAGTATTGAAACTGAGTTCGACGTTAATGAGTTCAATTAATCAAAAGGAGACGGTTTTAAGATATACACTTTCAAAGCAAATATCGAAAATTTTAAAAAGACTAGACTACAGTTCGAGGTCGGATATGACTGAATTTTTAATTTCCCAAATAATTGATGTTCATTGGCTAGAGTGTAGTGAAAATTGTTCAGATATTAATATTGACCCAGAATCAGTCAATATCGAAAAATATCATACTATTTTACTAACGTTAGGAGAGTCTGCAAATTCAAGAATTTTATCCAGAAATTTAATCGAATTAGCATCCAAAATTCTAAAGCAAACATTATTCTTGGAACAACACAAACTTACATATGTAGTGGGGTCCAATGTCCGAGATGCATCCTGTTTTATTGCTTGGTCTTTGGCAAGAAAGTATAAAACTTCAGAATTGCCAGACTCTTTCCTTTTAGAAGTTTTTAAATCGTTACTTGTATGTTGTATTAATGACCAAGAGCTAATGATTCGTAGAGCTGCATCTGCGGCGCTTCAAGAATTAATTGGACGTCATGGTGATTACATTTTGCCCAAATTAATTGAAGTTTCTGATCAATTACATACGTATAAAGTTAAGCTGATAGAATTACTAGACTACACAGCATTAGGTCATACACACACAACTTTTTTAACGGTGGCAATAACGGAAGAATTGAATGGACTATTGTATAATGATTTTGTGGATCATTTGTTATCCTACGGAATATTCCAAGACAAGCAAGCCTCGATAACGTTGCATGCATTATTAAAAAACCACATTTCAACCATACCAGACATACTGGATAAGTTAGTTAAACAATTCAATCCCGAAAATCCAAAATGTGGTATCCTGTATACAATTGGTGAACTATTGCCATTACTGGGACAAGGCCAAGACCAGAAATATCTTACTGAAGTCTACTTACCTTTGATAAAAAATTTTAAATATGACAGAAATAAAACTTCAATAATACTGGGAAGAGATTACATTCATTTCTTAACTTCTTTGTTTAAAATATTCTCAAATTTGCAAATTCAAAATGAAATGAATGTCGTTTTTGAAATGACGAGATCTAACAACAAAGATATTGAGCTGGAATTCATTCCTTTTTCGAAAGTAATTAGAGGATTAACTAAAGAATTCAGTGATTTATGGATGAATCATGTTGCTTATGGCGATTTAATTGCTTGCGCTGGCGTTGGAAACTGCTTGGAATTGATGAGGGATCATATTCAAGCGTTGCTTAAAATGATTACAGAAATAAGAGTTGATTGTAATATAAAAGGAAAATTACTAAAGAGTATTTCCCAATATTTGAAGAGCAACACTCTAGAAATAGACACACATTGGAGTCGTCTTGTTATTGCTTGCTTGAATGATTATACTATCACGAATCAAGGTGATGTCGGTAGCGTGGTTAGGTTTGCAGCATTATCATTGATCGAAGACAATAATTGTATGTTTTTATCCAATACTGAAATCGAGAAAAATTTGGTAAGACTCTCAGGTGAGTTGATGGATAATATTAGAAGAAAAAGCTTCAAGTTGTTGTACGATTTTAGAGGCGAGCGATTAATTCAATTACCATCTGGAGAAGAAGAATATTTCAAACTTTTATTAAAGAAATATTGCGATTGGTATTTGAATGATAGATTCATCTCTGTGGAATTTTGGAAAGGATATTGTTTTTCTGGCGGATCTCCACAGGCCACTGATATTACCGTCAACAGAGCCGTTTGGATGTTTTTTATTAATTGGGAAAAAAATGAAATTTTACAAAGAGAAGAAGTAAAAAGAAACGTTTTATTGGATATGTTGGAGTGCTTAAAAATTTCCCCCAATAATAATGTCAATAAAAATATGAAAGTAAGAGATAAGAAAGTTATTTGGGCCGGTTTGAAATTTTGGTGTAATTTACTTGAATTAAATTTGAATATTCCTACTTGTTTCAAACTCAATAATATATACATTCGAGTGTTCAATGCTACAAGGGGTCAATCTGTTAATATGTGTATAACCGGAATTCGTATATTTATTAACTTGTATTTAAGGGATACCACGTTGAATAATTGTTCTGAGAGGATAATTTTTTTATCTGAGAATCATCCAAATACCGCTGTCAAACAATATGCCCTGGAGGCATTGGAAGAGATACAATGGGAAATGGAGTAAAAATAGTTTAACTTTATAGACTTTGCTTAATTTAATTTAAAGAGACGTAGAAAATAAAAAGGCGAGAAGAATTAAATAGCCTGGGCCACCCATACGTAAATTTATCACAAACATTGCAGTTTTAATTATATTTACACCACTCAAACATTAGAATATCACTTTAATCACGATGAACGGAGACAGTGTAGTGGCAAATGATCAACCAGGGTTTCGACCTGTTGTAAATCAGACCCAGAGCAGCCTTTCGAATTTATCTATCTCCGTTGATAATGGCAATCCAATGGTTAATACGACCAATGAAGACACATTTGACACATCAAAATTTTATGAACTGATGAAGACACCAACAAATGAATCTTGCCCTACACTTCCGTGGTCAGAAACTAGTAATGGCAAAAATAATGTTCTTAATGTAGGTCCAACCACTCCTACTCCTACTCCTACTTCAACTTCAAATAGCAGTTCAATAACTGGATCTTTTCTGACCAATGTTCCTGCATCAAAAGTTAGCAGAAACCCAAATACAAATTTATCTCCTTGGAATGCAAGTGTTGACAATAGTTTACGTCTGAATTTGAATCTGAATTCTAATTCGAATTCAAATTTGAATTCAAATTCTAATATGAATATAAATAATATGAATACGGAGATTTTTTTGAACCCATCTGCTAGTCAATTGAATAAAAGAGTGACCAGGTTCAATTCAACACCCGCTTTAAGAATGTCAGATGATATTGGATTATTAGAAAGATATAATAATTCGACAGATTTTCAAAGTACACCTGTTTATTCTCAAAACTATATAAATTCCACAGATGGATCCATTCCATGGATGAATCAAACAAGATCACAGTCACAATCACACCTACAAGTACAATACCAAAGGTCATCAACTGCACAACCAAAAACTTCAAATTCTTTGTCTTCGTCTCCAACCTTGTGGGCAACTAATCCCCCATTGTCAGCTGATGATTCAAATAGTAGTTTAAGATCATCAAGGTTTTTTCCCAGTCCATTAGTTGACTCGCATCAGCAATTTGAAGAGTACGATTCACAGAATTCACCTTTAATTACACAATCTAGAAGAACAGCAGGAAGAGGAACAGGCACAGGATCAGTAACAACGCCATCAACAACATCAACAGCAAATACTACGACAAATGATTTTGGCGGTAGATCCAACTCAGTTGGATATCCATCTTCCTCATTAGATTTCACTTCTTTTAATTCTGTGGTTCCGACAACTCCTCAATACAATACAACATCGAGTAATGAATATTTTGAGAACAAATTTAATTACCAGCCTCCGTATTCAACTTCAGCGATATCTTCATTTCAGCCACAACAAACAACACCGTTGCAACATGTGCATAGTAATAACAGCAACAATGATAATAATGCTAATTCAACTCCATCATGTTTTGTTGATCCATTAGGTAAACCTTCTGAACCTACGTTATTAATGGATAGCACTGGAAATGATATTGAAGAAAAAGAATATACAATGTGCAACGATTCTCCACCACATTTGGAAGCTAGGGTTCAGTTAGAATCTCGTTCATCATCTCCGGATTCATCAAAGTATATGGATATATCACCCACTTTACCATCGGCTTCTTTGCTTAATTCAATATCTACAGAAAACGATGAAATAGAAAAATTTGAACAATTCAATGATCCCAAATCAATGATTTTACATTATATTCATCATATAGTTACGAGGCACAATTCTTTAATTCAATCATATATTGCGTCACTACCAATCAATGTACCATCAAGTGTCGCTCATCGTTTGATCAACCTTGTTTTTTATCCAATTGGTAAGGTTTTAAAATGTGAAAAAGAAGAAACATTAAAAAGCGATGTCTTTGTGAAATATAGAATCATTGCCATGGTAGTTGAATCTGCTGTTCTGAATGTTAAAGAGAGAGCTAGTGGACCATGGCGTAGTGTTAGATTTGAAATACCCGAAACAGGTAGAGAGTCAAAGATGTTGATTTTTTATGATGATTATGAACATGATGATAGTTATAAAGATGATTACGGAAAATTAGAAAATTATAATTCCAATTCCAGTAATACTGGTGGTGGCGGTAAGTTAGATGTAAGTTGGTATCCTGAGGGATTCTCATCAACTTTCCATCGCCGTGGAGTTAATAATTTTATGTTTGTTAGAGAACTACAAAGTAAAATGATTATAAATAGAATTAGACTTGGTGGTGGTATGATCAGTGAAACAGGTGAATTTAGGGTCAGTGTCCCGGTAGAGGAATTAGGTGCTGATTTAGATCATATAGGTAGTGCTGGAGACTATTTAGAAGGAAGTAATGGTAAGTTGAAAAGGTCTTTTATGGTGAATATTGATTTACGTGAATTAGACGGGAAAAATACAAACAATTACGTGAACAATAATAGAGATTTTAGGTATGGTAAGAACAATGCAAATGGTAATAACAATAATAACAGTAATAATAATAATAATGTGAACGGTAACAACAACAGCAATGGTAATAATTCTACACGTGGAGGCAGGGGAGGTTCCAGAGGTGGTACTAGAGGTTATCATGGAAAACGAGGAACATTTAGAGGGACATTCAGAGGACACAAAAAGTAATTTATCAGGCATAACCAATATATAAAATTTAGGTATGTGGTAAATAAGCAAACATTCATTATACGAGTAAACTATGCAGAATTAATGTAATAAAGGAAAAGAACCATTCGCGGCGTAACGATTTTTCTAATGATTTAAATGATACTTTTTAAACATCGAAAGCCTTTTTATTGTATTATATACCGAATAAGATATCATGAGTATACTGGACTTTATACCAAAAAATTTCAATGACACGTTTGATGCATACAAAATTTTGCCGGGGCATCTAAAAATAGTTGATGAAGCGAGCAATAGTACGACTATCACCAAGTTTTCAAGACCCTTAATTTACATAACAAACATTACTAACGTTGATGTGATAAAAAAATACATAGAAAATAACCAGACAAACATTGAAAACATTCAAAATGTTCTAAAATATAAAACTGTTGATAATTTTATAATGGGGCTTATGGTGATCAATTTTGCTGTATGTATAACGGTTGTGGCATTATGGATTTTATTACTTTTACAATTTTTATCACTACGCAGGAAACCAATAATATTATCAATCGGGACAGTATGGTGTGCAATTATTCAAACGTATGCATTCACCCGGCTTTTTTGTTTAATGTTTGATCAATTTGAAGATTGTGTACAGGATACAAAATTAATGAAAAAGCTTATATTTGACAGAATTGAAATTAGAGTTCTATTGTTTATTTCAAAGATTTTTATTTGGATAAATTACTGGTGGATTATTCAAAAAATTATAGAAAGATATAGGTTGTTTTTAAAGAATAAAAATAAACACAGCAACGAAAAACCAAATTTTGAAAATGGAAAACAGCATGAATTAATTGGATTAAAATTGGTGCAAATACCTATATTTATTGTTGTCATTTTTGATATAATAATGGATGGTATTTTGCATTTTGGGACATTAGGAGATAAGTATACCTCAAAGAGCTTTGAAGGGTGGATTTCTATTACAAATTTGATTTCAACATCTGCAATATATGCTATAGTTGCAGTGTTTTGGTTATTCTTTTTGCTTACAAAGACTCAACTTAAATTTTTATTCAAAAACTTTATTTTAGTTCTGTTGATTATTTTATTTTATGTTACGGGTGTTGGGTTAAACATGCTTTGGGTGGTTAATATAGGGGATAATTTACGGTGGTTAGTAGGCATATACTGCATGTTAGATTTGATGACCATCCAACTAAGCTATGATCTATTGTACAAGCTTGACGAGTTCAATGCCAAATTAGAAAGCAAAGGCATTATAGGTAGAGAATATGTGGAAGTCGATGCCGATAAGGAAAGTGTGGTGGATTAAATGCCGAAATTTGAATGGTGAGAGTTTATCGGATTGGGGGGATTTTTCACCGCTTTTGTTTATCTCTTGGAGTCAAAAAAAACAAATCTCCTTGCTATGGTCAGTTTTTGATGATTTTTTACTGATGTTAATCTATATCTTTATTCTGGTCAGTTGTCATTATTTTCATATCTAAATCATTTTGAATGATAAGTTCACGAGCCATGATTAACCCATCCAAAAAGATGAATTATATACCATTATTGACTATGTCTTCCAATGCCGACTGCAATACAAATAATCCACATAATCAGTCAACAACTGTGACGACGACAATGATAACTAGCGATGAAAACGGTTACACAGATTTGTTTAATACCTCCATCAAAGATTTAGAAAAAATATTTAATTTTAAAATTCATTTGTTTCAAAACACGAAATCTAATTTATTAGAAAAACCTAATAAACCAAAACATAATATTTCAATTACTAATAATAATTATAATGAACTAGATGTTGATCTTGATTTGAAACTAAAACAAATAAAGAAACGGAAGCTGAAACTAAAAGAAAGGGAAATGGAAAAAGAATTAATAAAAAAAAGGAGAATTAAGGATAAAAGCTATAATAACGAGTTTATTGATGAACTAGAATTTATTGATAATCATTATGAAGTGGAAACATTGATGAAGGAGATTATCGATGACCATTACAAAAAATTTGTCACAAGTTCTTCATAGACATTTTTGCTGTTACTCACATTCACTGGTTGATGTCAGCCTTTTTTTTTTTGGAACCTTTATATTTTTGTTCTTATTTACTATACTTTACATTTTTACCCTTTAATGATATATTTTACGAATTTAACTTTAGTTTAGAACAAAGTAAATTTAACACGAAAAAGAAAAGAAGATAAAGGAAGAAAAAAATGGCATTACAAATTATTAAAACATTATCAGAATCATTAAATCAGTTTTTTGGTTTGGTAATCACTGGAAATTAATCCTCGTACAGTGTGAATATCAAAATAGCTCATCACAAAATGTTTTAATAATAAATAAATTTTTCATTTCCATTCTAAATTCTCCTAAATTTAGAAAACAAAACTTATCAAGAAAAAAATGTAATAAATTAAAATCAGCTATCTCCGACATATCCTCAATTCTAAAACCATCACCTCTCAAATTTTGTACACGTAGAGAAGCTTGTCTATTAAAAAACTGACAGTAGTATACTATTAGGTCCGCCTGTCGATAAATAATATCATCATCAAAAAAAGAGTCTTAAAAAAAAAAGAATAAGTTTTGTAAAACAGAAATTAATTTCTTGTTCAGAAAAGTCATAGTAAATTCTAAATTTGGTTAGTATTTATGAATCAAGTTATTAACTGTATCATATCTTTAAAACACTGTAATGCTCATACAAGGCTGAAACTTAACGAATAAAAGGTTGTCAACATGTTTATATTCAGTTGGAACAATTGGTATTGAAGTGTATAATCATAGCAATATCAAGTATCAAAAAATATGAACAGCTGATTATTCTGGAGATAACATACCCTTTTCAAACATTGTGAAAAACAATATTGTTGTAAGCATTTACACCAATCAGTTTTCCTGATGAAGAAAGAAAAAAGAAAAATAAATTGTTAAGAAGGGGAGAAAGTGAAGATATTAAAAGTGGTATAAAATGAAAGAAAAAATTATTTGTGAAATGTGAAAATTACAGTTTTGGCATAAATGGCGTGTATTTTGATTTTTGTACACAACGGTTATGTCCATAGATAGAGGGTTATTACAAAGTTATCAACTTAATTAAGTTATCCAAAGCTATTTACTGTCATCTTTACTTTCTTCAGCTTTTTCATCTGCTATTTTTTCTTCTTTCTTGTCTTCATTTTTTTCTTCTTTCTTATCTCCAGTTGCGATTAATCCATTACTTTTATCAAAAATCTGTTGTAGATTGAACTTGCACAATCTATCATAATCTTTGTAACTCACTACACTCATACCAATGTTGTTCTTAAAACAGTAAACGTTGATCATGATATCGGCATCTTTATACTTCAAACCAATGTTTTCATCATATTTCTTGATTTTTTTATCAATAAGTTCCATAAAGTGATCCCTATCAATCGTGTCAAAATTTCTTTTCACTAAGTTAATGGAATATGTTTCAATTTTATCTTCTCTATGTTCCTCTACATATTCATCCATTACAATCTCAACTAATTTCTCAAATTCGTCAACAGTTGCATTGCATGATTTGTCAATTCCCGTTAATTTTTGTAAAAACCTTGAATTTTTGGCTTTACTTTCATATAAATCGTCACAAATTTTGACAATAAATTCAGACGGTTTTATAGGTTTTCTTAATTTAAAAAATGTAAGTGATTCTGCATTAATTGGTATTTCTCTAATGAACATCTTTTTATTGCCAGTATCTTTAGTTTTATCTTTTCTTTTGATTTCTGCTAATTCCTTAGCAATGGCATCTTCAATATCTTCTTCTTTAGTTTCCTCCTCCTTCCCAGCTTCCTTATTTTCATCTTCTCCGTCTTGCCCCTGTTCTTCTCCTTCAATGTTAGGATAGTATTTCTCCACCGCTTCATTTAAAATCATTTTGAATTCTTTTGATGCTGCATGTTCTCTGTGTCTATTACAAGAGGCAAATATACCATATTGACCTGGCTCAATCAATGATCCAGACTTTTGTCTCTTACTATTTCCACCTTTACCGCTGTTACTGGATCGTTTACCCATTATGATATTGAATATATAAGTAATTAAATTTTTATAAAAAGGTTTGAAAAATAGTTAAGATTTCTTTTCGGCGCTCTCAAGTTTCTTTTCATGTTCAGCTTTCCAGCCTTTACGTCTTTGTCTTTCTTCATATTGTTCCCTGTTCTCCAAAACTCTTTCAACAATATCTTCCACCGTCATTGTATCAAATTCATGTTCTCCAAGTTGTTCGTAGATACCTAAATCTCTAATTTCACTATAAGGATCTTCGAGCTCTCTGGTAGGACCGTGGAAAACTTTGATTATCTCCATAGGGAATTGATTCAAATACTCTGCAGTTGGTTTGTATGGAGCTCCAATAACTATACCATCAATATATTTGCTCTGTAAAACACATAAAGATCTTTCAAGCAAATTCATAATTGGATAATTCAATCCCTTATACTTGTTAACTTCGTCATCATCTGTAATACCCACAACTATTAACGCATTTGATCCATTTGATTCGGCTAAGTTTTTTAAATTTTTCAAAATAACAATATGGCCTGGATTAAATAAATCAAATCCACCATCTATATAGTATATTGGACGAGTTGGTAACCAAAGGTTTTTATCACCTTTAATTAATTCGTGTAATTTACCATCATCTTTAGTGAATGCGAAAACGGATGGACCTGGAGTTTCGGCATCCTCACTAGTGGCATAATTTCTAAATCTTTCAATAGACTCTTCATTCAATAATGAATGACAGTTATCAGCTTTACCTTTGAAAAAATTTTCCCAATCATTTGATGTAATTTCAGGTAAATGATGCCCTTTTGAATACAATAACATTCTACCAACTAGGTCAGTTGTGGAAATATTTGGAGTTCTTTTAACAACAATAAATCTACCCATTTTTTTAACAACATCATAACAGTCGTTACCATTGGCATCTGTGGTAATATCGTCACCATGCACAACATACTGACAGCCATACTTATCCATCACTGCAGGATCCGTAACATAAGGCGCATTCACAATTGCCTTTGTACACCATCTGCAACCCTCAACAGCTTCCATTCTTTCACTTAAGTTCATAACAACGGGTCCTTTATTGGCCAATATTTCCTCATCGCTATGAACACCAACAAACAATTCATCGCCGTGTTGTCTAGCTTGCATCATTGCACCAGCATGACCGTGGTGTGCAAAATCAAAGCAACCATCAATCCAAATTCTCCTATCTAAAATGTCTTTGTTTCCTTGACTCATAACGTAATCTGAATCGAACAAACGATCGGAAAATGTAAAAGTAATAACGGTGCTCCACAATTTTTCTAAATTCGAGAAATTGTGGAATATTTACCCGTATGCCGCTTCCGATCTACTCAGAAGCCACCAGTTTGTCTGACTTTTAAATGTTTATTGTTCATTGCTTATAAATAAACACTAGTATAAATTGATTTATTTTCCACGATATCCTTCCCTTTTTATTAACTTTTTTTTCTCTAGTTTTATCAAAATATTGTTAATTTAGAATGCCAATTATCTTTCCTGAACTCAGAACAATTCCGGTTACAAATGATCCAATCCCAATAATTGGTTTTGGTTCGGGTACGAAATGGCAGTGGAAAAAGAAAGCTGAAAATCCAGTTTCCAAAGATGCTCCAACAACTACTGATCCAGAATTAGTTGCAAGTCTAATTACAGCGTTAAAAGAAGGGTTTGTTCATTTAGATACTGCCGAAATTTATACAACTCGCCCAGATGTTGGGGCTGCTTTTCATGCCTCGGGTTTGAATAGAGATGATGTTTTCATCACTGATAAGTATCATGCAAGAGGTCTATCTGTTGATGGTAAACATCGTGGGCCATATGCTTCATTACAAGAGTCATTGCATTTAATGGGAATTGATTATATTAATTTATTTCTGTTACATACAATGGAATTTCAAGAAGAATATCCACTTTTAGAATGTTGGAAAGAAATGGTTAAATTAAGAGAAGATGGATTAGTCAGAAATATTGGTGTTTCAAACTTCGATGTCAAACACTTGGAAGCTATTAAAAATGCAGGTTTACCATTACCTCAAGTTTTACAAATCGAATTCCATCCCTATTTACAAGAACAATCGACAGGTATTGTCGAATATGCCAAAGCAAATAATATTTTATTAGAAGCGTATGGTCCTTTAGTTCCATTAACGAAGGCTAGAGGTGGTCCATTGGATCCATTATTAGAAATTTTGTCTGAAAAATATGGTAAAAGTGCAACTCAAATTTTATTGAAATTTGCCCATGCAAACGGATTTGTTACTGTTACTACAACTAGTAAAGTTGAAAGAATGAGAGATATTTTAGGTGTCTTCAACTGGGAATTGAGCCTTGAAGATGTTAAGCTGATCTCTAAGACTGGTAATTCTTATTTCTTTAGGGCGTTCCCAATTACTTTATTACCTGATTACGATGAAGAATTAAAAGCAAAGAGGGGATTAGCTCCTGCTGCCAATTAATTTATAATTTTTACTTTATAATTCACTAAAAATAAATTAATAGAAATATTTAAGGGAAACAACTCTAATTCATTTTATATGACCGCAACAGGCGTGGTTCTTCTCTTCTTGTTACGTCTGGCTAAAATTGTGGCGCCTTTCATTTCCAGTTTGAACGGTTTTGAATTCATATTTTCCCAATTCATAACTTCCTCTTGTGGCTTACTTGGCACTCCAATGTCATTTTCATCTTCTACGACAACATCTAATGCTAATTCTTTATCCCCGGGTATTCTACCTTCTTCATGCATTCTATGCGCAGCAGAAGATATATCAAATGCTTCCTTCATAGCAATAACGGCAGGTGTATATAAAGCTCTATCTGTTTTACCACCGCCAAATCTTTTCAAAGATGTACCTTGACAACCTTCATAATCCATATCTTCATCCATGTTAGATATAGATCTAGAGTAAACCGAGTCAAATGAGTTAATGGATGCATCTCTGGATTCTGATCCGATGTCAATTCCAGATTTTGGAATTGGGACATTTTGAGGATGGGACGAATGATGTGATCTATGCAATGATGTTTGATGTTGTTGCTGTTGCTGGGTAGAATCTGATTTATTCAAAAATTCGAGAATCCATGGGTCTGTCAGAAATTGTTCAACGTTATACCTTTGAACTGGATTAACAGTTAATAATCTCGAAACGCAATTTTTTGCACCAGGTGATATTTCATCCCACCAAGGTGATAAAAACTTGAATTCACCTTTGGCAACTAATTTCGTCAATTCTTCAATAGAATCATTAAAAAAAGGTGGGAACCCGCAAAGTAAAATATATAAAACACAGCCTAAAGCCCACATATCAACTTCTTTGGAATATCTCATGTCTCTAACAATTTCAGGTGCAGTGTAGCCGATTGTACCACATGGGGTTTTCAGAGCTGCTGAATCTTGAAAAATTTGTTTTGATAGACCAAAATCACCTATTTTAACGATACCAATACCACCACCACCATAATTCATGACAAATTTACCCTCATCTAATTTTGTTGCCGGATTATCGCTGCGACGTAATCTTGGTCCGCCTGTATTTGGTAATATTTTAGTTGGTTTGAAAAAAATATTTTCAGGTTTCAAGTCTCTATGAACAATCCCAACATGTTCATGCATGTATAATAAGGCTTCAGCAACTTGAATAATAACATGACGAGATAAATCTTCACTAAAATAAGTAAACTTAACAATTTCATTGAAAATTTCACCACCGCTAACAATTTCTTGAATAATATAGTAGTATTGCTCATTTTCGACGAAATCAATCAGACGAACTATATTCGGATGATTTAATTGCCTCATAATTTGGACTTCTTTTAAAACAGAAAGCCTCTGCTTTTCATCTAATTGATATTTTTTAATAACTTTAATTGCAACCTGTTCCTTTGAAATTGAGTCAATTGCTTTATAAACTACCGAAAATGCACCTTCTCCTAACTTCTCTCCAATATGGTACCTTTCAATTGATTTACGACTCGCCTTCCTTCTGGTCTCTTCATCTAGAGTTTCTTGCTTGACAAAATCCGTAGCAAAGGCTTTAAATTCTTCAATATGATGTGTACAGTGATCATTATCATGGTGCTGTTGTTGCTGCTCTTGTTGTTGATGTTTTTGAGGTTGTTGTTGCTGTTGCTGTTGACGATGATTTTCTTGTTTCTCTTTGTGGTGAGTGTTATGTTGGGCATCATTCTCTTGCTTTATGTTTAATTCATTAATCCCCTGAACAGTGGATTTAGTAGAGACTGGAGCAATAGTAGACAAGGAATTCGAAGTTTTTTCTGAACTTATGTCGTTAATTTCAGATACAAATAACCTTCTATCTGCAGCTTGTCTACCATGTCTAATAAATTGTCTGATATTCTGTTTGAAATGTTAGTACGTGTTTGAGTAAAAATCTTTCGTTTACCAAAATTGACTGGTACATACCTCGAACATAAGATGGATTTTTAGTTTAACGTGGCTATTGAAAAAAGAAAGTAAAACCAGAAGATAAGAAGCAAAAATTGGTAGGAGGGAATTTAGACGAGTCCTGACAGTTAGCAAATACACTACTTTTTGCACGGATTACCATGATTTTTACCTTTTTACTTTTACTTCCTACATTTAGTAATTCACTCTTAAGTTATCTGAATATCTATGGATGGTTTAGCACAGATGGAGCTTTATATTTTACCTGAATCGGTTAATTTGACAAATATACACAATTTATTTGTTAATACACCACCCCAGACTAATTACAATTATTCTGTTCCTCTTGGATTTGTTAATTTAATTAGCGTCAACTCAAATTGTTCTTTGCAGAGCTTTAAACTATCCACCCCCATAGATTGTATGAAATTTGAGGAAATATTGGATCAAAACAATGGCCATTCTCTAAGGCTATCCAATATCCCAATCAAGGCAAGGTTCTATTCAGAATCGATGCTAATAAGCATAGTACCAAACACACGACAGGAACCACTTTTCAAGGTTTCCTTTATGCATGAATACAAAACCTTTCTATCTTTACAACACTATTTTTTTTCTAACAATCAAATTTTATGTTCGTCAAATTTTCATATCATTCCAATACATTTTGAAAACTTCACGCTAACTTTGGATCGCATTGCAAAATCAGTCTCCTTTTCTTTCAATATCGTATATTCTATATCTATAAAAGAATCAATATATTTTAATAACACTCCGCAAATACTTAGTTCTTTAAAATCTTTGTCTGAATACGTATTCACTCCAAATTTAACACTTTATCAGACATTTACCGATGACCAATCCGAACCTACTGTCTCTTCCTTTTATTCATCAATCACTCACAATACAGATAAACATGCCAATCATTCCGATGCTACATATTTAAAAATTACAGGTATATATAAAACTCTTTTACCTTATCAGGGGGAATCTTTAAAATGGATGCTAAATCATGAAGGCATTAGACTTATTCAAGATTTAAATACCGAACAAGACCTCTTTGATTTAAAAAGTAATGACGAAAATTCAATCTCAAAAATATTGGATAGACTTGCGTTTGGCTGGTCATGCGTTAATCATTATCAAACAAATCAAAAATTATGGTGGAATTCATATACTGGTGCCGTCTGTACAACCGAATTTGTGCTTTCATATATCTCGAGATTTCCAATACCACCACCAGCTAAAGCATTCCTATGTGAAGAAATGGGGTTAGGTAAAACACTTGAAATAATAGCTTTAATAAAGCTTCATCCTCGTATCAAATATCTCCCTATTACAGAAAACAAACAAGATCCATTTGATCCAACTCGGAAGATCTCTGAATGTAAAACGACGTTGATTCTTTGTCCACAGACCATTATTCATCAATGGTTACAGGAAATAAATAGTACAACTACGGATTTAAAGGTTAAAATATACAAAGGCATAACTAAGATTCAAGACATGAACCCTGGGATGACACCATCCGAAGTAGCCAGCCATCTTTCCACTTTCGATGTCGTATTGACTTCATATTCGACGTTAGCAAAAGAGTTAGATAGAGCAATTTTCAAGCCCACATCTAGACCAAAGCGTAAATCGGCAAAACATGAGAGGATTGATTATTCTTCGCCTTTAATGTTGTTAGAATTTCATAGATTAGTTTTAGATGAGGCACAACTAGCTACTATTTCTATTTCTCGTGTGGCAAAGTTTGCTAGAATTCTACCAAGAGTGCATACTTGGTGTGTATCTGGAACTTTAATCAGAAAAGATTTGCAGGATTTGCTTTCACTTTTACGTTCTCATAGATACTACCCACTAGACCGATTGTCTGCTGCAGAGTGGAAGTTAATACCACGTGGACAATTTGATAGATTGGTTACTACAGTGTGTTTGCGCCATACTAAGGAAATGGTGGGTGATCAAGTTAAGTTACCTAAGCAAAGGAGAATCATGCTAAGAATGCCATTCGGCGCAATTGAAGGTGACAATTATGCTAATCTATACAATAGATTCTTGCAACAGGCTGGATTAAATGAAAAAGGCGAACCTATTGTTGAAAGTTATGATTTAGACAGAAGTAGAGTTGGTATGAGAAAATGGTGTACCTGGCTTAGAATGGTTTGTTGTCATGCACTGTTGTTAAAGGGTATCGGTCTGGAGAGAAACAATATTACTAATATTGATGGTTTGGATGACGATGGCAATAATAGTAAAGATATAAATGATGAGTTAATGATGGGTACTTTGGATGATGTCTTAAAAAATTTGATTCGAGATAATGAATCTGAACATTATAATAATGATCGTTCATATTTGACAAATTTATTGAAAAGCGGTAAAATTTGGGAATTTTTAAGAAGACCTGATAAATCGGTTAAAGTTTTTGAAAAAGTGGTAGAAGAGTTGGAAAAAAGGGTTGAACTTTTTAAAATGAAGATTGGCTTCTGTGTTGTTGATAACGAAAAGAAAACATGGATAATAAGATTAAGAAATACTTTAGAATCTTTGCATCAATCATACTTTATGTTAGCTTCTTCCCATTATCAGCATTATAAACCCATGAGACCAATTCCTGACTCATTTAAAGATTTGGAGGCGTTGGAGGTTCCAGATGACAATGAAAAATTAGGGATTGATGCTGAAATTTTAACCACCGACGAAAAATTACATTACGAATTAGAAAATCAATATTATAGAAAAGCAGATGGTTTGTTGAGTCAGCTATTAGATGAACCTTGGCAAAAAACTCAGGAAATGATTTTAAAATTGAATTTAACTTTCGATTCTATTAAAATATACAAGCCTGAAAGAATTCCTGAACTTAAAATTGAACAAATAAATAATGAGGAAGTTAAGTTAGAAGATGATGATGAAACTCCAAATATTAAAAAGGAAGTAAGTAGTATACCGATAGAAGATCTGCCACTAATTTGTATGCCAATAAACGAGTTATTAAGTTTAGATTTGATGCAGCATGCCTCAAATTTGGGAATAAGCTTTATTTTAAATAGGGCAATGAAAACTTTGACGCAATTAGATAGTCAGGGAACTATCATAAATTTATGGTTTAAAAGATTGATTCATATTCAAAAAAACCCTGTCACAAATACTGAAGATGATATTACGGGTACTGAATATACAAGTTCCCTTATAGCACAAGAGACATCACAAGCTTATATTGATGAGCTTCAGCTTATACTTGATGATAGAGATAAAGCTTTAAACTCTACAGAAGATTCAATCTTATACTCATCCAAGACCACTAAAAATAAACGTCATCAGCCAAACCCAATATCACAATCCAACGCCAAGACTCCCTTGTCAAATGAGCTTGATGCATTACGTATACAGCAAACTCCTCATGGCACAATAAATCCAAGATTTTCGTTGAAAACATCTTTGCTGGAATTAACTGATGAAATGACTAGTACGTATTCTCCAGGAACATCTCAACATGATCAATTATCAGTTATATCAGATAAAATTAAAAAAGAAGTTAATATACAATCAAAGAATATTCGTTATATGAGGGGTAAATTATTGGATGTTTTAAATGATGCGTTCAATTCTAAAGTTGCTTATTACAAATCATTGCAGATGCGGTCTGATTCTTTGGTCAATTTCAAACCTAACAAAGTCGTTACAACGGATAACGTTGGCCCAGAATTGGCTGCAGAACGGGAATTGAAAAACGTCGAAAGAATGATTCAAGACTATCAAATTAAAGTTGTGAATTGTAATGCAAGGTTAAATTACCTAAAAAGTTTGATACCAAATGGAAAAAATGATGATACGACTAAAAATGATGATACTTGCGTTATTTGTAGGTATACAATACTAGTAGGTACCTTGACTCCATGTGGTCATAAATACTGTCGTGACTGTTTGATTGAATGGATGAAGGCTAAGTCTGTTTGTCCAATTTGTAAGAAAACTTTGAAAAAGGAATACTTATATAATTTCACTTATTCTCGGAATGAATTGAGAGGTGACCTTGTTGATGATGTTGATAAAAATGCCAACAAGGAAGCCAAAGATAATGATGAAGAGGGGGTTAATGATGATTATGAGGAGGATGAAATTGTAGGTAAAGAAGAATTAGGCCTTTTGAAAAATCGTAGAATGATTGAAAAAGATATGGATGTGGTTTATCAAAGCATGGATGCTGATGTTTTAAAAAGCATCATGAGTATTCCATTGGATAAAAGCTATGGTTCTAAAATAGATATGATTTTGAGGCAAATAAAGTACTTGAAAAAACTAGATAGTGATGTTCAAATATTAATATTTTCCCAATGGAATAGATTTTTAAATATTCTTGGACGTGCAATGAGGAATGAAAAAATTAATTACAGATCATGGGTTGAAAAAGGTATTCTTGGTGATAAATTAAACACTGATATACAAGATTTTAAAAAAGATAAAAGCATTACTTGTTTTATATTAAATACAATTGCACAAGCTGCAGGCTTAACTTTCACAAACGCGTCGCACGTGTTTTTATGTGAACCAATGGTTAATCTTTCATTTGAACTACAAGCAGTCAGTAGAATTCACAGAATTGGACAAACAAAGGAAACTACAGTTTGGAATTTTGTGGTTGAAGGCACAATTGAAGAATCCATTGCGTATTTATCAACCCAAAAAAGAATACAAGCTGCGCGATCGAGAAGCAGTAAAATTACTGACGATTATGGTGATAAAATTATTGAAATTGACGAAAATGTTTTAGAAGCTGAGGAATTAACTAAGGCTAACAGCGACCTTATTAATAAGAAAGATGGTGAGGTTATATCAGATGGTGATCTATGGGCATCCTTTTTTGCTGCTAAATCTGCCAGGGTTATGCATTCGGTTTATGGATAGGGTTTACGATATATAATTTTGATTCTAATCAGTAGACTATTTTTTATTAAGTAAAATACAATAAAAGGAATAAACGGACACATGCAAAACAGTGGAAAAACGGATAATAATCAATAACTTCAAAGTTAAATGGCTAAAAACATGTTATCTTCATTAGTTGCATATAACTCACCACCATCGGTTAACTGGTTAGCAATTTCGTCAACTTCATTCAATTCTAAGTTCAAATCTTGAGCTATTAGTTGAGTTGGAACACCTTCTGGCATGGAGTTACCTCTTTCGCTAATAAATTTCTTAATTCTTTCAGCTGTTGTTAGGTTATTTTCTTCAGAGACAAAAAGGCCACCAGAGGAATGAGCTTGAGAATCGCTAGCGGCTCCAGTGTTACCGGCGTTGGCATTAGAACCTGCTAGAAGAGACCCATCTTTATGATTTAAGTAAATTTTAACGGCACTTAGAAAATGATATGAAATATAATTGAAATCTTCAATTTTAGCCAACCTTTGGGTCTGGAGTTGTTTTTTATTATTAAATTCTCTAATTATAGCAACAACTTCCACATAATCGTATTCTTTAAAGGGATTTTCAGTGAACCCATTATCTCCATCATCAAATCCATCTTCTTCACCTTCAGGTTTGCTGTCCTCATTCCATTGTCTGAATGTAATATCACCAGTACCATCTTCAACTCTGTAAATGGTTGCATTGGCATTACTAGTATCAATACTTCTAATAACGCCAATAAACCTGACATAGGAAAGTTCCATACCATAAGAAACATATGGTGCATCTTGTCCACTCACAGTTGCTGAATTGATCGTTTTAATCGTCACCGGAATAACAGTTTGCGTAGTATACTGTCTTTGTTGAGATCCGCCTTCTTGGTGGTCTCCTCCGTCCCTGTTGAATCCACCTGCGCCTTGACTGCTGCCACCATTAAAATTGCCGTATCCTGTACCATCTCCGTATGGGTGAAATCCACTCATTATGTTGATTGTTAGTTATTAAATTAAAAGTTTCGTGTTTCAGGGACAGCAAAAACACATTCGTACTTAAGAAATGGCGATTTTTTTATTCAATAATACGCGTAAACTGAAAAATAGATGTGGCGCAAACCCTTTAGCACATCCTTACATTTCTGTACTGAAAACTGATGAATTGGTATATATTGTCCAAATGATCACCAGCTTCCTGTCAATCCCAATTTTAATCTTTTAAAACATTCGATAAATTTACTTTATTGTTAGTAATAAGAATCTTAACACCTTTCAAATAGGATTCCTGCTAAAATTAATAATTAGGAGATTTATTTATCACCGATTTTTTTTTTGGTTATCTTGAACCTTTTCTTTGAATAATTGTTGTTGTAATGTCCTAATATGTAGGAAGTGTTGAAGTTTCTTGCCGATCTATAATTAATGATATTAACTATTGTTGACCATCAATAGTTCTAGTTCTTCAAATTTTTTGTTTTAAAATAAAAACTGCTATATTTTTATACTAAACTGGAGTGCATAGCTTGAAACCTGTGAGTAAATTCTACAAATTTACATGAATGTTTTGTTTTTAATTATTGTAATTAATTAAACCATAAATGAATCACATCTTTCTATTTAATGTGATATTATATTGGATACAATTTCACATCACCCAACTTTCAAACCAAAATTACATTCTTACTTCTTAAAAACATGTAAAATGAAATATATTAATTTCTTCACATTTCAATTATATAAATTTTTGTTGTTTTTTAACTGAATTATTTTGTGCCTAGCTTAAAGAACCGGTAGGAAAGTTATTCAACTCAATTGATATCTACAGTATACAGTCTTTGTAATCAAAATAAATGCCCAACTTTTATAATCAAGTTGTTCCACGACATGATAATAGACATGAGCCTAGAACTTTATAACCTAAAAAAAATTTCTTTTTCGAATAATTACTATATGATACAGATTTGAATATAATATAATATATTATTTATATTTAAATATATTGTTCTATATAATAATATAATATAATAATAATAACGATAAAGAATAAGCCTAAAAAATGTTTAAATATGCCAGGAATAAAAATAAAAAAAATAAAAATCAAAATCAAGGTATGATGGGAATCAAGAAAGGGGATATCAAAAGTAATAGGAACATACAACTAGTTACAATTAAGAACTGAAATCACAGTTTAAATTGTATTTTGCAGTTCTACCAGAATCAAACGCACCCCAGTATGGTTCAACGGAAGAACCGGAAGTTTCTGGTTTCCAAGTTTCATCAAAAGCTTCAAAAACGAAAGTATTAACACCCCAACCTCTCATTGCACAGACACCATCTTGCCAGAAAAGAGCAGCATTATCAACACTAGGAACTGAAGAGCCAAAGTTGGAACCTTCTGTTGGCCAACCAGTCTCACCAACCCAAAATTCAAGATCAGTAGAACCTTTAACTGTTTGAATAGTTTGTAAAGCTTGCATGATATCATCAAAAAATGAGAAGGTTGCATTTTGGTTAGTTTGACCTTGCCAGTAAGAGAATGCGTTAGCGTAAACAATATCAGCGGCCTTAATGGTTGAAGTGGAGCCAGCATCAACCAGGACATTCCAAGAATCAACGGTACCAACTGAAACATCAGAGTAGGATTCGCCGTTCTTATCTTTAATATCAGCAACTAATTCTTTAATTTCAGAAATCATGGAAGCTAATTCGTCGGAAGTAAGATCACCTCTGTATAGAGCTTCCGAACCAACCAAAATGGAACCAATTGTAGATTTTGAAATAGATGGTAAGTAGGATTGTAATGCTTCTTTTTCTGAGGTGAATTTATCTGCTGGAGTTGGCCAGACACCTAAAGCGATAGTAAAACCCTTTTCGTCAGCAACAGGACCTAAGATTTCTAAAGTGTTACAATCCGAAACAGAGTAGGTCTTAATGGCTGAAGAATATGGTGCTAAAGCTTCCAAATCTGAAGAGTAATCAGAGGAAGCCTTACAAGCACCAGAGGTTGTTTCAACACCAAGATTGAAACCTAACTATAAGAAAAAGTAAATAAAATGTTAGTTACAGATGAATATTTCAAAATGATATTATAATCAACATACTGGAGCAGTAGCAGTGGCGGAAGCAATGTATAATGCCAAAGCAGTTAAAACGGATGCAGAAAACTTCATTGTGGTATATTGAACGAGTGTTGTTTATGTTGTGTATAAAAGAGCAGAAGAGAAGTGGTTGGTGTAAAAAAAACCTTCAAATTCATCAAACAATTTGTTTGTTGCCCCGTTCGCTTACCACCAGTGTTTTAAAAAATTCTTCGAGGATTAACGAAAAAATGTAAATAAACAAAAGAAAAGAAGAAAAAAAAAAAACCTATTTTTAGAACAATAGCGTCGATCGACGGATTTTTTTATATTTTTTTTTATATTGATTACATAATCTGATAATTTTATTTTTCTTATTACCGCGCCTTAAACATGAAAATTTTCATAATTTTTTATTCTTAAATTTTTAAGCTTTAGTTTTAACAATATCTCTCTCAAAGAACGGTTCCTCAGCTATAATTTCCTTTTTACTCCATGAAAATGACAGACAAAAAAACTGAAGAAATTGAAATTGCATTGGATGCAGATATCCCTCTTTCTAAAAAAGAACAAAGACTCATCAAAAAGGGTAAAATAACTTTAGAAGAACTTCAAAAAAGGAAGGCTGCCGATGCTGCCACTGATAACACTAATGCTCCTAAAACTACACCTGAAGAAGAAGCACAAAAAGATAGTAATGGCACTGATAAAGAAGATGAAAAACCAGTGCAACCTAAAACTGAAAGGACTCAATTTGGTGTCTGGGTAGGCAATTTATCATTTGAAACTTCAAGAGAGGATTTAATCAATTTTATTACCACTAAAACCGAAGACTATACTAATCCTGAAAGTGAATTATGCCAAATTACAGAAGAAGATATTGTTAGAGTTAATTTACCTAGAAGAAATAACAAAAATAAGGGTTTTGCATACATTGATTTCAAGACTGAACCACAACTAAAAACCGCTTTAACTTTATCAGAATCAAATCTAAATGGTAGAAACATGCTTATCAAGAACTCAAAATCATATGAAGGTAGACCAGAAAAAGTTATTTCTAAAAATCCACCTTCAAGAATTTTATTTGTTGGTAATTTATCATTTGATACAAGTACAGAATTATTAGAAGAACATTTTAGACATTGTGGTGAAATTGTTAAAATTAGAATGGCAACATTTGAAGATAGTGGAAAGTGTAAAGGTTTTGCATTTATAGATTTCAAAGACGAAGAAGGTCCAACAAACGCATTAAAAGATAAAGATTGTAAAAGGTTAATAAATAGACCTTTAAGATTAGAATTCGGTGAAGATAGATCCAACAGAAGAGTTGTTAATAATAATAATAGTGACAAAAGATCATTCAATGATATTGAATCCAATGAAGTTGAAACCAAAGATTCCGAGTCTCGTAATAAAAGACCACATTTGGATGAAGAAAAAAGTCATGATGAAACAACAAAAATATCAAGAGGTTTCCAACCGAAACAAGATAGGGCCCAAAAGAACTTTAGACCTTCATATAACAATTATAATAACAACGATATGGGTTCAAACCAAAGGGTTAAATCTTCTATTGCTTTAGCGAAAGCTCCAAGACAAAGTGCTGCAATCGTCAAGTCAAAGGGTAAAAAGGTTGTTTTTGATTAAAATGTTTTTACTATTTATAGACTTGAAGTTTGACTTTTCAAATTTCATTTATTTTATCTGATTTCATCCTATTTATTATCATTATTAGTTAAGATTTCAACTTTTGTATACTATTATATATTATTTTATGAACAGAAAGTTAATAAACAAAAAATTACTCTAATTCTGTAAGTTAAATCTAATCGTACCACATCTTAATCAATTCTTCAGAAACTGCAGATGGTGTTAATACACCCAAATCGGAAATCAAAGCCGTTATATACTTATGAGGAGTAAAATCGACACTTGGATCTTGCATGAATCCAACATCTATATCAGTTGTAAAAATTGGGCCAGTGCCTATACCTAAAGCAGCTGGCAAATCATCTTGTGCTAACGGGAACATTCTAACAAATTTATGAGATTCTGAAACAACATATAGTGGTTTATTGGCATTTTGAGCTAAAACACCAATTTGATATGATCCCATATGATTAATAATACCACCACTTTCAGAAACACCTTCTGCACCCATGAAAACTTTATCAACTTTACTGATCACATAACCAACTTGTGAATCATGGATTAAACAAACGGGTATACCTAGAGATTTTAATTGGTTGGCCATATCCACACCATTACTATTTGAATTATCTGGTCTTGCTTCAGTAACGAAAACTCTAAAACGAACAAACTTCGATTTTGCATAAGCTAATAGATTAAGAACAACTCTTGAATAAGAATGAACTAACACTGTGTCATCATCTTTTATGAAATTAAAACCAATTTTGGCAATCATATCTCTGCTTTCTTTGGCACGTTGTAAAAAAAGTTGACCATTTTCAACAAGGTGTTTTTTACACGATTCCCAATCTGAATAGAGATGGGTATTACGAAGAACAAAACGTGTAAAAAGATCACAACCAGCAGATAATGAAATCGCATTATTAACAGAACTCTTCAATTCTTGTGTGGCATCCGATAGTAATCTGATTAATTCTGATGATGTAGATGGTTGTTTCACTTTTAACATTGTAAGTAATGCTTCAATAGCTGCCACTGGCATGGTAATCTCTGGATCATCCTCTAAAAACTTGAGATACGTTTCTTTGATGTCAAAGTTTGTCATTCTTCTATAAAAAGCTAGTTCAATATAAAATGGTTAAAAAAAAAATCCTACAATAAACATGAAAATTCACCATCAGTGTAATTTTTTTTCACAATAAACGCAACATGAAAAGTCTCAAAAACCAAACATTCAAGATTTGGTACTGTATTTTAACACCATTACTCACGCCATAATGTTGACAAGGTATCGAATAATATCGTCTGTCTTCTCTAAATCACTATATTGTCGTAAATTCCATACCACGATATTCGCAAAAAGTGAAGCTGATTATGAAACAGAATTACTCTTGAAAACTCCACAGTCTAAGATCCGTAACATTGGGATCATTGCACATATTGATGCCGGCAAAACAACTACTACCGAACGTATGCTATATTATTCAGGTCTAACAGGTAGAATTGGTAATGTAGATGAAGGTGATACTGTTACTGACTATCTAACACAAGAAAAGGATAGAGGGATTACCATTCAAAGTGCCGCCGTCACACTACCTTGGAATGGTAATAAGATTAACGTTATTGATACTCCAGGCCATGCTGATTTTACATTCGAGGTTATTAGATCATTGAGAGTTTTGGATGGTGCAGTTACAATATTAGATGCGGTTGCCGGTGTGGAAGCACAAACTGAAAAAGTTTGGAGGCAGGCTAAAGACTTAGGTATTCCTATCGTTGCATACGTTAACAAGATGGATAGAGAAGGCGCAGGGTTTGGTAGAACAGTTAAAGAAATTGTTGGTAGACTCGGTACAAGAGCTGTTCTGGTTAACGTTCCTTATTTTATAGAGGACCCAAAAACGAGGCAGATGATGTTTGAAGGTGTCATTGATGTTTTTCAAAAAAAATTGCTGCTGTGGAATTTAGGAAATGGTACTGAAGATGGCAGAAAGGTTCAAGTCATTGATATTTCCGATGCATCAAAACACCCCGAATTATACAAACAAGTTTTGGAATGCAGAGAAGCGATTATCGAACAATTAGGCGAACTTGATGAAGAAGTTATTGACTGCTTTTTTGAATCTGAAGATTATATGAAAGTCCCAGCTGATGTTTTAAAAAAATCATTGAAAAAACTAACAATTGAAGGTATAGTTACACCAATTTTATGTGGTGCTAGTTTTAAAAATATCGGTGTTCAGCCGTTGATGGATGCAGTCGTTGATTTCTTGCCATCACCACTTGAAATCCAGCCACCCGAAGTTATCTCCACATCTGCTAGGTTAATCGGTGGCAAGGGTAAGAAAAATAAAAAAAAAAATCAAGATGCAAAAGAAAAGAAACCCAATGAGACGTCGTTGATACCAACAAAAATTGATCCTAAACTAGGTTGTATCGTTAATAATAATCAGAAGCTTACCTCAGCTTTGGCTTTTAAAGTTATCAATAATCAAAATAGAGGTTTGATGATTTTTGTGAGAATTTACAGCGGTAAATTACAACCGAATTCAACAGTTATAAACACTAGAACGGATGAGAAGATTAAGATTGGTAGATTATTGATCATGAATGGTGACAAACCACAAGAAGTCAAATACTTAACAGCTGGTAACATCGGTGTTATTACTGGTACAGATGAAATTACTACCGGCGATACTTTAATTGGGAACTCAATGTCAAAATCTTTAGGTAATATTAGTCCAAAAGAATCCACTGCAAAATTATTACCAATCATGGTTCCACCGCCCGTCTTTTCAATTTCGATTGAACCAAGTACAACAGCAGATAAGCGTAAATTGGATTCATCTTTAGCAATTTTATTGAAGGAAGATCCAAGTTTAAAATTAGATTTTGATGAAGAGTCTGGTCAAATGATTTTATCAGGCATGGGTGAATTGCATCTCGAAATTACGAAAGATAGATTGGTCAATGATATGAAAGTCAATGCAGATGTTGGAGAAGTTAGAGTTACATATAAAGAGACTATACTATCACCAACTGAAGAATTTACTAAAGAAACAAGTGATTCTGAACCATTAGGGCATTTTAGAGTTACTATTTCTCTAGATTCATTTGAAGGTTCAATCATGGAAATTTTGGAATCAATAGAAGAAGAAGAAGTTTATCAACTAGAAGACAATAATTTATTAATTTTTGAAAAAAACTCCACACCTACTTTTGTTAAAAATGCATTGGATGCAGAAACTTGGCCATTGAAAGTAAGCTACGATAAAATGATTAATTCAATTTTTTCAGGTGTAACAGGCTCATTACAAGTTGGTGGTCAGATTGCGAGATTGCCATTAAATTCTATGATTATTAAAATAAAAAAATGGGAAATCCCCGAACTTTCTGACGTTTCCAATGTTTCTCCATTAATTCAATTGACTAGAAATGCCATTAATGAATCACTAAAGTTATTACCAAGTGCATCATGTACAATTCTTGAGCCATGGATGAAGGTTTCAGTGTTTGTTAATGACGAAGATTTAGGTGTTGTTTCACAAGACTTGATGAGCGCAAGGAATGCCAGAATATTGGGCATTGAAGAACAGGAAAATAATGGGGATAACGACGGAGAAGGTAATGTTTGGGCCAAAGATCAAGCAGAGAAAACATACATCCCATATGATCCAACATTACAGTATATTAAATCCAATGATTTTGTTGGTAAGAAAGTAATCAATGCGGAAGCTCCATTAAAAGAAATGATTGGTTACTTGAATAAGATCAGATCCTTAACAAAAGGTAGAGGTATTTTTGATATGGAGTATAAATGTATGGAAAGGGCTTCAAAGGATAGAGTTCAGCATATTTTAGATAACTGATTTAGAAGAGAAGACTCATGTAAATAGACTAGATAATTAACGTTAATGACAACCTGAGCAACAAAATGAAATGATCGTATGCTGTTTTTTTATTAACTTATTTATACACAATTAAATATACAGTGTATACTAAGAACAAAAAATTTTATAAAAAAAAAACGATAAAGAAACAATATACACTGATTTATAATTCGTAAGTATCATTAAAACTTCTTTTTCTTTTCATCAATTGATAATTCACCCGCACCGGTATTGACAATCAACAACAAACCGCCAATAATACTTAAAGTTTGGAAGAATTCGTACCTTAAGTAATCTCTTCTTGTGTCTTTATAACCATAGGTCCAGTAATGATTCGTTAAGCAATTATGAATAGTTAATAATGTAGTCAAAATGGAGGCAGCAAATTTTGTTTTGTAACCAATTGCGATTGAGGTACATGCAAATAGACCGACTAAAATTATAAAGAAATTAATGAACGACCAAGAAATTGTCATAGTGAAGGTTAAAAACAAAACAATTAACATAATTCTACCGGCCAAGAGGAAGTATTTTTTGTTAAAATCTTTCGATTCCAACATAGGTAAACCTGGCATTAATAATGACCTTTTATCAATAACCAAAGAATCAGATAGTGCTAAAAGTAAACCACCAATGACAGATACATTTCTTAGGAAGAAGGATGGGTCAAAAAACAAACCATACACTAAACCTTGGAATAAGACAATTGAAGTCAAAGTTATAGTTGAAATGGCCGGTTGCTTTCTTAAAACAACTAAAACAGACCCTGAAACCATGCCAATAATATTGAAAATAAGAAAAAATTTGACAATAAATTCATAAACACGTCTGTAGGTAGCTAGGTAATAAACTTGTTCTTTCCATTGAGTCATGATTCTTAAGGAGTCTTCCAAAAATGTAGCCACAATGAAAAAACGTCCGATTGCTGGAACGTAGGGCTTACAAAAACCAAGGTATTTATCTAAAGATTCATCCACTCGTTCGGACATCTTCTCAAATTTCATAACGTATGGATTATTAGAAGGGATGAAATCATTGATCATATCTAGTGTGGAAGATTTTCTAGGTGATTTGGCACTTGAACCAGGATTTTGTTGCTGGTAAAATTGTGGTTGTTGTTGTTGTTGTTGTTGCTGCTGTTGTTGTTGTTGTTCTCGAGCCTGAGGAGGAGCAAACGCATTCCTCTGATTAGCATTTGGGAATTGGGATCCTCTGAAAGACATGGTGTGTGCAGATAAATATAAAAGTAGAAAAAGAAAAAGTGCAATAACTTTCAACTTGACCGATCTTACTCCAGATCATTTAGTTTCGGTGTCCAAAATTGAAATTTGCCTTTTCTGGATTTCAAAGGTCGATCGTCTCCACAAGCAAAAGACCTCAGTCAGAATTTTCATAAATATGATATCTGTCATTAAACCGAAACGTGTCAGCAAGCCTCAATTGCCCTATTGACAATTTTTTAGATTGATTTCGTATTTTTATATTGTGATATTGGACTATATTACGTTTTGCTGATCTGATAGACATAAAAGTTTCAGATGACTACTTTCAAACAGGATGGATCGCCATCATCTATTACTTATCAATCTCCAAGGAAAAGATCTTCCTCTAAAACGACTTCTAATTATAATCCGATAAACTCTACATCGATAGCCACTCTATCGTCTCCACCACCTTCCAAAAAACAGCCTTCAGCACTCGAAAATGATATGAAAGCATTGGTAGAGCCTCAATTCACAGATATTCCAATTAGTTTCCCATTGCAAACTGAACATGAATTGCTGCAACATCAGCATACTCAACTATCGATGCAACAAAAACAACAGCAACAACAGCAACAACAACAACAGCATCAGCATCAACAACAGCAACCACAAATCTATCTACATCAACAGCCTCTATCCAAGTCTCAATTACAGTCGCAATCGCAGTCACAATCACAATCACAATCGCAAAAGCCATCACCGTCAACACAACAACAACCAAAAACAGTTCAATTAAGTAGTAAAAAATTAGACAAACTAAAACCAAAATTAGATTCGAATAAACCTCTGAGCCCTCTTCAGAAATATGTACATGTTGTCAAACTTGTATCCCCGGAACAGCCAAACGAATACCTTAAAATCTTGAGCATACCATTGTATCCCGATTCACTCAAAATTGGACGTCAAAATACCCCTAAAACCAGCAACAAGATCACTGATGGGTTTTTTGATTCCAGAGTTTTATCAAGGAACCATGCTGAATTGTTTATCAAAGATAACAAATTATTCATAAAGGATTTGAAATCTTCTAATGGTACATTCATCAATGAAAATAAATTGGAGCCTTACCAAGAATATGAAATTAAAATTGGTGACAAGATTGATTTAGGTACAACTTTGGAAAGTCAGATGGCTCATAAGAAAATAACTTGTCTTGTTAAAGAATTTGATTATGTTAGTTTAAGAAACTTTGATGATTGTGTTGAAGAAGTCATATCAAAAGATAATTTGGCAATCAAAAGATTGGAGTTGTTTAATGGTACATTTGATGCTTTACTGTTTGGTGAGGTTGTTGACGATGAAGATGACGACGATTTATTAGGCAGACTCTTGTTACAGGATGGACTAGAAGAAGAACCCAAAAAAATTAACGGTACTAATAAAAATTCAAAGGAAAAGAATAGTGAGGTAATTGATCCTAATTTTATTACTGGTTTAGATTTGAAAAATTCTAAAGATATGCAGGATGTTATAAGAAAATTAATTGTCTCTGTTAATAATGAATACATTCAGCAGCAAAGATTGAAAGAAATCAACAGATTTCTAAAAAATTATAATAATTCAGTTTCAATAAATGCCAATGATGTAACAACTTTTAAAAAGTTTGAAGCTTTGTTAAACCATCAACTTTTAAGTCCTGCAAATCAATGGCAGGAATCCGCAAATATCCAAAAATATTCCAGAATGGAAGAACAATTAAAAAGCTTAGCCACTGAATTAAACATGGTTAGAAAACATTTAACAACAGCAAAAACGAAAGAAACGGAATCAAAATATTTGGCGCAAGAAAACAAAAATTTCAAAATAAAAATACATCAACAGGAAAAGGAGGTACATTCACTAAAAGAAGAATTAAATAAACTGAATATTCATTTATCCGATTTCAAAGAAGACCAAAACGCATTATTTACTAAAAAACAAGAATATTTACAAAACGAAATTCAAAAACATATATTAAAGCAGGAGTCAACCAATAAACAAGTTGAAGAATTAGAATTCAAAAATTCAAAGTTATTGGAAAAATTAAAAGAACAAATGAAAAAACCAGATTTAATTAATAAATCGGTTTTTGCTGACGAACAAAAATCGAAAGAAGAGACGAAAAATCAAAATAATACAGATTCTTCTTTTTTTTCTGATAAAATTTTTAAAATTCAGCCAGTCTCTAAATACTCGGGTCTAATGGTTTTATCCTTAGTTTTAGTGTATTATTTCTGTCCGAATCAAATCAGTAACCTATTTGCTAAATGATCTTTTTGGAGCTTAATATCTTAATAATTTAATACTTTATATATTTAGATCTATATATAAATACAATATAATATTTGCATGCTCTTATTTTCTATTAGTCACTTCTTAAACGTAATAAAATCATCAATAAATTCTAATAATTGCTTATCGCCATCGCTATTATTACGATAGAGAAAAGTTTCATCTACTTTATGAACATCAATATCTTCAACGCCAACCCTTTCTGCCAAATTCTTCACAAATAACATACTCAATTTCTGAATGTCCAAACTGGAAGGGAATTTATCACCCAATTCAAGCTTTACAGAGGTTTGCTCGTAACCATCCAGTCCACACATGACAAACCTAGGATCATTCAAATAACTCAAGTCAGTGAACAAGTTAATAGAAGCACCATGTGAGCTAACCCTTCTTTTCAAATTAACTCCCAAGCTAGAAATTTTTTTCAGAACATGGTTATCATGTTCAATCCAAACTCCTGTATTTTCTGTAGTCCTCACTCCTTCTAATCCAATACTGGGGCCGCTCAGAGTTTTAACGATAGCTTTCTCGAGTTGGCTGACATAACACCTTGAATTTAAATTTTTATATCCACCCAAATCCCAAATAGGATAAGCAACCAGCTGCCCGGGACCATGATATGTAACCTGTCCCCCTCTTGATGTCAGTACATATGGAACGTGTTTCAATTCTTGCATGAGATCAATTTTATTCTCTGTCGTATTTGATTTCTCACGTCTTCCACCAGTATAGACATGATGAAATTGGAAAGATAGAACAACGGGGTAAAAAGGACCTGGCAATCGTGATTTTGACCATATTTTATGTTCGAGATGTCTATTCACAATGTGGTCCTGAATCTTCGATGCAAACTTATAATCTACCAGTCCTGGAAAATGCAAATGTTTAATCTTTTGAGATTGTAAATATATTGCTGGAAATTTAACCGTACAAAGAGAGGGTTTGTGACTTATCATGATTATTTGCCAAATCAGTGTTGAAGCTGTCAAAAAACAGGTTCACTCTAATTCTAAAAAGTCTACGCGAATTAAAAGCCTCCAGTTTCTTGTTTTCGTGTCGATTCACTCAATTTGTGTTATTATTGTATAGTAACCTATTATGAAAATATTATGTGTTGCGGAGAAGAACTCAATTGCTTCTGCAGTAGCTGGTGTTTTGTCCGGTGGAACAACCAGGAAAAGAGATTCACCTTCTAAATACGTCAAAATATATGAGTTCACTTTTAATTTTCCACAATGGGGTCAATGCGATGTCATAATGACCGCTGTTGCTGGCCATCTCACAGAATTGGATCTCCCTCAAGGATATGGATGGAATGAATGCCCACCAGAAGCTTTATTTTCTGCCCCCCTAATTAGATTGGTGCCGAAGAAGAATAAAGCTGTGGCAAACAACATAACAAACCTTGCCAGAAATTGCAACCAATTAATGATATGGACCGATTGCGATAGGGAAGGTGAACATATAGGTTATGAAATTGTGGAACAAGCTAAAAAGGGAAACAGTTTTTTTAATTTGGATACCACATACAGAGCAAAATTTTCACATTTAGAACGTGCACATATAGTTAGAGCAGCATGTAATCCTATTAGACTGGATAAAAATGCAATTGATGCAGTTAATACTCGAACAGAACTGGACATAAGGACAGGGTTTTGTTTTACTAGATATTTGACTAATACATTTAAACCACTCCTTGGAAATGACTCTAGTGTTGTGTCCTATGGTAATTGCCAGTTTCCAACATTAGGTTTTGTGGTGGATAGATTCAAAAGAATAAAGAATTTTAAAACTGAATCATTTTGGTATATAGCAATGACAATAAAAAAAGGTAATAAAAAATGTACAGTTTCTTGGGAACGAGCTAATCTATTCGATAGACTTACAGCGTTATGTATTTTTCAAAACTGCCTTAATATAGATAACGATAATGTTACTGTCACATCCATAGAGACGAAGCCAACATCAAATAGAGCTCCACTTCCATTGACTACAGTGGAACTTCAAAAAGATTGCTCCAGATATTTTAAATTAAGTGCTAAACAGGCATTGGCAGCCGCTGAAAAATTGTACCAAAAGGGTTTAGTTTCATATCCAAGAACCGAAACAGATAAATTTCCCCAAGCTATGGAATTTAATAAATTGATAGAAAAACAAACACAATCAGGAATTTGGGGTTCATATGCTTTTACATTAATAAACGATTCATCAAAATTTAGAACGCCTCGTGAAGGATATCACGATGATAAAGCTCACCCACCTATTCATCCAGTTGGATATGCTGAGAATTTAACTGGCGATGAAAAGAGGGTTTTTGAATATATAGTAAGAAGATTTTTAGCTTGTTGTTCGCAGGATGCAACTGGTTCTCTGACCTCTTTACGTGTTAAATGGGGAACTGAATATTTTGGGTCTTCAGGCTTAACGGTGAACGAAAGAAATTTTTTGGAAATTTATACTTTTTACAAATGGGAATCTTCCAGGAAGGAATTACCAATTGTTCAGCAATATGAAAAATTATTAATTGATAAAGTAGAATTATCTGTTGGTAAAACAACTCCACCTTCAAAATTGACGGAAACAGAATTAATTGCCTTGATGGATGCTAATGGAATTGGTACAGATGCAACCATCGCTGATCATATTGAAAAAATTGCGGATAGAGAGTACATAATCAAAGAGAAAGGCGCTGGTGCACGATCGCAGGCATTTTTAGTTCCAACCGAATTGGGTTTTAGCTTGGTTGAAGGTTTTAATGAAATGAAACTTGACAATATTTCTTTAACAAAGCCATTTTTAAGAAAAGACATGGAAGAAAATTTAACTTCAATTTGTGATGGTAGGGTTAGCCAAAGACAAGTTTTACAACGAACGCTGGAGGTTTATCACGAAGCGTTTAATATAACAAGGTCCAAAACTAGATTGTTGACAAACACCTATAAAAGGATAGTAAGTGATAACAATGAATAGACTGTTTTTATAAGATTTAATCATTTTGCTAATATATATATATATATAATTTTTTTTTAATCTCGAGAAAAGTGATATATGACATGAATCTATGAAAGTATATTAACATAATTCAATGGGTGGCGGAACGTCAGGAACATTACCTAAGGTAAAACTGTCGTTTCTGAAAAGAGTGATTATTGTTTCATGTAAAGAGTCAACATTTGTTGGTTCATCATCAACTTCTGCTTGCTTGAAGCCAGTGAAACCGGATGCAAAACCATTAGCCGCATTTTGGAAACTATTATTTAGAGTTATACTACCATTCTGCTGGAATGGATTCACGCCTGAAGTATTGGTATTATTGATTGAAGAACTTCCATTTTGGCTAAACCCAGTTGATCCAAATGCACCGGAACTTGTTAAATTAGGAGCAGCATTTCCAAAAGTCAAATTATTGCCGGCTGCTGAACCAAAAGGAGATTTATTCACTGCTGTATTACTGTTGGCAGTTGTAACACCAAATGGCGAAGGCTTCGCAGAATTCGAAACAAATGATGAAGTTGTTGAAGTAACCGTTGGCGAACCACCAAAAGCAGAAGACGGAATTGTAGTCGTTCCAGGTTGACCAAAGGCAGATTTACCAAAACCACTTGAACCAAAACCACCTTGACCAAATGCAGAACCTGTACTTGGGGAACCTCCAAAAGGTGACACATTTGCAGCTAGAGAGGAACCAAAAGGCGAAGCGGCAGACGATGCAGCATCTAAAGAAGGTGGGGAAGCTTTCCCTTGTCCACCCAACGCACTAAAACCAGTTTTCCCAAAAGCTGTCGAAGAATTTTGTGATCCAAACGGACTGGCAGAACTAGCATGAGCTCCAAAAGCACCATTGGAAAGAGCTTTAGATCCAAAAGGTCCAGCCGAGATATTCTGTGAACCCAATGTTTGGACTGATGTGTTCTGAGAACCAAAGGCTCCAATTGATTGAGAACCAAAAGCACCCGTTGATTGCGTCGTACCAAAAGCATTTGTAACTGAAGGTGCTGAAACAAAAGCACTACTTGAAGTAGCGTTAAATGGGTTTCCTGGAGCAGCAGCACCGAAGGGGGTTGCACTAAATGCTGAATTATTTGAAGATGTACCAAAAATACTATTGGAATTGTTGTTATTAACACTGAGGGTATTATTGCTGTTAATTTGAGAATTTAAGTCTAGAGGCTGGAAAAAGGGTTTAGTAATATCACCGTTATTTTTCACAGCTAATTGTAAGAATCTAACACATTTTCTGGGATCTCTAATTGCTTGTTGACTAATATTGATCATATCCTGCTTCCTTACAGCCACTTCTTGAACATGCTGTGGAATAGTATCTGTGATTCGAGCTGTATAATACTTCAAGCGAGCTTCTTCGAATGATAAATCCCGTCCTGATATAAGATTGACATTTGCGGGTGGTTTAAGACTGTATGAAGAAAACATTGATGCACCGTTTTCAAGAGAATTTAAAACTTCATCCATATCCTGTTTAATCTGTGTTTCTTTTTGAGGCATACTACGTTCACTAGTAAAATCTTTTATATTTTCAACTTGAGAACCATTGCCGTTATTATTATTATTATTTCTAATGTAATTGTTATGATAATTGTTGCCATAATTGTTATTGTTATTGATATTGATATTGTTATTATTATTTTGATTATTAGAAGGATGGTAGAACCTACAGTTTTCACCATAATTACATTTCCCTTGTTTGTAAAACTTACAAACTTGTCTATTCGACATTCTTTAGTAGTTACTGTATTGAGAACTAAATTGAGATAAAAAGTTGATAATAAAAAAATATTTTGATTTTTTTGCTCACCGCTTTCATTCCTCCTAAAAACATGAACTTTTTTAATCTCAGGATATCACATAATGATTTGTGTCGAATGCTCAGCTCCTATACATTGTCTTTATGAGAGGTATAAGGGTAACCATATAAGATTAACTATTTGTGACGCTTGTCATAATGTTGCAGATAAATACATTGAGTATGATAAGGTACTCTTATTTATTGATTTGATTTTGATGAAACCAAAAGCATACAAACATACAATATATAATTTATTACTAGCTTCTTTAAACAATGACAATGCCAAAGAAAAGAAAAGTTATTCTTCAGTCATCAGGCTAGCAATTTTAATGCTTCTTTTTGAAGTATATATTACTTGGGCATACCAAGAGAAAAATTTTGTGGTAAACCCAGCAAGCACATCAATGATAATCAAACTTGTTCTCATCGGTCCATTGCAATATCTATATTTTCTATCAACATCTATTTTTGAAAATGCAGTCCTCTGCCTCTCACTTACCTATTTTGCACATAAATTACTAAATTTTACTCCAGCAACTGCAACGCACCATTATTCCAATACGTTTTCAAGAACGCCATCATTATCGCCAATACCCTTTGACTCCAGATCGCCATCATTATCGCCGTCAATTTCACCGTCAATTTCACCGTCCTTGTCTTCATCACCAATTAGCTCTCCTTTTTTGCGTATAAATTCTATCCCATCGACGCCAGCTCTTTCTTCAACAACAACAAGTACGATTCCAATAATTGTAACAAATAATAGCAACACCCATATTAAAAAGCCACTTGTTTTGGAACCAAAAGAACAACTTTGTATATTTACCACCACGGTTGTTATATCAAATACAATTCGTCTCTTCCCAATTGTGATGCTTATATGGCCTTATGATCCACCAATTCTTCATACCACAAGAATACTAGTGAGGTTTATTCATTTTGCTATTCTAATTGAGGCTATTCATATTGTACTATTGCATAATAAAGGTAATGAGTATTGGAAGGTTACACTTGTTGTACTACTTTCTCAATTTGTTCAAACTTTGGTAACACATGCTGTTATAGCAGTTATATTCAGCGCATTTTATAGAATTAGCATCGCTGAAATAGTCGTAGATGATTTTAAGCAGTTGCTAGTTACCTGGGATATGATTACGGAATTATATGCTTATATGTGTGATTGATAAAGAAAGTTTAAAAAAATTTATAGAAATACATATCAAATATATTATTATTAAACACTCTCCAACACAAAATTCTAAATTTCCTCAAATGAGAATTTCTTTCTTATTATACCATCCTTACTCCACATCACAATTCTATCACCTTCGATGTTCAACCACGGTCCGTCTAAACTTTGAACCAAATAAGGGTATTCATAAGATTGATTAAGCTCTCTTCTCTCATCGATAGTTGTTGAAGTATCTGGTTTCTTTCTGTGCGCTGGATTATTATTTTCTTCATGCTCATCATGAGATAAAGGCCTGGTATTATCCATCGTTTCATTAGTATCTTCAATTGCTCGTAATGCAATAAAATATGAAAGAGGTTGAAGCTTTTCCTGGAAATACCATAATGTCATCAGAGTAAATAAAGGCAAAGGGAACAAACACATAGATAGAATATATGAGTTTGATAAAGCCAAAGAGCCTGCAACTGTCAACTGAAATAGCAACAACCCTAGTATGACCCTTCTAAATATAATAGGCATAACTTTACCTGTTGAATGTTGTGGATGGACAGTAGAATAAATTAATTGAAATTTAAAAACATAGTAACCAATTATAAAATATACTAGTCCCGCTGATAATATTTTAGTTGACATAACTGAGTAAAGCAATGTTATAATTAGTGTTAGTAGAGGATGAGGTAATTGTAAACCAAAATTGAAAGTTGGAGGTTTATATAGTTCCTTAAAATCTCGAGGAGTTCTACAACTTGCACGTAAGAATGGGAATTGTATCAGTCTACCCATCAATAAAAGTTTGAACGGCATCAAGCCAATACCCTGTAAAACAATAGTATCGATATAGAAAGAAGATAATCCACGTAAGGATTGTGCTAATTGTAATGCCAATTTCTTAGAATCACTTAAATAACCCCAGTAGTTAGAAGCAGTACCTGCCATTGTAAAAACCAAAAACAAGTTAACAAAAACATAAAAGAAATTTTTTGACACAACTGATAATTCTTCTTCCCCATGTGAAACAAAACCTTGCTTGGAAGATAGCCACACATATAAGAATGGAATTAATGTGTTAAGTAAAGTATACAAATAAACTGGAACTAAATCAATGACAAACTTTTGGGTCCATGGATGTGCGTCTAAAAACTCTGCCAATGCAGGCCAAAATTTACGAATGGACTTCATATTTAATAAAGTAGCTAAATAACTGACAGGAACAATAAACATGACACATAAAATTCCAGTGATAACAGTAATATAGTATATTTTGATTTTTCTGTTTTTGCTCGATAAAGTGACATTATCCCAAATTATATCCGAAGGAGCAGGTGCCGGGTTAGAAATTAGATACCCAATTCTTGGATCCAATACTGCTTGGGCTAAAGTTTGCGCAGTTGCAACAGAATCCATTGTTATAAAAGCAGTTGGTGTGGCCGGATAATGATTTTTTCTTGATTTATCAATTTGATCATCAATAACAGATAACTGTTCAGTATAGTAGTCAATCGCATCAACGCATTTACCAAAAAGTCCCAGCCATCCGAGCTTAATTCGAGAACGTTCATTCCGAGAAGAAGTTGAAATTAAACTTGTTACGCTATTTTCTAGGTTGGAATAGGGATATTGATCATTTGCAGGCGGTGATGGTGATTCCTCATCATCATTACTTAGTGAATCTTCAAATATGTCTGAATTATGTATTGATGTGGGATTTGGCGAATTTGGCTCTATTCTAAGATTTTCATCATCATGATATCTATTTTCATCATCTATAGGCTCTCTTAAAGCATACGAACTCGAAACAAAAGCTATATTAAAATTTTTTGACTTTTTATTTCCTAAATATATTGTCCAAAAACCTTCAAGCTTACTAACTATTTCATTTCTTTGATTGAACAACATATCCAATTTTTTCCATTCTTTACAAATAACTATTTTTTCAACCTTACCAATTTTTAAATTTTCAACTGTTTCTTTTAAGGCTCTTTCAGTTCTCAATTCAGGTGGTATTCCAGATAATCTAATAGTTCTGTCAGTAATTGAATTTTGTTTACCGAGAATTCTTTGACGATAATCAATGACCTTTCTTGATTGCTTCATTAAAAAGTGTAAAGTGACCAAAGTAAACAGATATGTGAAAAAAACGTAAAGCCACAAGTAAGTTTGATAATAAATCTCATCATGTTTCTTAGATGTATCCAAAGGTGAATATTTCAGGTTATCTTCTCCTTGATCATAATCACCAGTAAAATAATATCTAACCGGTGAAATAATAAGAACGGAAAAAAGCCAACATGTCCACAATAATTTTATAGACATTTTAAAGAAGCTTAGGAAGACAAAAGCGTCCAACCCGGAATACTGTATAATATCGTCATCCGATATGCTATGGATCACAGGCAGCCAACTAAATAAAGATTTTTGATTGATCGTTGGAGGAAGTAACTTATTTCTAGAATTGTCCTGCATTTGAGTCAAGTAATGCAATCTCGCCATGAATATGTTAGGAAATTTTGCTCTTAGCAAAGAGAACGATGATAATGCTACCAGACCCAATACGACCGAAATGAGTAACTGCGTCGATAACATCTGAGTTCTTGGTGCATCTCTCAAGTTACCATCAATAATTTCAACCAGAGTACTGTTTCCAAAGCCCATTATTTGAGCTAATTAATAAATTATACAAGAAGAAGGCTTTTAAAAGAATAAAAGTAAACACATTAGGTTAATAAAATAAGATAAAAAAAAACATTACAATAAACTAAATGTCGCGGTGCACAGAAGCACCCTTCCGTCTTTTTTCTCCTTTTTTTTCCAAATTTGCCAATCAAAAAAAAGAATTTTTCACTGTGGAGACGAGACTGTATGACATTACACCATAAACACCTTTCTTTCTTTTCTTTGTTCCTTTCCTTAAACAACCATCGAATGCCCAATTGGTGCACAAGTCCCCCATTTTAATGACTCCATCTTCTGATATTTTGTTGCCTCAAGCTTTGTTACATTCGCCATGTCCCGCTGAAGACTTGGACCCGAATCCATCACCTGCTGGGACCATGACTACCGTTACCGTTGATGAGAAAGAAATTGATGATTCCATCACTTCAAACAAATGTAAGATTAGAGACATTTTGAACAACGTATATTCCAACGACGGTTCATTATTAATTGGAACACTTACTTTTGCCCAATCCAAGTTTACCTCATACGTTTTGAAAACATTTGAATCTCAATATCAAAGCGATAGTATCAGTCATTTACCAAATAATCAAGAGAATATTCCGGCAACTAGTGCAGGTCACATTGTGGATAGAGTTTGGATTGAAATTCATCATCCTGCAATCAAGTACTTTCAATCAAAATTTTATGCTTTGAACAAGGATTCAAAAAGAAAATTGTCCAATAATAAAAGTTCTGGATTAAATAAGAATCCAATTGTTACCGTTGAAATTAAAAAACTATTTGATAGATTTGTTAAATTCATTTCAAAATCTTTTGAATTTTACTTTTTTTTGCTAAAAACAATTCTCAATACTTATGATTTATCTGTTTATATCCCCGTTAAAAAGTTATGTTCCACACTGAAAATTAATTTAGATTCAGTTACTGCTACAACAGATTCCACTTTACCAGTCAATTCAAATTCCTTGGTCTCATCTATTGTTTATGTTATTCATAAATGTGTTCTTTATATTGGTGACTTGTCTAGATATAGAACTTTAATAGCCAAAACTTATTTACCGTCAACTTCAATTTCAAAAGAAGACAATAACAATTATTCAAAATCCATTGAACTCTATAAACTTTCACTATTAATATTACCATCCCTTGGTGATCCTTACAATCATATAGCCATTATTGATAATTTTAAGGATGATAAGTTTAATGTTGTCTATAATTTTATTAGATCATCATTGACAAGTAATCCCTTGCCAATTGGTTTCACTAATTTTTTAAATTTGTTAATTAAACAGCCTAAGCATAATTCAATTTTGAAAAAATTTGAAGCCCAAAATTCTTTGGAAAGGTCAACAATTACTAAAAATGATCGCCTTGAGTTATTAAAATCTCAATTCCTTGTATTATTCAACTATTTTCTGCTACCAAGTAAGTGGAAATTAAAAGATGGGTATCTAGTTAAGGGCTATAACATTTCTGAGATTGAAAATGATTTTTATAAGTTGTTAGGACAACTGGATTTTCATAAACAAATCTTTAATGATTTTTACTTTAAGCAATTAGTTATTTTAACTGGGGGGTTCGAAATTTTGATCGATAAATCTATGAAACATCCTGATTTAGATCAATCAGCTAACGTTATTGGGGATTATTTAAATTTTATTTTTAGATACTTGAACACTTTTATGAAAGTTGTTTTATTAAATTGGGGCCAAGATACTTCGAATCCAAATGTTTCAACGAGTTTATTACCTGTAATGAGACTAATGTTATGTTGGTTGAAAGAAAGAGAATTAGCAAGAGCTTATTTAATTCAAACTCCAAACTGTACAATGGCTTTGGCTGAAATAATCAATTGTATTGATAGATATTTTAAGAGTAATCCTGACTTAATAATTGAAATTAATAGTGAGAAATTGAACGAAGAAAATTTATTTAATAGCAAACCAACTAGAAAGAGATTATTCAAGGAAGATGTCACACTGAAGGAGTTTAAACCAATTAATTATTTCTTAAATGATTTTGATGATGATGATTTGTATAAGAAGGATGAATCTGCAATATTAGCACTGATTGGCGAACTACCAAATGACTCTCATAAGAATATGAAATTGAATGATAATTTACTAAGATTGATTAGTATTGGATATCTCGGTAAATCCTTAATTATCGACAATTCTGTTGATGTTAAGTATGATGAAGCGACAAAACTTTTCAATGTACCTTCAAAAATTAGTTTAGATTTATCAATTAGTGTTGACAAACCTTCCAAATTATCACCTTTTTCAACCCCCTCTAAATTAAGGCCCCAAGCCGTTAATAGGAAAAGGAAAGTTTTTTCGAAAAAGACTTCCCCAACAGGTTTCAAAGAAGACGATAAAAGATATACGTTTGAAAATCTAGACAAAAACGATTACGATGAAAACCATGAGAAGATTATTTGTAATAATCATGAGATTCCCGAAGTTGATACAGATGTTAATAATACAAGATTTGTTGATATGGTTGCATCTATTGTCAACGAGGAAAATTCGTCATCTTCTAATTCCAAAAACTTTACTCCGCCAATCGATTTATCATCAACCCCTAATCAACCAGTGAATATATTATCCAATAATATTTGGTCCAGTAGTACCAACAATAATGTGAATAATAGCAACGGTGATTTGCTATTTCAACAGGATTTGTACAATCAATTATTAAACCCGAACAACATAATGACTCCTCCAGCAAATTCAAGTTCAAATCCAAGCCCACATCTTAACCTTAACCCAAATACAAAACAAGAAACGAGTTATTTTTACCCTCCTCCGCAATCTCAATCACAACGCCCACCATCGGGCTCAGCTCAAGATCAATATTTGAATTATGTGCCTCAGGTTAATACACTTAATCCATATAATTTGCACCAACTAAATATGAATAATATGGACGTAAATAGCATGGGTGGTGTGGGTAATACTAACAATGTATCTAATGCGAATGACCCTGGTATGAACGTTAATATGAATATGAACATGAATATGGCTATGAATGCGATGATGATGAACATGATTAGATCTCAAGACGCCTCTCGTTCATCTCAGAGTTCAAATTCTGCCCATAATCATCATCAGCAACCACACCAATCTCAAACTCAACCTCAAACTCAACCTCAAACTCAATCTCAAACTCAACCTCAAACTCAAACTCAAACTCAAACTCAAACTCAAATTCAAGCTCAAACTCAAACTCAAACTCAACTTCAATCTGAATCTCAACCCCAACCTCAACAGCCTCCAAATGGATTTGATAAGCTTAATGATTTTATTAACGGTAATAGTAGCAATCAGGGTCATAATTCGAGTTATAGTGGTTATGGTACATTTTAATGAAAAGTATACGAGGGTATATCCATTTCTCTATTATTTTTTTAGATCCTTACTTTCTTTTTATTTATTTATTTCTGTTGGTTTACTTGTCATTCATACATTACATACTTTTCTTTTTCAATATTTTCATTTATTAGATGTGCATGTGTGTGCGCCATCCATATCCGTTAGAATACCAACTAATTTTATAATTTCTATAGTTTAATATTATTAAATATATTATAAATTTTCTCGTAAATTTTGATATACTTTTATATATAAATTTTATTTATTCTATAAACCCTAAGCTGTCTTAAACGATAACATCAATCCTACTATCAAGATCCTTCTTAGAACTGATCATATCACTAACAAGTTTATTTGATGGGGTTGGCACACCAACTCTTTCACCTAATATCGTGATGTATTTATTCGCTTTCATCAAATCCATATCTCCAGTAAATGCAACATTAGAAGGTATTTTTGCGTCCAGCAATCGACTTCTAAATTCCTGTTCGTTTATTTCCGAACTTATAGCCTTATATTCTGAATGTTTAGTTAGATTCATTATTAAATTCAAAATTCTTTGTTTGTTCAAAACAACATTAACAATAGGATCAATTTTTCTCAAAACTTTAATTTCGTGCAAACGGTTAACAACTTTTAAGCACTCGTCGATAATCTGTAAAACTATTTTTTCAGCTGATTTTAAACCCATTACCTCATTCAGTCTAACGTCAACTAAACCAACTAATGGTAATAGACATGAGTCTATTATTAACTGCTCCAGTTGTATAATGTAAATGTCACGATATTTATCTCTAATACAGTTCAGTCCTGGATTTCTGGTTAAATCACCAATTATACCGACCAACTCAGCCTTATCAACTAATTTCAATTCTTCTTTTCTCACCCATTTTGAAAAGCTTTTATCATCATCTCCTAAAAATGGGACACGACAAATCCTAATTTCACCCATCTTTGAATGTCTAACACCCCAATCTGGTTTATTTTCAACAATATGACTTGATAGCATTGTCCATATTCTAGGAATGTTTTTACGGTCTCGTTTAGAACCTTCAGGTATTTGGAGTAACAGTTTATTTAGCCATCTTTCTACTTGACCCAATCTTGGATTCACAATGACAATATCAGTGTTTGGTTTTATATTTTCAAAATATTTATAGTATGTAAAAGCTGATTTTAATTGTGCAGCAGGCAAAATTATTGATTTTGGGTACCTGTAATCGACCATTTGGGATGAAAGAATTTCTTTATCTGTAAAAGGCGATAAGGAAGTAGCCTTGAACTGATAATTCTTTTTGAAAAGGTTATTTCGTGATATTTTATTCTCATATGTTATTTTCGATCCACGTAACAGAAATTCACGGAGAAAATGTGGAGTTAATAGAACTGTCGGTTTAGATAAGGGACTTTTAACATTTTCCATCAATTGTGTCGCCAGAAATCGAGTCGTGTTATCTAAAGGAATAATATATGTATTAGTTGGTGGTGGCATACTATTTATCCTTTGTCAGTGTTATTATAAGTATATAGAATATTGATGCTTCCTGTTAATGGCTCATCCATTTATGGCAATGAAAAATTAATTTGAAGCGCTGAAAAATTTTCATACTTAAATTAGTGTTTTCTACTATAACACTTTTCATTTTGTAAAAGCACACAAGAAGAGCCATACGATTATGTTTTTAAAGTCATTGTCTAAATCTACTCGTGTTGCAAGACAGGCCCTTGCTCCTATTGCTGTGCCATGTATGAAAAATTCTCGTGTTACCAGACAACAAATTTTTTTTGTCAGATATGCTTCATCTACCGGTGAGGCTCCTGCATCCAAAACCGAAGATAACGTTTTAAAGGTTGAAGAACTTGTTGAAGTTATTGAAAAGGTTGTCGAAGAGCCAGCTAAACCTGTTAAGTTTCAAAAAGATGAACCAATCGAAGAAGCTCAACCAAAAGTTCCTTTCAAAATGATTACTTCGAACGTGGTTGAGGAAACAAAATTACATCCTACGTTGAAAAAAGCATTTGTTACCAATATTGGCCCAACTTTAACTCCAGTCCAAGAAGAATGTATCAATGAATTTGTGAGTTCTGAAAAGGGTATTGTTGTTAGAGCCAAGACAGGTACCGGTAAAACATTTGCGTTTGGTTTACCAATTCTACATGACGTTTTAGAATCGCAAGAAGAAGCAATGTCTAGAGTTGACCCTAAGCAAAAAAAACGGATTGCTGTAACTGATGCTGACAAATATGTCAATAGTGTTATTTTTGCTCCGACAAGAGATTTGGCATTTCAAATTCAACAAGCACTTGAAACTTTATGGAGTCAATGTTTAAACAAACAGAATAAGGAAAAATATTCTCTTGGTACTAAACGTGATCAGAGAGGCCAATCTTCCAAAAGTTTTATTCCTTTAGTCATTGGTCAAACTCCATATAGACAAACTATGAAGCATTTCACTTCTAGATACATTCCACCGGTTGTTGTTGCAACCCCTGGTAGATTTATGGATATGTTAGAGAATGAACCTAAATTTAGAGCGTCTTTTAAGAATTTGAAGAATATTGTTATTGATGAAGCTGATGAAATGTTGAATGGTAATTTTAAAGAAGATATTAACAGTATCATTGATTCTTTACATTCAATCAGGGAACCAATTCCAAATGTTGAAATTGAAGCTAAAATGCCAAAAACCATGCTATTCTCTGCAACTGTCAATCAAGATGTTTTTGATTTAGCTGAAAAGGCAATTGGCCACGAATTTCCATTTATTGATGTTACTGGTGCTAAAACCTCAGAAGTTAACGAAAGAATTACTCAAACTTTAGTTCAAACCGAAAATTTATTTGATTGCTATGCTGCTGCGGTTAAATTTATTTCCGAACACTCTGGAGATAAATCTTTCAAAGCAATCGTTTTTTTGCCTACCACATCCGCTGTCGATTTTGTTTCCAGATTATTAGGTGATACCCTACGTTCCACCGGCTCACGTAGACGTGTGTATGCATTTCATGGTAAACTAAGGCAAGAAAAACGTGACAGAGTGCAATCGATGTTTAGAAGTCAAGATAATTCTATTTTGGTAGCTTCTGGTATTGCTGGTAGAGGTATGGATTTTCCAAATGTTTCTCATGTTATTCAAATTGGTGTTTCTAGTGAAATAAATTCACATACTCACAAGATCGGTAGAACTGGTAGAGCTGGTAAAACTGGTGAAGCTTTATTATTTACCACTAAAACAGAGGAACCATTCGTCAAAGCGTTGGAAAAGAATGGTAACAAATTTACTAATGTCGAAACTTATGAACCTGATGAAACTCTTGAATCTGAGATCGTTGCGCATACTAGCAAATACGATGATTTGGAAGAGATCATCATGAAATCTTTGTCACACTATAAAAACATTCCACCACGTGTTGCTAGAATGAATATGACTAGTCTTGGAAAGGATGTTAGTGAATTGTATGGAAAGATGTCGGGCTCACCAGGTACTTTACCAACCTTATCATACTCTATGGCAGAAAAGCTTGGTATGGATGTTGATGCACTAGAAGAGTCATTTGAATTTACAGGACATCGTTCATTTAAAAGAAGAAATAATGATAACAGCAGAAGAAGCAAGGGTGGTAATAGATGGAACAATGATGGTGAAAGAAGTAATTATGGTGGAGGTGAAAGAAGAAATAGCTATGGCGGAAATGAAAGAAGAAATAGTTATGGTGGAGGTGAAAGAAAAAGCAGTTATGGTGGAGGTGAAAGAAAAAGCAGTTATGGGGGAGGTGAAAGAAAAAGCAGTTTTGGTGGAGGTGAAAAAAGAAGTGGATATGAAGGTGGTAATAGAAGAAGTGGAAGCGGTGACAATAGAGGAGGTTATAAAAAAAATAGAAGTGAAGAAAGCAACAGTGATGATAAATGGTGATCAAGGGATATAAATATTTCCTGTCATATTGTCTAAGCTTTCTCTGATTGTATAGTTGAATTTGTACGTATGTTTTTTTGTCCTGGTTTGAGGCCTGTTTTAGTTAGATTTATTAGATTTACTTTTTAGCAGTTTTTTTATTGGTACGATCTTTGATTTGGTTTTGGATATTCTTGTATATATTTTGTCTAATTTTACTATTAATAATAAGAAAAACTTATTTTCCATTCCTTACTCTTGAATTAACAAAGCAAGTAAATTTTCATTCAATCTTCTGACAACTTGTACCTCAGTAGATTCACTAAATTCTTTCAGTCTTTCTATTTTACTTTTACTAACCATTTTCAGTTTATCTAGCATCTTTTTAATCAAAGCTTTTTCAGTTTTATAATATTTTTCGCCATCGTTATATCCATCGATGAAATTTCTCAAAGATAAAGGGCATTCCCAAGTTCTCGAGTTTTCATTCCATCTGAACTGAGCTTCATCTTCAACCAAGGTAGCTAATGCAATTCTAGTTCTAAATGAAACTTCAATTTCATCAGATAAGGTATAGTCACTCCAATAACAGTTTTCTTTCAAAAAACTCACCATATTATCACTTTTGTTACTTATTAATTTAACTACCATATCAGTAACGTTAATGTAATTGTTCCTATTAACCCCCGAATCAAAAGAAAATCCATATTCACACTGTAAGAACTCATCCGAATGGGCGCCGTAACTAAACCATAATTGCTTGTTTCTTTCGTATTCTGAGCCATTCGTAGTTACCATAAACGAACCACGATTGGATATTAACGCGTTACAAAAGTTGTCTTCCGAAATCAAACAAGTATGATTAATAAGATCAACATAAGGCACAAGAGTAAAATTACTTTCTATTGCATTCAAAGATTTTTTTATAGGTAAATAGTATGGTAAGTTATAATACAAACATCGAGTATTTATTGATAACCAAGCCCACAAGAATTCTTTGCGAGATATAATTGAATCCTCGGGTAACAGTGATATAATAGTAACATAGTCATTTAAAAATTGCTTATGCTGATTATTGGCATGTTCAATCGCGGTCGTTGGTAATAATTTGAAAAGAGAGAGTTTAGTATCGGAGGCTGATTCTAACCAAGTTAACGGAATATTGGAAAATTCTGAAGGCATGGGCAGTATACTAATAAAATGTTTCCAAAAACTGTGATTCAATCTACGTTTTTCAAAAATAATATATAAGGACAGCAATTGAAATGATGTGAGATCTAATAATTTTGATAATTTCAATGATTCGTAGATCGGATTTGAATCTACTTTATCTTCAACTATTGAATCTGTAGAAAAATTTGAAATATGCTCCACTAGAAATTCTTTTATTTCTAAATTCCAGCAAGATAAATGTTTTAGTACTGTAATATAATTGAGTAAGTATGTGGAAGGTATTTCAATAATTGTTTCATGCCTATTTAGGGAATTCGTTGTTTTCATGCAACGGCCCATAATTGGATCATCCACCACACTCAATATTTCTGATATGGTCGATTTAGGTAGTAAACCTTTGGAATTATCATTTCCATCCAGCCATTCCCGCAATTTACCTAAGTTTTTAAAACTCATTCCTGATTGATCAGACGGTGTTTTTGAATAAAAATATTCTATGTAGTAGCGATATCATGAAAAAAATATCAAATTTTTTTTTTTCAAATTCACTCATCATGCAGTTTCAAAGCTTATCATCTATTGAAAATAAAGCAAAAATGTTAATTTTGGGCCTCACGGGTGGTATTGCTACAGGTAAATCCACCGTTTCTAAGAGATTTGAGCATGATCATAACTTAATTGTTATTGATGCTGATAGAATTGCAAGAGAAGTAGTGGAGCCGGGTAAACCAGCGTATAATAAAATTGTTACTTACTTCGGACCAAAGGTTGGAAACTTGATTGATCCTGATACAAAAGAATTAGTGAGGGTTAACCTAGGTAGATATGTATTTGAGAATAAATCTGAGTTGCAAGTGTTAAATAAATTCACACATCCTCAAATTAGGAAAGAAATGTTCTGGTTGGTTGTTAAAAGCTGGTTCTCAGGCGAAAGAATGGTGGTTCTTGATGTCCCATTACTATTTGAGGCTGGTATGAACTGGTATTGTGGTGCTGTGGTTTCTGTGGTATGCACCAAAGAGCATCAATTGGAAAGATTATTATGCAGAAACCCAGAACTAAGTAAAGAGGATGCTTTGAATCGTATAAAAAGTCAAATGCCAATGAAAGAGAAAGCAGCCCTCAGTGATTACGTAATCCAAAACGACGGTCCAGTGACAGATATGTTAGGTCACGTGGATGATCTTGTCCGACGTATTACGCCGGGTTATCTCCAAACTTATTTAGAGATTTTTCCGATTTGGGGAGTTTGTTCAGCTTCTTACTGTGTTTTCAAGCAATGGTTAAAATTTAGACAAACCAAAAAGAGTGTATAAAGTTTATAAACCAATTTAATGATTACAATTCACGATACAACAGATAAATCTCCTGTGGAGTCTGTTACAGACTCACAATTCAAAGAACTCAAAGTCCAAAGTGTTGAAATGCGAAAACATTCATACTGTATCTACTCTAACTTCCATGTTGGTTGTGCTTTACTTTCGACCACGGACACACTTTACACTGGATGTAATGTGGAAAATGCAAGTTATCCAGCTGGTATATGTGCCGAACGTACTGCACTCGTGAAGGCGGTCAGTGAAGGTGTGAAATCTTTTAAAATGGTTGTCATTTCAACTGATTCGGATAATTGTGCTTCGCCTTGTGGTGTTTGTAGGCAATTCATCAGAGAATTTGCTGATAAGGAATTAAAATTACCAATTGTCATGTTCAACAATGACGCTTCCAAATATATTATGTTATCCATAGGAGAATTGTTACCACTAAGTTTTGGTCCAAGTGACTTAGATAAATAGACATATATATTTATCTACTATATAATTAAATGAGTATATTTACTTTTATAAAAATAGGATATGATTGATTTAGAGATGCAGGAAAAGAAATTATTGAAATCATAATAACCACTAATTATATATGCTTTATTTAAATTAGATATTGGTGAATATTTGATGTTATTAATTAATGTTATTAATTTTCAATCTTTCCGTTAAAGTTCCCTTTCCTTTATCATCAAGTTTTCTTTGCTGACTTCTTAAAATGTTCAATTCATGAAATGCACCATCCAGCAAACTTTTCAATTCTTCTCGTTCAAATGTGACCTTAGCCTTTTCAACTTCACACTCGTTGTATTTAGAAAGTAACGAATTATATGCTGAGCACAGATTTAAGTAATTAGTACGTAAAATCGAGAAGCACTTTAAAAATTTGTTCTCTTGTGGTGGTGGGGTTGACAAAATTGAATCTTCATTAGTACTATATGTATCTCCAGGCTTGAAACGTGGATTTTCTAATTTAACGGCAGGTTTTTCATCTTTCGTAAGATTATTATCATTAATGGACTTGTCTCCTTGTAAAACTCTATTGTGATTAAAATTCTCAAGCTTAACTTTTTTTGCTATTTTTTTATCTATTTTGGTATCACTATAAACTTCCTGTTCTTCTTCTTCCTTTCCTTCTAGTCTGCGTTTTTTTCCAACCTTTTCTATTAAATTATTATGACCATTACCCAAAATGATTTTTTCAATTTCATCAATTTCATTTTCTAAATTGAACTCTAGATCATTATGTTTATCAACCTTAGAATGTGTTTGCAATTGTGCATTATCTATGTGCAAATCAATTGTCGTCTGTATATTTTGTTCTAATTCAATTCCCTGCTCTATTCCATCACCATTATCGTTATTAGTGCCCATCATGTTAGCAATTTCTCTGTCTAAATCATCATCTAAAACCATCACATGTTTTCCAACATTGGGAATATCTAAAGCTAATCCCATATTCATGTTAATATGAAATTGATCATCATTAACGTCCGTATATGAATCTAATGATTCAATAGGTGTATATGGAAAATTCGATTCGGGTGATGATCCGTAGCTTGAAGATTGGGCAGAATCGACAATATTTGTTACTGAATTCTTGGCAATAGATCCATGCGGTATAATTGATTGTTTTTTGCAAACATTTATAGATGTCATAACACTATATAATGATTATTTTAGTTATCCAGCTGAAGGATAAATATCTGGTTTTACAGTACTATATAGGATCTGAAAAAAAAAAAAAATTTCAAAATATTTTTTATGGAAAATTTTTTTGAGACCTCAATCGGTATCGGCAGTAGGTGTACAATAAACCAGTTAATTAATTTACGTAATAGGTTAAAGATCTTAGTGTAAATCAACAAAGAACATTAAAGGATTCATGAGAAAAAAAATGTTACTTTCAAATTTTACTGTACGAGAACAAGATGAAATTTCATCAAACATTAGATACCTTCAAAATAGAAATATATTAAAGATAAACAAGAGATTATACAATCAAATTAAGCATAAGCTTAAATTTAAAGTAAAGTTGATAGATTAAACTAACAAATCTATTTTAATTTTAAGGTAGTGTGACACTTACCACAGTATTGTCTGTCTTTCATGTTAGCCATGAAGATACCAGCACCACACTTTGGACATTCATTTCTTAATTTGGTAACTTTTCCATCACCATCAACTTGGTAGTAGTTTAGGACTGCCAATTTAACATTTTTGTGCTTGTGAGCAATTCTCTTTGGGGTGGTGTAGACCTTCTTCTTTCTCTTCTTACCACCACCTCTTAATCTCAAGACTAAATGTAAAGTGGATTCCTTTTGGATGTTGTAGTCAGATAAAGTTCTACCATCTTCTAATTGCTTACCAGCAAAGATTAATCTTTGTTGGTCAGGTGGAATACCTTCTTTGTCTTGAATCTTTTGTTTGACATTGTCAATGGTGTCGGATGATTCGACTTCCAAAGTAATAGTCTTACCAGTTAAGGTCTTGACGAAAATTTGCATTTTGACTAATTAGTTATAGGATCGTCTGCAAAAAATGCTTCTTTCTTACCTGCTGAAAAAAGTAGAAGAAAAAAAGAGAAAGACAGGAATGGAAGAGCCTCAACAGAAAGCTTTGAAATATTTTTTTTTTAGTGAGGGTTGAAAATTTCAAAATTCCAAACCCTTATAACCCTCAATTATTGCACGTGGCATTTGTTTTAAGTAATTGAATATTTTGTTCTGTCATGAATTTTATCTGTCCTTTTTATTTTATCTGATAACGTTGTATAAATTGAAGCATGCATCCTAGAATACCTCAAAACAAAAATTTAAATGTCTTAGAATGTTAATATTTAAAAACATTCAGTATGACCTTCGTTATTCCTAACCCATTCCTGGATGTTGAAGAACAAAATTTATCATCGGAACAAGATCCCACTGATGAAGTATTATATGAACTAGAGCAAATGTCAATCAATGAAAACCCATTTGACGATAAATTCATCTTTCAGTATTGTAGCAATGAGAAACAGTTAATTTTTGAAATTTTTGAATCTCCATTGGAAAGAGCAGGATTTGACGATGATGCTCATGTGTTTAATTTGGAAACGACTAAAGGTAACATCGAAACTAAAATTGAAGTCTCTGAAGAAAAATCATTTAAACAGAACAAAGTACATGCCAAAAAAGTTGAAACTATCAATGATTTTTACAATGATATTGAAAGCAGTAATAAAGTCAAAGGGAACGACAAAGTTGTTACAGACATAGAATCTGAATGGAGTTCGTCTTCCGAGCGGATATCTGAAGATGAAGAAGATGTCGTTGTTGAAACAGTTTCATCGCTGAGCCAGTATATTTCAAGGACATGGAAACGTATTCTGATAGTTTTCAAGTCTCCAAAAGCTTAATATGGCAAAATTTCTCTTTCTTTACTAATTTTTGAACCGGTTTATAATTTCATTTGAATTCATGCTTAACATTTCTGGAAAAATACTCGAAACTATTAGATCAATGACGTTCCATAACAATATCTTGTTAATTTCCTTATGTTTAAAACAATTCAAAAAGCTTTCTAATTTTTTATCTAACTCATTATTTTGATCTACTAAATTACTGCTGTCCAAAAAGAGTCGTAATAGATGCGGCTTCGTTTTAAATAATTCACTCATTTTTAATTTATTATTGTCTAGCACTTCTTTATATTCTATATCAGTAGTAGGAATAAATCTTGGTTTCATAAAAAAATTATCATCTGTAGGGAACATCATTTTTCTTAATATTCTAAATAACAACACAAACGTTTTGTCTGTTAAAACGACTTTAAAAATAATTTTCTTGATTAATTTGCTGAAAAGTTTTTTTAATCCAATAAATGATAAAATAAGTTTCAAAAACAGTGAAAGTATTAGGTTTATCAAGGGGAACCTTATATCAAACTGAAATATTAAATTAGTAAAGCCTATAAGTGGAATCAAATTATCAAAGCCCAAAATTTCAGTGTTTTTCAAGCTTTCAACATCACTTATAAAAGGCTTAAAAAGGTTGCCAACTCTATCCAAAATTCCATTAGATTCAATATTATCGGCTGTTTCTTCATTACTTTTATTTAACTTTTTAGTTTCAGCATTGTCTTTGTTTAATCCTTCACATATACCACCAAATATATCCCATATGACATAATTTTGAGATAGATTCTCAATCAAATTTTTGATTACTAAATCATTTAAAATTACAACTAAAAAATCCCTGGTTAATTTTGAATCCAATTCTTCAACTGGTAATGACAATCCCACGATTGACTTTACCAACACTTTTGAGTAATTTTCTTCTCTGCCTGTACTAAAATGCTTACATTGCGATAGGAAAGCCGCAATTATTCTACTGTCCTTATTTTCAATTTCAATTTCTTCTTTACCATCGCCATAAAGTACATCAAATCTTGTTCCTATATTTTCCTTGATATTCTTTAAAGTCCTAAAATGTCTGTCTAGTAAAACAAATAAATCGGTTAAAAGAACAGATTGCCAACAAACATTTTGAAATGATCTTTCTTGCCATTCTCTACTTAGATGAGCAAATACAAAGATCAATTCATTGTTAAACTCATCTGACGAGCCGAGTAAAAGTGATTTTGAGTACCATTCGGTTACAAAATTGTTTATTAGTAATGCAAACAAAGCATACATTTCAAGATCTAAATCATTGGAAGCGGTAAGGGTGGGAAGTTCAGGTGAATCTCCAGATTTATTCGATAGTAACTTATTAATTAATTTAGTAAGGTATTCAGGTGAATCTTGCACTGGTGGGAGTTGGGAAGATTTTGATTGCGATTGAAATGGGGATTTTGAAACTTGGTGTACTGAAATCCTTTTAATCGAAACTCCCTGCTGTCTTTTCAATACTCTGTGCTTGATTACAGAGGATTTTAACGTCGACATCTGATAACTGTCCCTAAATGTGAAACAAAAACTGTTATCGTAAAGATTTAAAGCTGATTTCTAACAAATCGATTTTTTTTTTTTGGCGCTGTTTGTCATTCTAAATTCAAATGTTTGCAATTAGATTATAACGAATAAATAGAAAACTTCATACATACTTTATATCTGTATAAATAATATGGCTACTCCATTGGAATCAAAGTATTTAAGTAAATATCAAGACTCAAAACTAAACAATCAAGATAGCGACAATTCGGATGTTGATAGTAATGATCTATTACAACAACTTGAAGATGAACTGGATAATGAAGATGCTGGGTTTTTACAGAAATATAGAGAATCCCGTCTTGAACAATTGAATGAAGATATAAAACAAACCAACAAGAAACTATCCAATAATGTGCAAGGACATATCATACATCACGATGAAGGTCAAATGATGAGAAATATACTAAAGGAAGAACGTGCAGTTTTACTTATAGTCAATGATACTTTCCAGACTTGTAGGATATTGAACCATGCTTTGGAGAAAATTGCATCAAGACACTTCACACATACAGGCTTCCATCAAATATCAGCTTTAAATGCACCATTTTTGTGTGATAGATTACAAGTGAAAGTTTTACCGTTACTATTAATGTATAGAAATGGCGTGGAAGTGGGTAGAATTGTTGGACTAGAAGGGTTACTTGAAAATTCAAAAAATGTTAATAGTATTAGTATTGAAAGGTTAGAAGTTTGTCTACTACGGAAAGGAGTGTTAGTGAGGCCGGCAGAGTACAAAATGGGGAAGAAGAAATTTGAAAATGAACAAAACGATGATGGAAGTGACTCGGATATATAAATAGAATTAGAAGTGTATTTACGAATAGAATATGTCTAAATATTATCAACTGCAATATAAATAGCTTCTTGAAGTTTCAAATCATACCACAAACCAAATAAAAAAGTGCGATATTTTCACATTTTTAAATCTCAATATATAACTTTTATTATTACCAACAAAATAATACCTTATAACATTACAAAAATGTTTTACCATTCTAGTAAAAGATTACCTCAATCGAAGCTACAACAACATCGTCATTTTATATCTCCAGTTGTATCTACTGCTCTTTCAACAGTAACTGGAATTGCGTATTCAGTGTTGGGTTCCAAAATATCTTTAGCTGACAAAATGGAAAGGAATGAAGTACATCAAAATAAAACTAATAATGAATTAGAGATTGAGAAAATGAAAAAAGCTAAAGTTTTGTTCAAAAGGCCAGGGAAAAATTATCCGAATCATGTCCCACTCTATTTTGTTGAGAAGATGATGCTTTTTTTTGGTTCGTCTGCTGGAGCTTTTCTACATCCGGAGCGTAATGAGTTTATTGTTGCCTTAGGCGAATCAACAGCAACTACGGGATTTTTAACAAACTTAAGGGCTCAAATGTTACGTGACCCAATCGGTAGACAAATTTTGCGGGAACGTCCATATATTACGTCTGACTCTTTAAATCTGGAAAAATTGTCGAAATATCCTGTCAATTCGTTTGGTAAAGTTTATCATGATTGGCTCATTGGAGAAGGAGTTTCGCCGGACACAAGAGTGGATGTTAGGTTCATTGACGACGAAGAATTAGCATTTATTTTTCAAAGATATAGACAATGCCATGATTTTTATCACGCGTTAGTTGGATTACCAATCGTTAGGGAAGGTGAAATTGCATTAAAGTTTTTCGAATATTTGAATATTGGTGTTCCATTTGCTGGTTTGGGAGCTTTATTTGCCCCAATACCAATAAAGAAGAGTCAAAGAGACAGATTATTTAACATATATTACCCATGGGCAATTAAAAATGCTGCAAATTGTAATAAGAACCTAATTAATGTTTACTGGGAAAAAATTCTAGATAAAAACATTAACGAGTTAAGAAAGGAATTGAACATCGATGAGCCTCCTAATATGAGAGAACTACGAAGGAATGCCAGAAAGGGTATAAAATCCAAAAAGATCTGATTATATTTTTTTTGTTGATCTTTGTATATGTATATTAAGTATGACTTTAACGAATATTAAAAAAGAAAGAAACGTTAACTGTAAATAGATACCAAATTGGCAGTGCGGGTTCTCTTTCTTCTTTTTTTTTTTTTGAAGCTTATTATCACAAGTAATAAATTTAGATCATCGTATTCCCGTTGGTTATATTTCCCCTTCTATAAATTAACAATGGCGTCTCTCAAGTTTAATCCACTGACAAAACTCATATCGCTTAGTGTCCTCATAGCAGTCGGATTTCTCAATATTGTTCTCAGTTGTGCGTTGTATGACAATTGGTACCCGATAACAGTTGTTGTTGTATTCTTGCTTGCACCAATACCTAACGCTTTAGCCAGTTGCTTGAAGAATAACAACTATAATTATGGATATAATTCATACTATGATGATAATGGTGGTGAAGCTCCCGGTGTTGCGTTCATGAGGTTCATGACAGGATCTCTTGTGTCTAGTGGTGGTCTGTTACCATTCATTTTGGTTCATAATAATATTATTAATTTCAACAGTTTCCTTTTAAGTATAACTGGTGGCTTTATCATTTACCTGAGTATTGTATTATTTGGAATGGGTTTTAAAAATGATGATGATGATGAATACGACGGTTATGACTTTTAGGTCTTGCTTGCTATAAGATTTGTACATATATCATTATTTTCCTTAATTTATTTGGTTCATTCACGTTTATCTAATCTAACTTAGTCAGCTTTGTTTAAGTTTTACAAAAACTGCACGTTTTTTTTACTCGTAAATATCATTAGAGAGATATATCCTATTATCTATTTCTACACAAATCAATCATTTAGATTCCAGTTCCTTTGCACTTGAACTTTCCTGTTCTTGCTCATGATCCATGTCCACATCACCAACTCCTTCGCTTCTTTCTTTAGTGCCTTCACTCTTAATCTCATCATTGTCCACGTCTTGTGGATTTGCTTCTTTCTTCAGTAATTCTAATCTTTTTTGAATAATCTCTTCATCTGTCACGATCTTAAATCTACCATGCAACAATCCTAATTTAAACTTTGGATGAGCTAACTCACATTCTTTACCTTTAGGGCAAAATCCCGTAAGATACAATTCACAAATAACTTTTCTAATATGCCTTTTCGTGCAAGTTGGACCGTCCGGACAAAATCCCATATTTGAATAATTCCAGCATTCCGCTATCTTTGATTGAGGATCAACGTGTAAATAAATACATTCGGGAGATTGTGTGCATACGCCATTCGCAGCATAATATGCACACTCTGGCATCTTAGATAAATTATATTCATGTAAAAAATCACAATCGTCACCCATCTTACACAACCCACGTAACCAGTACTTACACACAATTTTATTTTTGAAAATCTTAGATGGATGCTTAAATGGGCACTCATTACCATTAGGACAAGATCTACCATTTGACTGTAACCAGTATTCACAAGTTGGCCTATCTGGATTCATACCCAAATTATATTGACGCCTAAGATGTGGTTCAAACTTGAATACCACTCTTCTCCTATCAAAATTTTTTTGCTGTTGTAAATGTTGTTCTTGCCTAGCTGCAATTGCATTCATTATCGTTGGATCGCCTGTAGTGACATTATTTGCATTGTTTAAATTTGGAGGCTGTTGCAGTTGCTTTCCTTGTGTTAATATTATGCTTGGGTTGTTACCAATATGCGCAGGATTATTAGCCAGCATAAATGGAGGGGGTGGTAATGATGTTGGTTTAGGTGGTATATTAACATTCATCATGATACTAGTTGAATCAGGGCAAAGGAAATATCAGATAGTTATTAATCATTAGAAATGTGAAAAATGATTTTTTTTTATTCAAGTAAAAGATTTTGATGGTGGACGGGTGTTATTTTCTACAATATGTTTATTTACTTTATAATTCGAGATACAACGCGTTAAATATTAGCTAACAATACAGTTTATTATACAATGACTGCCAGACGATCCAACAAGGTTAAAAGAAAAAGATATGCTGCTTATATGGATAGAAAGGCCACATTTGAAGGTACAATTATCAAGAATGGAGAACCTTTAACGTGGCCATACGATTCAGATTCACTACAATTGTTATCCTCTCAAACTATGGCATCCAGTGGTTTCTATTTTGATCCTACCAGAAAATATCCAACAGCAACAACTTGTTATTTTTGTAATAAGAAAGAATTTAACTGGAATGAAAAAGACAAAAAACACCCATCACTAGTGCATCATGAAAATTCACCTAGCTGTTCGTTATCTTCAATACTGTCATCAATGTTGCAAAATATTGATGAACTGAATAGATGGAATGAAGATTCTACTTTTCGTAATCTTGCAGAATCAACTCCACTACGGCTGAAAACATTTGCTAACTGGCCACATGAAAAGAATAAGCATGGCCTGCCTAAAAGTAAAGATTTATCGGAGAATGGGTTTTTCTATGACCAGGAAACTTCCGGGGATGATAGGGTCACTTGTATGTATTGTGGTTTACATTTATTAGATTGGCAAGAAGAAGATTCTGTACTGGTCGAACATCAAAGGGAAAGTCCGAATTGCTACTTATTTAATCAAAGCGACACATCTACAAAACTCGTTGATTGTGCGGACAGACTAGAATCTTCTGTTCAAAATAATCCACCCAATAATAAAAAGAGCTCAGAATCCTTGATTTCACACATTGATAATGACAATAATTTAGCTACAAATATAATTGATTTGGAGAACGATTCTGAGAGCGATGTTCCTACAAATGAACAGCAAGAAAATAATGCTATTGAATTTAATTCGAGCCCTAATTTTGTTGACGTTTGTGATCCAATTGAAATTACTTCTAATGACTCTAAAATTTCTGAAATCCCCGTAAAAACACTAAAGTCATCTCCGTTACCCATTGAAATTGTTGAAAGAGACGAAATTGAAGAATATATGGATTATTCAGATGATAGAAGTTCAAGAGAAAAAGTAGTTACCATACCCACGATACATTCTTCAGAATTGGGAAAATATTTTACGGAGCTTGACGTTGACGATGATGATGTCAGATCCTCTACTTTTTTCAATAGATCCAAATCAAGAATTAGAAGTCAATCCATTCAACCGATTTCCAAAGTGCATGAAACCGTTGAAGAAGTTGAAGAAATGGAAAATTTAATTAAACTTCCCACACAGGAGGTTGAGGAAAAAGTTGTTGATAGTAATAATGTTTGTAAGGACGACAATGTCAACATTGCCAGGATTGAAAAGGAAAAGGAAAAAGAAAAGAAAAATGATGAGCATAATCACAATCATAATCACAATGGTAAAAGTAATATTAATGAAGATTTTGATAATGAGAACGATAATGAAAATGATAAAGATAATAATAATAATGATAATGATAATTTTTATGATAATGGTGATGACAATAACTTTCAGATAGATTATCAAGAGGATAATTTTCCAATGCACGTTGATGGGTATGCAAAAAATTCTGATTCAAACGAAATAAATAATAATGGAGTTGGGAATCAAGTTAATCGCAAAGATATTACAGTTGAATCTACAAATGAAGAAAATTTTGTTTCTAATACAGCGCAGACAAAGAGTAAAGATGATGAATCAAAAGTTCAACAGCTACAAAATGAATTGGATATGTTAAGGAGAGAAATTCAAGAGATGAAAAATAATGCTGATTTAAAACAGGATTATAGACTTTTAGGAAGTATGGAGAAAAAAGAAAATATTGAATTAAATACTAATGTCGATAATAATTCAAGAGAAGGCTTTCAAGATGATCAAATTGGAGATGAAAAAAACCACGAATTTGCTAACAATAATTCCAAAACCCAATTGAAGGCAGAAAATATTGGTTCTAAAAAAGTAAAGGAGGTTTTTGATGGCCCTACTGAAGAGAAACTATATGCAAAACCTGCTGATAGTATAAATGGGATCAAGAGCAATACACAAAGAATGGTTGACTCTTCTCCAAAACAATCTACCAAAACATCGACTGAGAATGAAGTAAGTATTTTGTCATCAAAGAGATCAGCTGATCATCTTCAAATTATTGATGCTGCTGAACACACGAAGAAAAGAAAAATTCATAAGTCCAAATACAAATCGCAGCACTTGGCTTTGAATGGTGATCTGATTCCCGATAATGATCCATTATCCTTTTCAAAGATTATTATATCAAATAAAGTGCATAAGGTGAAAGGATCGAAAAAAAAGACAAAATGCGATGGCAGTTTGTCTAATGAAAAAACCAAAGAATTTCGAAAACAAAATTATCAAGCTGATAGATTGGATGTTAAAGAGAACACTGAGTTTCGCAATGAAAGTGAGCTGAAAAATGAATATGAGAATAGATCTAAAATTGACCTTGCGAGCGAAACTAAAAATGAACCTGACAGTGAAATTGCAGATGAGCCTGATAGTAAAACAGAAAATGAACTTGACAGTGAAATCGAAAATGAGCCTAAAAATGAACCTGAGAGTGAATTTTTAAATGAACCTGCAAGCGAACATCAAGATGATAATCTAAACGGTTACAAAAGTAATAAAAACATTCGAACGTTGAATAATAGATCACCGTCCGGCGCACGTGTTGGTTTTACTCATACAGAACTGATAATTCCGGTTGAAAATGAATCAGACGATGAAATAATGTTAGACAATGTTTTATCGCCCGAAGAATTGGAGGTTACAAAGCAACAGTTGAGTTATGTACCCGATAAACCACTTAAAGAAGCTACCCAGGCAATTGCTAGCAAAAAAACAGAAGAGTATCTAAATGATTTATCTCCTTCTTCGCATATAAGAAATGATAATAATTTACTTAAAAAGTTTAAGCCTTTAAATGAAGATATCTTGTTGACCCCAAATCAAATTGAAGAGAGTCCTGGGGCAAAGATCTCAAAAACTACAACGGCAGATTCCATTGAAAATGCCTTGGGAGTTGGAAATACCGAAAATATTATTCTGGATGATATCTTAAAAAATCAAAGTACACCTTACATTAGTACAACTACTGATTTCAAATTTCAGGAAAAGAATGAAAATGAACATGGACATGAACATAAAACCCAGAAAAATTATGATCATGAGCATATTGACAAGAACGGCGATTCTCAATCCAAACACACTATTAATGCCAGGCTTTTACAGGAGTTCCAAAAGTTGAAAAATGATATTTTTGATAAAGAAATTGAGGAAACTGTCGGGACCATTGTAGATGATCCAAATCAACATTCTCAACAGGATTCTAATTCAATATGGGTACCATTGAACTCAGACAAATATAAAGATTTCTACAGCGATATGAATGAAGCCACAAAATATGTTAAGGAAGTTCTGGACTCTGAATATGATTTATTAAGTGATGATCTGGATGGTCTCCTCACTGGTTTCGTTGCAGAAATCCCGCCGGAACAATTGAAGATGACAATCAAAGAATGGATCAAGCACCAGGAGGAACAGGCTGTTGAGTTGGTGAGAGAAAAAGCTGAAGAAATGTTAAAATCCTTTCGAGCAGACCATGAAAAGGCGCTTTTTCTTCTCGAATCATTGCCAGTAAAAGAGGAAGGGTTGTGATGTGTATATTGTAAATGTAAATAAGTAATGAAGATAGGAAATAAATAAGCAAAATTTAAATCGCGTGGGCGTTGACGGGAAATGGGCAACTCAGTTTGATTTCCATTTTGCATGAAGATTCTTTCTTCTCATTTAACCTGCTATACCGCAACCATTTCTGTAGTTAGCATCATTTATTATCAAAGAAGGTATTCATTGGCTTTGATATTATAACTCCTAACTTTTCAGCAACAATTGACCCTTTTTTTTGTCCAAATACACGTCATTTTAAAATAAATAGATTAAACCGTATCAAATAGCATTATTGCGTTCTTTTTAGTTGTCCATTGAATTGAACTGAAAATAGCTTCTTCATTATGAATAACAACTTTCTTAACAATTTTATTCGAGGAAATCCAAACACAACAACGGGGCAAAGCACTCCAAGAACAGAAAACAGCGATCAAGATTCAGATTTGGGAAGTAATAATAATTTAATCATGAACGAAGATATGGAAGATGAAGATCAGGATCCTGATACTGATAATGAGCAGCATGCAAGATCTCAACTTTTAAGAACTAAAGCAAGAACAAGTTCTGTATCAAATGAAGGGATATATCCCAATTACAAAGGCGCAATATCTGCATTACCACCTGAAATGTTATGTCTTATATTTTCCTACATTCACTCCAAATCGGATTTATTATCAATTGCACTTACTTGCAAATATTGGGGAAATTTAATCATAGAATTGATTTGGTTTAGACCAGGAATTGGAAACAAACATGTTTTTGAAAAGCTAGGGAAAATCATGAAAATGGATCCAAGTAAAACTGCCTGGAATTATCGAAAATATATCAAAAGATTAAATTTATCACTGGTTCCTTCTTTGGTCAATGATCAATATTTAGAATTGTTCTATGGTGCCACTAACTTGGAAAGAATTACTTTAGTCAATTGTACAAAAGTCACCGGTAAAAGTATCTCTAAATTATTGCAAGGTTGTTCACGTCTGCAATCAATTGATTTAACAGGTGTTCGAGACATTCAGGATGAGATATATATTGAATTAGCATCCAATTGTAAGAGGTTACAAGGTTTATATGCACCTGGTTCGTTCAATGTCAGTCAGAATGCTGTTATGAACCTAATCAGTAGTTGCCCATTATTGAAAAGAGTTAAATTAAGTGACTGTAATAGTGTTATAGACGATGTTGTTAATGGTTTAGTGAAAAACTGTCCGAATTTGGTGGAATTGGATTTACATGGTTGTGAAACCGTCACGAATGAATCTTTACGTAATTTATTTTTAAATTTGGAATTTTTAAAAGAATTCAAAATTTCGAAAAATCAAAATATAAATTATAAATGTTTTGAATCAAATACAGGATCAATATTGTGTTTAGATAAGCTGAGGATACTGGATTTTACACAGTGTTCAAATATTACTGATAAGGCAGTTCAAAAGTTTATTCAGTTGGCGCCAAAGTTGAGGAACGTTGTGTTATCGAAGTGCTCGGCTATTACCGATGCTTCTTTGAAAGCTATTGCGACTTTGGGTAAAAACCTACATTATGTTCATTTAGGACATTGTAGTAATATTACAGATTATGGAGCAAGAGAACTGATTAAAAGTTGTTATAGATTGCAGTATATTGATTTGGCATGTTGCACTCAGTTAACAAATGCAACTGTTGTTGAATTATCACAATTATCAAAATTAAGAAGAATTGGTCTAGTGAAATGTTCACAAATTACTGATGACGGTATTCTAGCATTAGCCGAAAATTCAAGAAATAGTGAGGATAGTTTAGAGAGAGTTCATTTAAGTTATTGTGTGCATTTAACAATATATCCGATTTATAGATTATTGAAATCCTGTCCTAAATTGACACATATTTCTTTGACAGGTATTTCACAGTTTTTAAGACCTGATATTACTCAATTTTGTAGGGAACCACCACAAGAGTTTAATCCCCATCAAAAATCAATTTTTTGTGTTTTTAGTGGTGAAGGTGTTAATCAATTAAGAAACCATCTTACTCATTTGATTGAAACGACAGAAGATCAAGATAGAGAGGTAACAGAAATAATGCAAATTATTACAGGAATTATAGAAAGTAGTACACCTATATCAATGGAACAAATTAATGAAAATCCTAATCAAAGAGAAAGATTAAGAGTTTTTTTGAATACTACAGAAGCATTATTAAGTGATTATGAAGGCTTGACTGTTGATAGAGCAACCCTTGAAAATTTTGCTCGATGTATATTTGGTGGTGTTTTAGCTACTCAACTGACAAGGGTTCAGAGATTTTTTCAATTAATGAATATGAGGCCTGTTCAACAAAGAGAGAGACAAAGGCAATTACGAATACAACTGATTCAGCAGGCTCAAGCTGAACAAGTTCAAGCACAAGAACAGGCTCAAGTTCAAGCAGAAACGCAAGCACAATTAGTCCAGCAACAAGCCCAGCAGCAAAGTATGCAGCAACCAAATGTAACTACAGGGCAACTACAACCGCAAGAAAGGGTTGGCACAGACCCATCAAATCTTCAACAACAAAGAAATTTCATACGTCAGCATATATTACAACAGTTTTTTGGGAATCGTCAAACCCCGACACGTCAACAAGCAGATCAAGTTTGGAGAGCTATAAATAATGCTCAAGCAGCACAGGGTATAGATGTTGGGAATACTGGCAGAGGTGTCGTTCCACCTGAAGTTGAATTATTCCAGAATGAAAGAGCGAATGCAATGCAAGGCGATAATATGAATGTGGACGATGATGATGATGACGATGATGATGATATAGATGAATTATTATAAGAGAAATATCTATCTGTCTATTATATATTATTGTAAAATCCCTTATAAGAAAAAAACTTTAATAGTTAGGAAAATTAAACTGCGATGGGATAAAACATACGGATGATGTAATTTTTGATACCAGACTCCAGGATCCAATCTAGTCTCTGTAACGTATTTTGGATTTCAATGATATGGTTACTATCTTCCTCTTCTTTTTCTTCTTTCTGTTTTTCTGCGTTTTCCTCTTCTCTTTTTCCTCCTTCTTTTTCTTCTTCCGCATTGGAACTGTAATTAATACTAATATTCTTTTCTTCAAGTTCATCCACTAGTAAGTTTCTTCTAGCATTTAAAATTCTTTTAATCTTCCATTCTCTAAAAGGCATTAATAAAACCACACTCACAAGACAAGCAACACCTACCAATATCTGGCAATATAAGAACTCTTTCTCCATGTCATCCCTACGTAATTTTAAACCAATTAATTCTGCGACTAGTAATGGCATACCACCTGTAAAAGTTAATATGGAGATTGCAGCTAATAGATCATCACCACCACCGACAATATCAGCAGTCATTGGACCAAAATTAACCCAATTAACACCCATTATAAATCCAGCCACAAATGCAAATCCTATCAATTCACTATACGTTTCGATGAAAATCCAGTAAACAAAACATATAATTCCTAGAATGAAAGTAAAAATGATTGTAGTATTTGCCCTACCAATGGCATCCGAGCAAATACCTAATAATGGACGGCCAATACATTGTGACACACTTTGAACAGTAGTAATATTTGAGCCTTGCTTATAAGTTAATCCAATGGATGATGCATAAGAAGATAGTGAAAAAAGTAAAATTGTATAAGCGACTCCATAGACCATATTCCATAATATAATACAAATCATTGGCAATTGTCTTAGTAAATCAACTCTATAAATAAACTCAGTTGATTCTTCCCATAATGATTTCCCGGTATTAACTTTTAAAGATCTATGACAACGAATCAAAATAATCGAAATTACTAACATGAACCCACAAACTAGAGCTTGCATTCTTAAAGCCCACACCACACCTTTTTTTCCTTCGTTTGTAATTAAAACGTCCACGGGACGTGAAAAAATTATACCTGCTAAACCAGCACCAGCTGTTGCAATTCCCTGAGCAAGGCTTCTTTTCTTCAAAAACCAGGTTGGTAAAATGACAAAGCAAGCACCCGCAGCCAAAGCATAGCCAATCGACATTAAAAACCCTTGAAACATAATCAATTGAACCACTGTTTTAGCAATTGATGCTAGCCAGTAAGCAATAAAAATAATTGCGGCGCCAATCAACATAATAATTTTATAATAGTATCTTCGAACCAAAGAGTTTGCTAAAGTACAAACCATAAAACTAAGCCCAAGCCCTAATCCACCAATCATAACATATTGTTCCATTCGAGCACCGGGGAAATAATCTGTTGACACATAATAATTTAAATACACACCAAATGATGAATTACTACCCCAACTAAAGCAATTTATAGACAAAACACAAAAAGCCGACATCCATCCCCAAAATGTACCATCTGGCGGTTTATTTTCAAGATCATACTTATTATATTCCCCCGTGTCTTTGATAGCAGTTTTTTCTTTCTTTTCTTCGGAATTTCCGATTTCCTGATCGAGACTAAGTTTTGATGACTCAATATTTTCAGGATTCGGGTCAAACGACAAATCAGGTTGTGTTGTCAGTTTAGCAAATCTATTATCGTCTCTGATTGCAGATATAATAGTTGAAGTTCTTGTTAAAATATTTGAGGGCACTGGCAGTTGTAATTTGTTAAATTCATCATTTCTTTCCTCGTCAATTTTACTATGCAACGAGTCCAAGCTATTTAAGCTACAAGATTCTGCGGTTGATTCTCGTGGTAACATCTTACTGAGTTTATAACAATATTGCACATATACAAATAAAAGATTAATAAAAAAAAATTATAGAAAATGTAGAAAAGGAAGATATGAATAATACAAATTACTAATAATACAATTACTAAATTAAAATAAAGAGTAAGAGAAAAATGAAAAAACGGCTAAAAAGTCCGCCGCATTAGGAACTTCCCAAGTAGGCAAGTGCCGGAAAAAGAGTCCGTAACGACATGTTGTTTGTCGCAAATCTACTTTATAGCTTTTAGATTTTTTTTTTATACTGATATTTATATTTTATATTTGATATTTTATATTTTATATTATAATTAAATTGATCATACTATTCTGAATCATCTTCAGATTCTTCATCTGCTTCATCCAACCATTGTAAGAATGGTTTAGCAGCTTTTCTGATAGTTTTAGAAACATCTTTTGAAACATATTTTTTACTCACATGAGTACCCCAATCTTTGATAACTTCTTCGGATAAAAGATCGTTATCATATAAAATCATTAAAATTTTTGGCACCTTAGAAACTAAATCTATATGTTGAGTACCAATCATTCTTTCAATACCACCTAGTAATGATTTTTCATGTTTATCGGAAGTAACCAGTTTACTTAACAAACCTTTATGTTCTTCAATTTCTTCAATAATATCTTCATCAAAAATAACTTGAGCTAAGACTTCCACTGTTTGCCTGTCTTTTAAAATATTTAATTCTTGAGCTTTCTTAAAGATTTCAATATCTTCTGGGTAATCTTCTTGTGCTAAAAACCACTTACCAAAATCTTCATATTTTTGTTTATCAGCTCCGATGTTTAAACTTTCTAATTCCTTTGCTCTTGCCTTAATTGCTTCTTCGCTCATATCAACTGCCCAGTCATCATCGTTAACAACAATTTTTTTATGTGAGTTATTATTATTATCGTCTTGATTTGAATCTGTTGATAACTGTTTTGCTGCAATATCTGCAATAGATTTACCACCACCAACAACATTTGCAGATGCAGTTGCAGATTTTTTGGAAGTTTTCTCTTTTTTTGGTGGATTTTTCATAATATATGTAACTAATTTTAATCTTGGATCGACAAATGTAATTTTACCACATGCTTTACAATCTCTTTGTAATTTTTCATCCTTTGTAATTTCTAAAACTGTTTCAGGATTTTTACATTCTGGACATAAAACGAATTTATTAATAAACCCATCCAAAGTATCTTGTAACTTATCAGGTTCATGTAAACCATTAATTAAGTATCTTTCATTTTTTTCATCAATTGAAGTTTGTGCACCTAATTCAAAACCAAAATACTTGATAACATAATTTGTTGGTCTGGCCAAGGCTCTTGCAACTTCCACAGCATTTAAAACATTTGTTTTAATACCATTACCTTTACCTTCTCTTTTTGCCTGAATCAAAGGCATTTTATAACGATAAAATGGATCATGATTATCTCTGCAAATATTGACTAAAGACATCTTTTTATTAAACAATTATTATTTGACTTATTAATGTAATTTATTGATTAAGAATATAAACCAATGTCGATTGAATGTATTTTGTTAAAGCTGACAAAAAATTTTCATTTTTCAACGAGAAAAAAAATCGATATTTCACTTAAGGATTTGAAAAATAAAACAATCGCGTCGATCGACGTTTGTCTACAATTAATTATTCTTCTGATAAATAAGTTTATTTTATTTTTGTTTCTTTTATTCTAATATATATTATTAAAAAAAAACTATAAAGAATGAGCAACTAGTTGTTGGGTTGTTCTTAATGCTTCAAATTTAACATTTGAATTTGGTGAACTCATTAAAGTCATTATTTTCGTTTTTGCACCAATTTTATCTAACAGTTTAATAATCTCATTGCTATAGTTGTTATACTTAATAATTTCTGAAACATCATAACAAATAATCGATTGATTTAAATATAATTGATTATCATTATCACCCACTTCTAATAAAGAAATTAAATCTTTTAACAGTTTCCAATTATTTTCTCTAAATTTCTCAACATTTTCAATCCAAAATTCTTCACTTTTATGCGATGGTGACCAGATTAATTTTTTCGTTTTCAATTCATTTTCGTATTCATCAAATGTTGTTAAAGTCTGAACAGCATCGTTTAAAATTTGTAATAAATTGTTCAAATCAACTTTCAATTCCTCATCGGCCCATTTTCTCTCAATTAATTGCTTGATTATATCCAAACCGTTACATAATAAATACTTCTTAATAACAAAATTTTTTAATTTAATATTAGTGACATTTATTAAATTCAACAAACAACTAACTGATAATCTGACAATTTTTTCTTTAACGGCGTCTTTTGCAAAAGTAAATAATGTTGGAATAATATCAAAATATTTTTCAATTATATTATCAATTGCAATCGAATTAAATGTTAACAACCAAATGCAGAAAATTGAGTTATATTTCATTTGTAATTCGCCTCTCTTTTCTGTAAAAATCAACATTAAATTTGGGAAATATTTTGCTTCATTTAACCAGTAAAAATTTCTAAAAACTTTGATCGATAACAATTCTTTTAATAACTGGACACCAATGTAATTATATTGAATGTTTGGTAAATTGATTAAATTAGTATTAATAAAATCAAATAAAGAAGTTAAGATTTTTTCATTACCATTTTTAACGGAATTTTCATTGGTCAACAACAATGTTAATAAATAAGCAGCATTTAATTTGATTGAGAAATCATTAGCGTCCAATAAATGAACTAATGGTAAATAAGGTAGGGAAGAATCTAGATGTGAAGTACTTAATAAGTGGTTTGCAAATTCCGAATTTGGTGATAGTGTTAAAACGTCGATGATTGAAACTAAAGTAAATCTTGTGATATCATCATTATTATTTTTGTTTAAAATTGAGATCATTTTATTCGAATAATTATCCATATTTTTAATGATTATATTACATCTATCCAAGATTTTTTCACAATTTGAAATTTTCTTTAAACAGTTTGCTTCATCTTCTGTTAAATATTCCGCTTTTACACAAGCTGACCATGCAATTGTTCTACCATGAGCATTTAAAAAAATGTCAGAAATTAAATCGCCATCTAATTTAAACTGTGACTATTGTAAATTGAAATGGTAATGATAAATATTGTTAGTATTTATTTATATGAAATTTAATTTATTATTAGTTTCTATTTATACGTACTAATTTTAATTCAACGGTCATAACAATTAGCTATTCTAATTAGATTGGATCAAATAAATAGATATAGATATATTTTTATATATTTTATATATTTTATATATAAAACATAAACTAGTGATTAATAGTAAAACGATAAGGAAAGAGCGAAATTTAATGGAAGCAGCCAAATTAACATTATTCTTACATCAAAAAGTTGGTTGGGTGGCCGGGTAACTTTCTATCATATAATAAATGGAGTGTTTTTGCTTAGAACTATGACTTTATTACCATGAGAAATATAACCTTTAATATATCCATTGTAAATAAGATTTGCCAGATTATTTTCAATACACTCTATGGAGGTACTATCCGTATTCATGCTTAAATTCATTGCAATCGCAAAATAATTTAATGGAATGATATTGGTTATGCTATTATCATTCTTTTTAACAATTGAATAAGTTTTAAGAAATAATCGTAAAATAATTAATGGTTTCATTCTCAAATATAGAGAGTAAACCTTCCTTTTGATCAGTAATTTCTCTAATCTTTTCAGTTCAACATTAAAACTATCCAAATTTCCAAATTTTATTGCACTGAAAATCGACTTTAATGGACTTAATTCTTTATATTCCAAAAAAATGCTTTCACTGGGCAGTTTTTTTTCAATAAGAAATTTTAGTGGAAGCAACAAAAACAAACAGTTGATTTGGTTGCTTGTATGTGAATGAACATAGCAATTTTGGAACGAAAGTTCAATTGCTTTCAAGGAGTTTGTTAAATTATTCAAGATCAATGAATTGATTGACACATAGTAGTTGAATGTTGTAAATTGTGATCTTGGTATTAGACTTGATAAACTTGCGTTTAGATTTAAATTTTTTTCATAATTAACTAGAATTTTATACAAATTTAACGAAGCATCGATTTTGTTGAATTTCAGGTAACAGTTGAACAACAAGTTTGCGAAAAAAAACACATATCTCTTTTTATTGTCCGATTTATCTGATATAGAAATTTTGAATGGTTTTTGTAATGTGTTTAAAATCAACTCATCAATTCTGAGATTTTTAATTGTGTTTACGTTTTCCCCATCATTTTCATTCTTTTTAATGAACATGTAGGTTAAGTTCTTAAGGTTATTGGAAATTTCCATCAGTGGTATCGAAATCCAATTCGATTCAACCTGATAAATTTTGCTCAAAATATTTACCATCTCCACGGAATTTCTAATTGAACTCAATTGATCCTTTTTCTCTAAGTTGCTTAACCCTTCAATCAATTGTTTAAACAAGTCAATGAATTTGGGTTTGTTTTTAACTTTAAAATCAAAAAACAATCTATCCAGATTATCCAACTCACTTGAGTAATCTGGATACTCGTCGTATGTTGAAAACGAAAGAATCTTGGTCAACAATCGTGAATCATTACTCAAAATTGAAACTTTATAGGATGAAACTAGGTTGACAAATGCTGCGTCATTCACACCAACTGACATTATCTGCGTTATCTAAATATCAATGATTGATAAAGTAATAATCAGCTGTAAAACCACTGAAATCACTGAAACTACTGAAAAACACTACTAAGGAAACGACATTAAAAAAAAACAAAAAACTCAACTCCGGGGCTCGTACATCCGTGCACCAAACAGTGGTCCTCACGTGATATTACATTTCACGTGATACTTGATCACGTGCCGCCATCACGGCTTAGTTTTAAAAAATGGAACGTTTCCAGACTTTTGCTTTTACTTACAATTTGACACCTGAGGAGAAAAAAATAAAAAAGACAACCAACACAGTATGAAATATAATACAGACTATAATGTCTATACACTCAGCTAGTACGGTCACATAGCTTAAACCTATAATTATAGTTACAACTATAGCCTTGACCGTGATTGTAACCGCAAGTGTATCAGCAAAAGTGAGCATAACCATAACAATAATAGCAGTATATCGCTAAAACTCCTCCAGCACATTACTAGAATAAGTAATTTATTTGAGTAAATAGCTCGGAGGCAAAGCAGAATGAATTGCCTTAATTTTCAGGCTTAAATGTTCCACTTTGTTCCATGATTGAAATCTATCACTTTTTTCTTGACCTTGCTTGACAACTATTTTATATTATACTGTATATTTATTTATATACTCATATATATTTATTTATATATATATATATCTTATATTAGATCATACTATATTATATATATTTAACTAGTCCACTGATTTGCCAATACAAGATGAATAATTCTCCATTCTTATCTGTAACCACAGATTGTGTATCTAATAATAACTTGCAATTACCATTACCAAATCTTAACTTGAATTCTTCATTGGGGATTCGAACTAGACACCGATCAGGCACATTGCCCAGCACGTTAAGTGCCCAATCAACTAATAATGATGAAATGTCACTCAATAATAATAATAATAATAGTATCAACATCAATCCTAATAATGGCCTGTTATTACCACAGTTACCACCTTTGGGTCAACACCAGAATTCAATGTCTGCTGCTCTAAATCTAAACAGCTCAACAAGACTGAGATCTTCATCTTTTCAGAACTCAATCTGGGACGATGAGTCGGTCAATAGTGTCAACAGTCAAGATTTAGATAGCCTAATTACTAATTCCCCAAATAAAAATAAACTTAGATCCTATTCCAATAATGCTAATAATGCCAATGACAAACAGCAATTTTTGAATCAATATTCAACGATCAATGAAGAATTCTCATTTCCAAATCAAAACTCTAATGTGATTCCTAATGTTAACTCGAGCGTTAATTCAAATGTCAACCTGAACGTTAATCCAAATAACATTATCAATAATGATAATTTAATTAGACCAAGATCACAAACATTTGCTGCTCCAAATCAAATTCAATCGAACTTATTCCAGAATATCAACCAAATGCCTTCTTTACCTCCAAATAACCCTCCAATAATGACAAGAGCATTATCATTTTCCATGATCCAACAACAACAACAACCGGGTCAAATCCCTTCGTTTATTCAGCCAATTTTACAGGATAATTTTCCAGAAAACTCAATTTCAATTACTTCAACCCATACAAATCCCAACCTAGGCCCTACAAATACTTTATTGATTATTAATATCCCAAATGATGTTAACTTGACAAACTCGAATAATTTTTATAAAATTTTAAACCAATTTGGTAATATTTTAAGTATTAGAGTTATCATTTGTAATGAAACTAATGATTTGGTTGTTATTTCTGAATTTGCCGATATAGAATCTGCAATTAGATGTAAATCAAAACTGAATTATCAAGAACTATATCCAGGTTTAAACTGTATTGTTTCATTTGCTAAGATTTTATCAATTCAGCAACCATTACAATTTCAAAACCAAAATCAATTCCAATTTCAGAATCAAAGCCAAAATCAAAATCAAATGCAAATTCAAAATCAGATTCAAAGCCAAATCCAGAATCAAAATCAACATCAGATTCAACACCAATTCGATCTATCACACTTGCAAATCCCAAGTATAATTACAAATGATGATTCAAATATCAAAAAGGATCATAATAATAGTAACTGCAACAACTCTATTAATAATAATTCTAATTTTGACGAAAACATCCTAAATTTTAAAATTACAACATTAAACGATAAATTCAAAACTTTTACTAAAATTAAAAACAGTTTGTTTGAGCTCAACCCAAATTTAATAAATTCAAATCAGTTATTTCATCTGAATTATCTAATTAAAAACTCTTTAAATTATCAAAAAATTAGATCTTACAATTTAGGTAAACTGCCTGAACCATTAATCATCAAAGAATTTGATACTCCTAAATTAAGAGATATTAGAAAACAGTTGGATTTGAATCAATTAACAAAACTAGAAATTGAAGAATTATCACTATCGATGTTCGATGAATTACCTGAACTATCATCAGATTATTTAGGTAACACAATTGTTCAAAAAATTTTTGAAATCGTTAGCTTACCAATTAGAGATTCGATTATCAAAGTCTTATGTCCATTTTTAGCACAAATGGGTGCACATAAAAATGGTACATGGGCAGCTCAAAAATTAATTAATACAATTGCAACAAATAGAGAAAAATACTTGGTTTCAAAAAGTTTAAAGCCTTATTGTACACAATTATTTAATGATCAGTATGCAAATTATGTAATTCATGGGGTTTTAAAATTCGGTCAACCATATAATGATTTTATAATTGAGACAATTATAAGTTGTTTTATCGAAATTTCGAAAAACCGGTTTGGTGCCAGAGCAATTAGAACATGTTTAGAAAGTGACTCAATTTCAAAGGATTCATTATTCTTGATTTCCGTTTGTATTTTAACCTGGTGTTGGGATTTAATTGTTGATACAAATGGTTCTCTATTAATTACATGGTTTTTGGATACTTGTTCGATATTTGATGACAAGCATCTCATTTTATCAAAAATTTTAATTGAGGATGAAGATGAAGATGCAGAGGAGAATGAAGATAAGGAAGGGGAGAAAGAAGAGAGAGAAGGAGGAAAAATTAGTTTAGCCAGAGAAAGTAAATCTGATGCTGTTACAGAAGTTAATGATAACAAAGATAATAATGTTAATGACCATAATGATGACAATAATGATATTAATGCAAACAATGATGAATGTAATAATAATGAAATCAATAATATTAATAATAATAAGACAAATGATAATGATGAAAATAATCTTGAAAGTAATAAATTTGTTAAAATTTGTTGTTCAAAATTAGGTAATTTAAGCATTCTTAAAATTTTGAATTTTAGAAATAGTTTGAAACCAAGAGATTTGATTTTAAAGAAAATTTTTGGTAATGATTTATTTGATGAAAGCGGTAGTAATCTTGATGAAAGAATTGCAATTAATGAAAATGAAAAAATCCTAGCGTTAATTTTAAATGATAATTCAAGTAATGGATCAAATTTTATTTATAAAATTTTATCAATTCCAACAATTGACTCAGAATTGAAAAGAAGAATTCTACTAAAAATTAAATTCGTTTTACAAGAAAAATCACATTTGAATAACCATCAATTAAAAAGGTTAAGTGAAGAATGTGGATTGAAATTCCACCAAAGAACATTGTCTGTCTCATCGTCAAACAGAAGAAAAAAGAGTAGATCAAGATCAAATTCAACAAATACCTTAGGTACTGCTTTGTCTAATTCACCACCCTCAAACCCACATTTAATCAATAATAATAACAATAGCAATACTAGTAATATCAATACTACTAATATCTCTAATAATAATAATGTCTCTAATAATAATAATAATAATAATAATAATAATAACAATAATTTAGATTATGATTTTTTATTAAGACAACAACTAGAAGGCTTAGCTTTAAATAATACTAATAATGTTAATGTTAATAGACAAATTAACCAAAATGGCACACAATTATTTTATTGAATAGTTTTTAATGTTTTTAATTTTTAATTCTTATTATTTTTAATTTTTTTTGTATTTACTTTATTTTACTTATTTATTTTATTTCAGTTTTTTACTTACTTCATTCAATTTTTTTATATACAGTTCTTAAGTTTTCATGATATTTATACATAAATGTTTTAATAAATTTGATTTTCCATAATTAAATAAGCGAACAAAAGAGTAAAAAAAAATTATTTGAATACTGAATGGCTCAATCTGAAACAATAACGGCTAAATATGAAACATTAGTTTTAGTATGGAGCAATCATGTTGTAAATGGGTAAATGTTGTAAACGTTTAATTAATCAGCCATCTCCTTATCAATTAAATTAACTGTACTTTGATGGACTTCGTTTTCTTTTTCAATCATCTCTAAATAATGACAACTATAACCAAAATTCCAAATTTAAATTTAAATATAAACAGGAGACATGAAGCTGGATTTGGAATTGGGAACAGAAGTGAGAGTGGAGTCCAAATGAGAACTCCGTTAAGGGACAAAGAAGATCTAATTAAAATCTTCCGTATAAATAGAATGAAACAAATGAAACTAGAACGATTAAATAAATATAATTTAAAGTTAAAGGAAGAAATAAAAAGTGATCGAATCAAAGTTAGTAACTGTGCTTTAATAGTTATTGATTTTACAGAAAACAACAGGGATTACCTGATTAAAGAGGTTTGGGGTGAACCATTAATTCGAAACAGGTATAAAAATAACGAAAAAATTAATTATAACAATATTAGTAAAGAAGGTAACGTTAAATTGGAGCGTGCCACCAAAGATCAGAAACATGATAAGAGTTGTTGTATAGTCATGTAGTAATATATATTTATCTATGTATATTTTATTTATCAAATAGTATTAATAATTTTCTAGAATCCATTTAATTTGTTCAATTTCAACTGAATTAGCTTTATCATTGATTAAAAAGTGATTCAATTTCTTGCTGACAATTTCAAACATTTTAATATAGGTTGGTTCTTTACTGTTTAATTTTTTTAACGAAACATATAATCCACACCAACTTCTGCAATAACTCTCACAAATCTCCAAACTATAGGAAAACAAGCTTATCGCAATTTTATACCAATTCTTACTTTCAATTGAACCCATTAGGTTACACAATTCACCACGTTTACACCAAATATTATATGCAAATGGTAGTCCGGTACAAATTTCGTTTAAACACCAAATCGCTTCTTTTATTTTGCCTATCTTAATGTATTCTTCACTTAATTCACTCCAAACTTCATAATCGTTTGGTCTAGTATTGGTTAAATTGATCAAATCTTCTAGCTTACTATTATTGTTTAGATTTGATTTGAATTTAAGTAATTCATACAGATCTGATTTATCCCTCATACTTTCAACGCCTGAACTCGTCAAACTTAAAGAAATAGTCTTATTGAAGGTTTTAATAATTACATCACTTGATTCATCAATATATCTTTTGACAACCTCATTTATGGCAATATCATTTTTATTTTTATTATTATTCCTATTATCACTACTACTGCTACTATTGTTATCATTCTCAATTTTTAAAAGTAGTGATCTTAATTTGACAATTTCAACTAAGTTTGATGTCTCATTGTTATTAATTAAATCATTAATCATTGTTAGTGTTTTACGTGATGATGAAAGTTCATTCATTATTAACTCCAAATAGAATTTCATTATTAATAATTTTATTTTAATGGTAACATTACTGACAGCATTTAAAAATGGAGAATTTAATTGCAAGTCTAAATATTCATGTAATTTTGGATAGTTTGAAGGCTCATATGATAGATAGTTATTAGTTGTGCTCAATATTTCAAGTTTATTTAATAGCTCAACTTCACTCATGTTGTAAGTTTATAATTGGAGGACTAAAAATAATACACTTTGGCATTAAGTAAAGTAAATAAATTTCGCCTTATAGTTTCCATCTTTTTTTTGTACACAATTCCCGCTAAGAAATTTAATACAGTTTTTTTTATCGGTTCTACTTTTCTTTTTTTTTTTGGAAACTTATTTTTTTTTTTGGGTTTGTTCATTAGATAAAATATAAAAATGTAGATTTTAGGATAGGTATTGAAAATATACTATTTAAAATCTTTAAGTACAAAAACATTGGAGTGTAAAAATATAGATATAAATAAAAACAAATTCAACTTAAATTAAATTAAACTAAACTAAATTGAATTGAATTAAATTGAAGTAAATCAACATCAATTACATTAACTTAAGAAGATTCTCTTTGGAATTCTTTAGACATATCAGCATCAGGGATGGCACCACAGACAGTTTCAACCATAATACCTGTAACTAAATATGGATCAATGTTTGAGGCAGGTCTTCTGTCTTCAAAGTAACCATAACCTTCAGCTTGAACAGATCTTGGGATTCTAATGGAAGCACCTCTGTTGGCAACACCGGAAGAAAATCTGTCCATGGAAGCGGTTTCATGTCTACCAGTTAATCTTTGGTCGTTATCAGAACCGTATAATGCAATATGTTCCTTATGTCTCTTTGACAATTTTTCAATTGCTTCATCAATGTATTTCATACCACCTGGGTTTCTCATTGCTTCTGTCGAAACGTTTGTGTGACAACCGGCACCGTTCCATTCACCCTTCAATGGCTTTGGATGGAAGGTGACCTTGACACCGAATTCTTCGGCGACTCTGTTTAATAAATATCTGGCAACCCATAATTCGTCACCCATCTTGATACCGACACATGGACCGACTTGGAATTCCCATTGGGAAGGCATGACTTCGGCATTGATACCTGAGATTTCAATACCGGAATATAAACATGCCCTGTAGTGGGCCTCAATGACATCTCTTGCGTAAACTTTGGCGGCACCGACACCACAATAGTATGGACCTTGTGGAGCAGGGAATCCACCCTTTGGCCAGCCATAGATATAGTTATCAATAGGGTCCAATAAGGTATATTCTTGTTCCAAACCAAACCAGACCAATTCCTTTGAGTGGGCAGTCATTAGCTTTTCACATTCGTGTCTGTGGTTGAACTTGTTAGGGGTACCGTCGTTGTTCCAACACTCGGTCAAAACGATTATGTTGTCACCGCGTCTGAACGGATCAGGGTAGTAGGCAACCGGTCTTAGGTAGACATCAGAGTTGTCACCTGGCGCCTGGCCTGTTGACGAACCATCGAAGTTCCACTCTGGTAATTGCGAAACGCTGGTGATTCTCTTGGTTAGTGTTCTACCCTTGGATCTCAGGTCACCGAACGAGTCGATCCAGATATATTCAGCAATGAATTTACCGTTTTGGGGCAATTCCAGGTATTTTTGTAACGTTGAAGTTTTTTCTAATAAAGCAGACATCCTTGATCTTGATCTTGAGTTATGTATTATATATACGGTTTAAATGTGAATCCGTTGTGCAAATTCAATTTATTTTCTTAATAATATAATATAAATAAATACTATTTAAACGAAAAAGAAAGCAAAAGTGTGTGATAAGTTAAACAGAATATAGATAAGAAAACGGGAAGGTTTTATATAAATAGGAAACCTAATAATTTGTTGGACGAACAAAATGACCAAATTTTGCATTGGGAAATTCTGAAAATGGCAGTCGTGTATTTTTAACAAAATTCTTTTTCCCATTCATTTTTACATAAATTGCCGCCCATCGTTAATTTTTTATGTTTTTTTCTGACTTCAATTGACTCTGAAATGTGGACGTTGTCGTTTGTTTGGTTTTAGAGTTTTGTAATGCATCGTTCGTAGTATTATTTGATTAAAGCATGGCAGGTGTGTTGTTTGCGCTGTAGCAGCACACCAGGTTTTTTGCTAAAACGATTGCAGAAGGGCTAAGCGTCAGGTGCAAAAGGACCTGGATGTAATTCCTATCGGTGGACTTTTATTGGCCGAGATAAGATTGGCTTTTCTTTTTGGTGGTGTGCACAAAAGGAGTAATTGGCAGCTGGTGACATCCCACAAAGTCAGGTTGACACACACCCATACGACGGATGATAGGTAGGTAGAGCAGAGTAGAGCAGAGTAGAGGAGAGTGAGCAGAGTAGGGCAAAGACAGAGCAGAATTAGAGCACAAGTGGTAACAGAAATAGGACAGAAGTAGAATAGGACGGAAGTAAGAGTACAATGTAGAACAGATATAAATATAAGTATACATATATATATATGTATATATATACATATAGGATATACATTCCTTGGTACCTCGTATCTACGAAATATAAACATCAAGATGGAACTATATGTATAAACTATAAACTATAAATTATAAATATAAGTAAAAGTGTAAGATAAAATATAAACAAGTAAAAATGGAAGAATACAATAATCTGGACAAGAAAGAACAAAGATAAGCATATACACAGCACATGGTCTAGCATCATGACACTAAAACAAACCCACTACATACCCAGATCTCCCTTCTCCACGATCATCATATCAATTATAATAATTATAAAAAATTAGGTAATTAATTAATTACATTTATTTGGTTTCGTCATTGTCAGTTTTTTTCTCTGATGAACTGTTTTCTTGATTTTTGTACATTTTTTCAAATAATTTCAATGAAGATTGTTGTAATTCATCGTATTTTTCTTTAATAACGGTTGGTTCGACATTTTCACCACCATTAACCTTGACAACGAAATCTCTTAATTCTTGGATTAATTTCTTGACAGATTCAACATCGGCCTTTTCTAATTTGTCCCCAAATTCAGTAATGGATTTTTCTGTATCATTACATAATTGATCTGCCTTGTTTGTTTGCTCAATTGCTTCTTTTCTGGCCTTATCTTGATCCTTGAATTTCTCGGCATCATTAACCATCTTTTCAATTTCGGAATCTGTTAAACCAGACGATCCAGCAACGGTAATAGATGAATCTTTACCTGAAGCTTTATCCTTGGCAGAAACATTGATGATACCATCGGCATCAATATCAAATGTAACTTCAATTTGTGGAACACCCTTTGGTGCTGGTGGAATACCTGATAATGTGAAATTACCAATCAATTTGTTATCTCTAACTAATTCTCTTTCACCTTGGAAAACTCTAATTTCAACAGATGTTTGACCATCAGCTGCAGTTGAGAAAACTTGGGATTTCTTGGTTGGAATAGTTGTGTTTCTTGGAATTAATCTTGTGAAAACACCACCTAAAGTTTCAATACCTAAAGATAATGGAGTAACATCCAATAATAAGACATCCTTAACTTCACCGGATAAAACGGCACCTTGAATGGCAGCACCAATTGCAACTGCTTCATCTGGGTTGACAGCCTTTGATGGTTCTCTACCAAAGATTTCCTTAACGGTTTGAATAACTTTTGGCATTCTTGACATACCACCAACCAGAATAACTTCAGAAATTTCTGAGGTTGCTAATGCAGCATCCTTTAGTGCTTTCTTACATGGTTCGTAAGTCTTCTTGATTAATGGTTCAACCAAGTTTTCTAATTGTGATCTTGACATCTTTAAGTTAATATGTTTTGGACCTGAAGCGTCGGCAGTAATAAATGGTAAGTTAATTTCTGTAGCCAGGGTTGATGATAATTCAATTTTACATTTTTCTGATGCTTCTCTAATTCTTTGAATGGCCATTCTATCATTTTGTAAATCAATTCCGGATTCTTTCTTGAATTCTTCGACAATATATCTAACCAATGTAATATCGAAATCTTCACCACCTAAATGGGTATCACCGTTGGTTGATTTAACTTCAAAAACACCATTATCAATATCTAAAATGGAAATATCAAAAGTACCACCACCTAAATCGAAAACGGCAATGATCTTTGCGTCATCTTTTTCTAAACCGTAGGCTAATGCAGCAGCAGTTGGTTCGTTAACAACTCTGGCAATGTTTAAACCAACAATAGCACCTGCATCCTTGGTTGCTTGTCTTTGGGAATCATTGAAATAAGCTGGAACTGTAACAACAGCTGATGTAACAGTCTTACCTAAGTAAGCCTCTGCGGTTTCCTTCATTTTGTTTAAAACGAAACCACCAACTTGAGCTGGGGAGTATTTTTCACCTCTGGCTTCAACCCAAGCGTCACCGTTTGAGTGCTTGACGATCTTGTATGGAACTTGCTTGATATCTCTTTGAACTTCAGGGTCTTCGTATCTTCTACCAATTAATCTCTTGGTTGCAAATAAGGTATTTTCAGGGTTGACAACGGCTTGTCTCTTGGCTGGAATACCAACCAATCTTTCACCATCCTTGGTGAATGCAACAACTGATGGTGTGGTTCTTGAACCTTCAGCATTTTCAATGATTTTAGGAGTCTTACCTTCCATAACTGCAACGGCAGAGTTAGTGGTACCTAAATCAATACCAATAACGGTACCTTGAACTTTGTTAGAGTTGTATCTAACTTGTCTGGCAGCAACCTAAAAGAAAATAAACATAATGTTAGTAAATTAGATTAAATCATTGAATCAAATATCAAATACCAAATATTCGTATAACCTGACATTATTTTAGTGTAACAGTACATACAGATTTAATGTTTCTTGTTAAATTAGCTAACATTTTATATAATTAAACTAAATGTAGTTACTTGTAATACAGAATAAAATTTCTCACAATTTTCAATCAGTCTAAAAGGAAGAAAGTGGTAACGAAATGGACATCTCATATACTAAAGTGAGAACCGATGTCATCCATTCTCTCCCTTTTCGCCTCCTGAGTTTTTCAAAATTTTTCACTTTTCTGACAAAAAATTGCCGTTTCCAAAATTCTCGAAGATTCTCGACATTTTTTTTTTTCTCATTTCCGTTTTCCGTTTTCGGATTTCTCGGTTTTTCGCTCAACGACACCGTTTCTGTTGTTGATTAACTCCAAATCGTGTTCCCGGTTTAACTTACCCATCTTGATAACCTCGATAGTACCCACTCTGGTAACAATCACATCAGGTAGCAAATTACCCAGCCTACGTATGCCTTCGTAAACATCATTCGCCTCCATTGGCACACCACTAGAGTCTTTTAAAAGTTGCTCCATTTTTTTAAACGTCAAACTTACTGTTTCATGTGTGAATTTTGGTGACTGTTCATAAAGTATCTGGTATATTCTAAACATCTTCGAGTTCACCTTCTTATCTCCAATTTCCTGCTCTTGTAGCTCGGTACTAGTTTTATTGATAAGCTTAATTTTCTCCTTTTCTCTGATTCTATCTAGTAAACTCATTTTTTTCCCAGTTCTATCACTTTTTTCCACCTCTTTCTTTTCAATATAACCAGTTTTAACTTTCACTTTCATACCTATTTTATGTTTTCTCAATTCGTTCCTCTTGAATTCACTTTTATTCGACGGTTTGGGTTCATTTCCAGCTTCTTCAACGATTCCTTCGTAATTATTATCCTTGAAATAGTTTTTGAAATTCAGACTGGATTGATCATCACCATGCTCAACACTGTCGTCGCCCAGATTCCTAAAACTGTCTAGTAATTTTTTGAACTTATCCTTCCTTTCATTAACGTTCAGAGCCAACTCACGTCTCTTTTTCATTTTCTCACTTTCATTGTAATCTCCAAAAATGTCAATTAAAATGTCATCTTCAATTCTAATTAAATGGTATGATTCAGGATATATCTTTTTAATAATATAAAGAATTCCAATTTTTAGATTGCCCGGTAATTGTTGGCTGATTTCATTAAACTTTACCGGTTTCATACACTTATTTTTCAAAAAACTAAACCCAATTTTCAAATCTAGTTCCGTAAAAATTCTTAATAATCTTGAATTAACAGTTGTCGTAGGAGTAGCATGTTTTTCATTAGTTTCATTATTATCTACTATTAAATTTGTCATAAATTTAACTGATCGACTTAAAACGTAGAAAAACAGAGCATAGTAAAAATCATCGTAAATTGGGACGCGTTCTTTTATTTATTTTTTTAAATTTGATATGGTTCATTTTATTATTTAATTGTTGAAAGATTCTATTTACTTTACAGTTCAGCAATTTTTGCAAGCATGCTACACAGTTGTAAATAAGTGGAAACACCTTCCAAAATCCTCATATGGCAGAATCCAATAATCCTAATTACTTCCAGCCTTCTATCCTCCTGTAATTGATACATTGATTTCATAACTCTAAAACTAACAGTCACGATATCAATGGCTGAATAACCTTTGTCCCATAAATCTTTTAAAATACTTAAGCTTTTTTCAAAATCGCCTTGGTGTGCTTCTAGCAACATATTAGAAATTATTAACGGATGTGGTGAATCAACAATCTTGTACACGTTATCCGAATTAATTAGTTTGAACCCGTAAAATGTACTTTGCAAATTATTAATTGCCTGTCTCATGTCACCTTCACTGGTAAAAATCAATGCAGCTAAACCATCATCAGTATATTCAATTTTTTCTTTATCAATTATTTTTTTCAACGCAAGTAGAACTTCTTCATCTTTTAACTTATTAAATCTCAAAATGGCACATCTACTTTGTAATGGCTCAATGATTTTACTACTTTGATTACATGCAAACACAAATCTTGTTGTATTTGAATAAATTTCCATTGTTCTTCTTAATGCTTGCTGTGCACCAGGTGTCATTGAGTCCGCTTCATCTAGAATTATGATTTTGTGTCTATTTAATGGCAGTTGAACCTTCTTTTGTGCAAATTGTTTAATCTTATTTCTGACTGTTTCAATACCACGGTCATCTGATGCGTTCAGTTCTAAAATTCCTTCTTTCATTAATTTTGGATCGTTTCCTAATAGTTCTCTTGCTAAACATAAAACGGATGTTGTTTTACCAATACCTGGTAATCCTGAAATAATTAAATGTGGCATATTACCTTCCTTCGCTATCCGTTTTAATGAATCTATGGTTTCTTTATTACCAACAACATCTCGTAAATATTTTGGTCGATATTTTTCAACCCTAAATTGAATTAGTTAGTATAAAAGTTTTGTTGTTTATTTATTTATTTTATTTCGTTTTGTTCATTTTTCGAAACTTACCATGGTAATTCTAAATCTAATGGATAATTTGTCTTACTCATTCTATGATTATATCAATAGCAAGTATTTATACCTCTGAAATGAAAAACAAAAAAAACTGTCTTTAAAGGTTTCCAAGTTTTCATCCGTACGCGTTCGCAAGTTTAATTTAATTTTACATAAATTCTGTCTGTAAAATATTCATTTCATTAATGTAAACGATATTCATTATAAACACATTAATAATTTTAATACATTTAATACAAAAAATTGCTCATTACTTATTACTTATTACTTTTTAATTTTTTTAACCATTCTACCCCCTTCCGGTTTGTTCTTTCTTTTTCTCACCATTTGTGTCAGATCATTCACCGTTGTTGTTGGTAGTGGGATGGGAGTTTCTGAAACCGATTCAGTTTTATTTTTACCTGCCTTCTCTGGCTCATCCTTTTTACCTCTATTGGTACTCGAGCTTGTGATCTCTCCTAAAATGTCTTTCATAATTTTTTCCTTTTCCTCTTTAATTTTAGCATCGCCTTTTTCTAGATCGTATAATCTTTGTTCCATTTCCAGAATTAAATCTTTCTCAACATTTTTTCTAGCATGAATTGATTCTAAAGATTTCTTCATTGCATCAATTGAGTTTATAATATTGGATAAATCATCTGTACAAAATTCCCATGCCAATGAAAGCTTGTAATAGGCCTCGGTTATTGATCCTGTGTTAATTGGATATAGTTTTGACTTCAACTCACACATTGACTTAAAATCGCTTGTTGCCTGCTTAAAATTTTCTGTTTCAAGTGAAATTTCTCCAAGTAAATCATAAACGTCCGATAGTTTTTTGATTAAAACTATTATCGAATTAGAATTTGAATCGGTAACCGCTTTGAAATCATCTAACTTATCTGAATTTAAATACGGCTGTTTTTTACTAAGCTTTTCCATTTCAATTGGATCTGCTTCAAGTTTTTTCAGTTCTTCTTCATATAAAATTCTAGTCAAATCTAGAATATCCCATGCAATTTCAAAATCCGTTTGTTCATCTTCGTTTTGTTCTTCGGCATTTTTTTCTTCAACCTCTTCTTCAGATGATTCAACTTCCTTTTCGGCCTCTTCCTCAACCTCATCTACCTCTTCCGCACCTTCCTCGTCTTCTTCGTCTTCTGCTAGTTTATCATTGAATTGAAAATTTCCTTTGTCATTTCCCGTTCCGCCTTGTTTTTTGCTGTCTTTTTCAATGGTTTCTTTATTATTATTTTCTTTGCTACCTAAAACATCATTTTTCGAAGCAGCATTTTCAAACAAAGATTTTCCATAAAGATACATTAAGTCTGGATCATCTTTTTCGGATTCTAGATTTGCTAATTGACAAGCTTCTGAATAATATTCAACGGCAAAATCATAATTTTTGGCAGCCATCGCCTCTGCTCCACTACTAAGCAGCTTCTCAATCTCGGACGAATACTTACTAGAAACCATACTGTTGTATTTATTGTAAATATTCTTCTTATTCTTTGTACAAATGTGAACGGAAAATGTTATTTTTGCTTAATTTCGTGTCAGTTGCAAAGATTTTTGATTTTGTTATTTTTGAATTGACGCGAATAATTTTGTTTCTTTTTCGTTTCCCAGAAAAAGGCACAAAAAAAAAACATTTCAAGTTTCAAGTTGTAAACAACTGTTTACTTTACTTCATTTTGTTTTACTTCGATTATTTACAAACAGTTTTTTTTGCTAAACTATTTGAGCTTCCCCTTTATCTCATTGTTATTTTTTTCTCGCAAGGTCACCATTTACTTTATATTGACATTTTTTTGTTCCAATGACTATCGAAGGTACGTTGATCTACAATTACGTTTAACCCACTTCATGTTAAATTAATAGGTATACTAACTTTACCCTTTAGAATCCACGGCTATTTCTGAATCTCCTGTTGTTTTATTACCAGCAAATGCAAATTCAAATCTGATTTCAATCCCTACAAGCAGTCCTACCAACCCAGCAGATGTTAAGATTATTCGTCGTAAGTTAAATGGTTATGTTGGATTTGCAAATCTTCCAAAACAATGGCATAGAAAATCAATTAGAAGAGGTTTTTCTTTTAACCTAATGGTCGTTGGTGAAAAAGGTTTAGGAAAATCGACTTTAATTAACACATTATTTAATCGTGATTTATATGACCTTAAGTCAGGCCCACAACAAATCTTCCCAAACCCAGATGAAACAATTCCTGTTACAATCGAATCAATTTCTTCTGAAATTGAAGAAAATAACGTTAAATTGAATTTAACGGTTATTGATTGTCCCGGTTTCTCAGACGCAATTAATAATACGGAATGCTGGCAACCAATTGTGGATGAAATTAATTCAAGATTTGATATGTATTTAGAAGCAGAAACAAAGATTTCAAGATCAGCAATTGTTGATAATAGAGTTCATGCTTTATTATATTTCATTGAACCAACTGGACATTCCTTAAAATCTCTAGATATTAATTTTATGAAACAAATCCATGAAAAAGTTAATTTAGTTCCAATTATTGCTAAGTCAGATACTCTAACAGAAAAGGAAATTTCTGAATTCAAACAACGTATTTTGGATGATATTAAAAATCAAGGTATTAGAGTGTTTTCACCACCAGAATATGAAAATGATGATGATGAAACAAAGTTAACAACAAAGGAAATCTTATCAAAGGTTCCGTTTGCCATTGTTGGTTCAACAAATTATGCTCAAACTGCGGATGGTAGAATGGTTAGATCTAGAAATTATCCTTGGGGTATCATTGAAGTTGATAATGAACAACATTGTGATTTTATTAAATTAAGACAATTATTGATTAGAAACTTTATGGAAGAATTGAAAGAATCAACTGCCAAAAATTTGTACGAAAAATACAGAACAAGCAAATTATTAAAAATGGGTATCCAACAAGATGATGCGGTTTTTAAGGAGTTTGATCCAGTTTTAAAACAAGAAGAAGAAAAACAATTGCACGAAGCAAAATTACAAAATCTGGAATCACAAATGAAGCAAATTTTTCAACAAAAAGTTTCAAGAGAAGAAAATAAATTACAAGAAACTGAAGCAGATCTATTCAACAAACATAAAGAAATGAGAGATAAGTTATTAAAACAAATTAAGATGTTAGAAGAAAAAAAGAAAGATTTGGAAAATGCAAAACCAGTTAACCATGATCCAGTTGCTCCGCCAGTTTCTTCTGCTCCAACAAAAACTCGTAAAGGTTTTCTACGTTAAGGAAATTTGATATGTTAAATGATGTTCAACTAAAATACCCATTAAAAAATAAATTAGTTTTTATTTAAAATTCATTTTATCTCATTTTCTTTTTATATTTTTAATCTTATATATTTTCATATTTTCAAAGTCATTTTTTTTATCCTTTCACTGTTTCAATTTTTTATTAAGAGAGCTTCTATATTTTTATTTCTATCAGTAACAGGATTTGTTAATTCTTTGATAAAATCAAATTCAAATTGAAGAAAAGAATTCGCATCAGAAAAATGAAAACTTGAATTATTTTTTTTTGCCTTTAGCTAACAAATATCACTTCAATGTTAATCAACGATTTAAACTACATTATTGAAGAGTAAGTATATAAACAATTAAAATAATTAGAAGACAATAAAATATAATACAATATAATATACTATGATATAATATAATATACTATAATATACTATGATATAATATAATATACTATAATATAATATAATATAATACATTATAATTAAATTACTAACAATACAATTAGTGGATTTATATGAAACTCTTGGAGTTGAATCAAGTGCCACAGAAATTGAAATAAAGAAGGCATATCGTAAATTAGCACTTCAATATCATCCTGATAAAGTCAGTGAAGAATTTAGAGAAGAAAGTGAAATCAAGTTTAAGGATATTACTCATGCATATCAAATTTTAATTGATGAGGAGAAAAGAAATAGTTATGATCTGTATGGTGATGATGGGCGTGGAGGGGCAAATGGAAGTGGGAATGGAAATGGAAATTCAGGTAGAGGTGGATTTGATCCGTTTGGTGGATATGGTAATGACTATGAATTTTCACCTGAAGATTTTGCAGAATTTTTCAATGGTGGAATGGGTGGAATGGGTGGAAGAGGAAGTAATAACAACGGAAACAATAATACTTTAAAACGTACTGACGATGCAGTTTTTGAAGTGACAGTTACTTTACTTGATTTATACAATGGTAAAATAGTCAAATTATCGGCAACTAGAGATAGACTTTGTAAGCGTTGTAAAGGTACAGGTGCTAAAAAAAACGGTATTGAATTAACTTGTGGTGAATGTAAAGGCCAAGGTAAATTAAAGAAATATAGACATTTGGGTGGCTTAAGTTTAGTCGAAACTGTTACATGTTCATATTGTAAAGGTAAAGGTACCTATTATAGACAAAAGGATTATTGTAAATCATGTAAAGGATCATGTGTCGAAAAGGATAAAACGGTTTTAGAATTTAATATTCCAAAAGGATCACCAAATACCGGTAAAATTGTTTTGAGTGGTGAATCAGATGAAAAACCTGGTTATGTCACAGGTGATATCATTTTGAGTTATAAAATTGATGAAAATGATTCATTATTAAAAAAATTTGAAAGACATGATAATGATTTATATACTAAAATTTCGATTCCATTGGTCGACTCACTTTGTGGATTTAAAAATAATAGAATGGTTAAATCAGTTGATGGTCGTTGGTTATCAATTCAAGTTCCACCTGGTAAAGTTATAAAACCAGGTGATTCAATAGTTATACCAGGTGAAGGTATGCCTATTTTAAATAGTTACATTAGTGAATCACTTGGTGATTTATATGTTGGTATTGAAATTGAATTTCCTAAGGACAACTGGTTCATAGAAAGAAACGATGTGAATAAACTGAAATCAATTTTAGATATTAGTTATAAAAAAACTGATGATGAAAATAACGATGATGAACTAGATGAAGATCAAGTGACTAATGTTGCCTTTAGAATTAAGAATAAAAAAGAGCTTCCAAAAACCTTTAATACATATGTTAATGATACTGATGTTAAAAACTTTGGTGTTGATGATAAACCAAAGGGTTGGTTTGGCGGTTGGTTTGGTTATTAATGAAGTTATCAATTGATAAAAATAATCTTGTATATAATTCTACCTTACCTTATAGACTACAAAACATATTTTTTTATTTTAATTTCGGTTAATTTATTATTATAGAAAAAAGACCCCCCGAATAATACATCGATTAAATAATTTACATTTAAAAAAAATGAACAAAAATAGTAATATTTTATTACTACTTGTTTTCATAAAATTCCATAAGCTTCAACAATTTTTTATTTTCCGATTCTTCGCCTTCTTCTGGAAATTCCAAATTCATTTCATCTTCATTATTCAGATCATCAAACTCCAAATCAAGTTCATTTTTGGAATCATCAAAATTTAAATCTAATTCTAATGGATCTTTAAATTTTTCTGCTTTTATGGCTCCTTTAACGCCCATTCTGCCAAAAACTCCACTTAAAATCTCCTTATCAATCTTAACGTATCCTTCTGGATCGTCATTAATGCTAATTGGATCTTTTTGAGCGACTATTTCAATATCATCATAATCTTCTTCTTCATTTGAGACATCCAATTCTAATTTGTTCTTTTCTACCTTAAACAAATTTAATTTATGAGTTCTTTCATACAATGGTGAATCTCTTTCAACGTTTATTTTTCTCATTAGGGTATCATTATCCTTATTATCGTTATCAGCATTGCCATTCTTATTATCACGATTGAAACTCGATGAAAATGAATCATCGTCAAGATCACTAAATACAATTTCTTCTTCATCATCAATCTCTTCAACTTTTTGTTTTATTCCTAATATTTCGTGTTCATTACGTTTCGTTTGTTTAAAAAAATCTGCTAAATTTTTATGACCTATTGTTAGTTTACTTGTTATCTTTGATGGGTCATTTGAAAAATTCAATGACGTCGATCTATTTAGATTAATTCTCCTAGCTTTATTGAATTGATTGGAGTGTATATTTGTACTACTTCGTTGGACTGAAACATTCGATGGGCGTGCTGGGTATAAAGAATTGGATGATTTGGCACGTAATGCCCTCCGTGATTCAGCTTGCACATTACATAATTGTACTTGTTTTTTATTTGTTCTTTTTGCTAGATCAACAGTGTTTTCTTTGTCAATATCAATGTTCGTTCTTGTTCTATGGGTATTCGAAAGTGTCATTGTATAGCAAATGATTTATTATTATTAAAGGAAAGAAGTAAATTGACTTGTTTTCATTTGGAAAAGGCGGGAGAAAATTCTTGTGCTCGGTTTTTTTTTTTCAGTTTGAGATCTGTCATATTGAGTACTTATCTGAAATCCATTTGATACTTTACACACGAGATGTCTGACAATCAGTTGTTATGTGGGTTTTATAGGTCAATACAACGATTGTTATTATCATCATCTTTTGATATAAGAACAAAGGCTTTTTTAAAGCTACATATTCATGAACAGTTTGAAGAAACTGATTCTACAATCAATCCAAGCTATAAAAGAATTATACAAGCTAAACAATTCTTAAAAGAACTTGAAAGCATTAAAACTAAGAGAAATACCAAAGCTGTTGTCAAAGTATTAAAATATGTTTACTATAATATAAATAAATATCGCTTGCCAGAATGGTTGAAAACTTTTGTATCTATGCCAAGTATACATAGAAATGAAAAAAATATTTTCATGAACAGATATGAGAACATACTTCAATTAAGTCATACAGTTAATAGATTCAGGTCAAATCCAGATTTGATAAAATCTTACAAAGAAAAATTAAAGAGAGATGAATATTTAGCTTCGGATGATAATAAAAAGACTATTTCAAGTATATTGAAAAGTGAAAAATTTCTTCCACAGTTCGACAATGAAATTAGAAAGAAAAAGATAACCAGTCAAGAGATTTTACTGTTAATTAAATTGAGAGCAGAATATAATAAAAAGTTTGAAGGTAAGATGAAATTACCAAAATTGACTATTGATATAGATCCAAGTAGATTCGGAGAACCAATACCACAAAAACGTATCAATAATAAAAAATTAAAGCAATTACGAAAATTTCAATCGTATATTATTGCAAATGGCCCTGTAAGTGTGAAAGATATTGAATATTTTGAAAATTTGGATTTGGATGGCTTAAGCAGTAATGTTAAAGAAGGTTATTTAGAATTTATTCCTAGTATCTTCTGCATTGAAGAAGATGCAACCATTAGATTCATAAATAATATAGAAAAGAAATTAATACCCTCCAAAAAGCTAACGAATATTTATGAAAAAGTTTGTACATAAAAAATTATATAGTAAAATAATCATATTTGAATCAGTATTTTAGTAGCATATAGTTCTTCTTGTTTGAATCGAGTATACAGCAAACACGTCTGGAGCTATTGGTCGTTATATAAGAAGGAAAAAATGAATTGTGACTAAAACGATGTTTTTGTAATATTATAGATTCATTTAATTCTATTGTTGTCTTTTTATGGGTATCAAACCCAGGTATTTTAACTATCAATAAATCTGTGAATTTTTCAAATGATAATAGCATTATAATGGTCGATTCGTTAATTAGAAGACCCTCTATCTTCTTGATTGATAAGTTTTTATAAACCTTATTAAACTGTACTATTATTGTTTTGTAAGTTAAATCAGTTAACAGGAATTTTGCAAACTCAATGTAGGCACTTTTAATAATTAGCAAATGGCCAAAAGTTGAGTTGAAAATTTTCAAATCTGTTGAATTAGCTCCATGGTCTGTAATATTTGTCATCAAATCTGATGACATATTTAACTTAATATCATCCTTAATATTATTGAATACCTGGTTCAAATTTTTATCTAAATTTTCGTAATATTCAAGAAATAGATCATTATTACTGGATTGATCTAACTTGCTTGAAATTAACCATAAAAATTTAATTATTTCTTTTGTTTTTATTTCCAGTTTAACTTTATCATCCGTAGTAATTTCTACCAGAATATTATTCAACCAATTTAGCATACTTTCAAAATTTTTTTGATCTTCATTTAATTGGATCATTATTTTATAACAATTTTTTAAAAAAATTGAAGCCATTTCAATGCAAGCCTTAATTTCTTCTGTTTTCAAGCCTAATTCATTTTTTCCCCAATTTGCTAATCCATTTAAATTTGATAAATAAATAGATAAATGCTGTAAAGATGGTATAAGATCATGAAAAATTAATTTTCTTGCCTTTTCAAAATATTGTTTACCCAATTTTGTCCATCTTTTGATACCTCTATCGCCTAAATAATCAGTTAACCAACGTTTGGTTGCATCTGACAATGAACCTGTCAATAAAAGATCATACAAATCGTAAATAGGATCTGTATTGATTGATGATGCAGTACCTACGTTCTCCTCATTTTCTTTCATTTCTCCTCTCAATAATTCAATAATTCTCGTTGTGTAATCAATGTATGGTTTATATTCGTTATTTAAATCGATTATGGATGTTTTGATATAATTTAGCAATCCAAATAGTTTAGAACAAGTTAGTGAAACGTTAGATAATTTTTTGTTGTAAATTTCAACAAATTTTGTATCTAGTTTAATAATGGATAATCCGGACATATCTTCAACAAGTATATAATGAGAAGTCAAGTCAATGTTTGAATAAATTGATAGCAGATTTGAATACTTACCCTTTAATTGAGGTACTTGGTAATTTTCAATCGTAAAGATACCGGCAAAAATCAACGAGATAAATCCACCTTCTGATCCAATAATAAGAAAATCCAGTAAAGAACCATCACAATGTATTAAATCATCATCGATGACAACTTTACCGTCCGAAGTGCCATTCAATAAAGGTAAAGCCTTAACAATATCAACATTGAAAAGTTGTTCAAATTCGCCCTCTTGATCATCATCATTTAGATTCAATTCTCGTTTAAACCATCCACAACATTGAACTTTAACATTCAGCTGTAGATCTAAAATACCTTTCCCATTTTGAGAATCAAATAATTCAATTCCACCTTTTTCATTAATCAATGCAAATAATTTCCCATCAGGTCTCCAAGTTAATGATTCAATAGGTTGTGATAAAATTTCAGATTCGGGTTTTGATTCTAATTCTGATTCACCCATTTCAACATCCCAAACACGTTCGTTCCCCGGACGATAAATCCAAATTGTATTATCATTTAATTGAAAACTCAGTAAATCCATTGTTGTACACAATGTAAAATTTTTGGATGATTCCAATGGAAATGGTAACTCATTCTCACTGAGTATTCTAAGTTCAAACATCGAATTTAATTACGTACATTAACATGATTAGAATAAAATATTAAAAGATCAACATGAACTGGGCAAAAAAAATTCACCGCGTTTGAAATATTTTAACACTACCTTTGCATATTTTTTTCTAATTTTTTCTGTTTTTTGATTTTTTTTGCTATTTAAATAAGATATCAAAAGAATCTACATAAAATGTTTAAGAAACAATTAGATATTAAGCCAACTGCGAATTTAAAATCGTCTGATAGGAAGAAAATTCAAAATTTAGTTCCTGACTTCCCACTACCGAAAACTATATCTCATGCCATCTTCACAACTCAGACGATTAAAAAAGGTACATTATATTTTGACAATTCAGGTAATTCAGTAGATCCATTATTTTTCAAAACTCGTGATTCTGAAATTTTTTATCCAACACTGCATGCATTATGGCTGGTTCCAAATCTGTTACCTGTTATTTATACTCATGCATTCGTTGTTGATAGATTGATCAACGGAGCAGATTTAATGATTGCTGGATGTTTGCCACCATTTGATAAAAATTTAGTAAAGGGTAAACTATGCGTGGTTGTAGATATTGATAGGCCTGATGTTGCAATTGCTGTGGGAGAATTGATGATGGACTTAGATAATGTCACCGATGTCAGAGGCATGAGTGGTGTTGTTGTGAAAATTGGAACTGTTGTTGGTGATAAGCTTACATCGATGGGTAGAGATGTTGCAGATGTTATTGCTAATAGACCCATAACTGAAGTACAATCCGGTACCGAGAATTTGGAAGTTAATAATGATTTAAAAGAAGAAATTGCACAACAGGAAATAAGTGATATAGATGGAAATGAAAATGAAAATGAAATTGGAACTGAAAATGGGAACAAAAAAGAAAACGATAATGATTATTATGACAACATAGATGAAGTGGAAACAGAAAATAGAAATGAAAATGAAAATGATTCTGGAGAAGAAAATTATGATGAATATGTTTTAACTACAAAAGACATCGATGATTTTTTTGTGAGATCCGTTTTATATTCTATCAGTCAAGACAAATTTGACTTACCTATATCATCATCCCAATTTATTTCCTCGCATGTACTTAAGAACTTACCTCCATGTGATACAACACAGGTTACAATCAAGCGTACATCATGGCGAAAAACTTCTAAATTTTTGAAAAGCATGGAAAAATTAAAATTGTTAGCATTGAAAGGTAAAGACGAAGATTTGGTCATTGTGAGTATTGCTGGTAAGGATGATGAAAGAGTTAAAAATTTTGTTCCTTATCGAATCAGAAAAATAAAAAAGGAAGTTAAAAAAGATGATAATAGAAAAGAGTTGGTTGTCAATTCATTACTTAAAGGCACTAGTCAGGTTAGGGGTATATTTAATAAACTAAATAAGCAATATGATGCTTATTATAATGAATTTGAAGTTAAAAGTATGATTAGTGAATACATTAAAAAATCTGGTGTTGTTGATTTGAAAAATCCTAAAAATATTGAACCAGATCAGGTTTTGAGAAATCTTGGCATTAAAGGTAAAATTCCTAGAGCCAAAGCCGTTGAAATGATTATGAAGAAGTTTAGCTCATATTACATTATTTATAAAGAAGGAGATGAAGAAAGTGTTGATGTTATGGTCAAGAAAAGATTTACGCCAAAAAGAGGTAATATTCCAAAAATTCATATTCTTATTGAACAGTTAAAATTTGGTAGAAAATTAATCACTAGAGTTTCTGGAGTTGAGAATTATTTTATTGATGTTGAAGAGTTAAGTAGTTTATTAAAGTTTAAGTGCTCGGGAGCAACAAGTATAAATGAGACCAAACAAGGTGGTTTGGAAATCAACGTTCAAGGATCCCATGAAAAGAATGTAGTTGACGTTTTGAAAAACTATGGAATCAAAGAAATTTGGTGTGAAGTAAATGACAAAGTTAAAGCAAAGAAAAAGAAGAAGAATTAATACACAAAATTTGAATTGAGACGAACATTAATATATGATGCAACTTTATATTAATTGACTAATCAATCAGTATGGGAATTTGTTGATGTGGTGCTCGTGGCCCCTGTAGATGCATATTTTGAAGAAAATGATCTTAGAGCATTTTTAAATTTTAACCAACCATCTCTTAAGAAGATGGGAACCCTTGGATCAGAAACTGCTCCATCGACGATGACTTCAATTGAAACAATTGCCTTTCTCATGTATAAAGACTTATCAAATCTTAGTTTAATAAAAGTTAACCAAACAAATAATGCTAACCAGTAGCCTTTTTGAAATAAAAGACTGTGTAGTGCAACTGTTATTAAGACCAACAATTCCAAATAGCACGCATATAACATTGATATATCATTGTAGTTGATAATAAAATACTTGATAATGTTGGAGTAACGATCTCTAGCTTCATTCGATAAAGAAAGATTTGATAAAATGAAAGTACGGAAATAATTTAAAGAATGAAACCAAGAGAAAATTGTGTATGGTAACAAGGATAAACTAATTCTAGGTAAAACTAGCAGATGCAAAATTGATAGAACAAGATATTGGGCATTATCTGTGGATACAATCAATTTGAAAGTAGGTGGTTTTGGCAAGGATTGGTGTAGAGAAATAGCAAAAGAGACGGCGATAAATAGGTAAGATAAAATATAGAAGATTTTGGATGAAGAAATGAATGTCAGGATAGAAAGGATAAAGGATAGTAAGTGTGAAACAAACCAAGCAGAATGCAGAGATATCATGGTGCAAATAGTAACAATAATAACCAACAATCAATAATTAGCAATCAATTTGAACACTAAATCAAAATAAGTCAAATAGATGGGAGAAATTTAGCACGAAAGTCTAATGGCGCCTTTGTACAAAGAAGAAATTTACAAAAGTAGAAATTTTATCAAAAAAATTTTCATGTTTCAAATTTTGTATTATTTTGATGAACTGCAGTTTATTTCCCGTTCATTAAGAGATTCTTTTGCTATTAACTAAATCATTGGAATGAGACAAAAAAGAGCAAAACAATATAGAAAACAATTGGCAGTTTTAAAAACCACGTTCAAATTTAAAACTCCTATTCAATGTTTAGTTGATGATTCTACAATTATTGAAGCACAAGATTGCAAATTTAATATCATCAAAGGTATCAACAATACGGTTCAACTGGAAACGAAATGCTTCATCACGCAATGTTGTATCAATCATCTTTATGAGAGTAAGAATCAAGAAGCAATTGATATTGCTAAAAAGATGGAAAAAAGAAGATGCGGTCATAAAGATACATTATCTTCATTAGAGTGTATTAAAAATATTACAAACATTAAAGGCGAAAATAAATTTAGATATTTGGTTGTCACGCAAAACGAAGAATTAAGAAGTGAACTGAGGAAAATTGCAGGTGTGCCGTTGATTTATTTGAATAGATCTGTTATTATTATGGAACCTTTGAGCAGAGTAACCAAGAAAGTTGTGGACATGGTGGAGAAAAGTAAATTGGTTCAAGGGTTGAACAGCAGCAAAGCAGGTGTTAAAAGGCCGCTAGAAGTGGACGAAGATGACATTAATAGTAAAATTAATAGTAATAGTAGTAAAAATGATATTAATGAAGGACAAAAAAAGGAAGTTAGAAAGAAGAAAGTTAAAGGTGTTAATCCATTAAGTATGAAAAAGAAACAAAAGAAAACGGAAAATGTTAAAGGAAATGAGAAAGAAGAAGTTACGGAAAAAAAAAAAAGAAGAAGAAAGCATAACGGAAGTAAAAAAGAAGAGCTTGTGGGTGAATTCGAAGAGGACATTGGAAAAGCTGAAGAAGTAAAGCAAGATGACGATGCCAACTAGGATTATAGAAAGATTATAGATAAAAACTTATAAAATAATATATTAACATTAATTTTTAATAATTTTGATTTTAATTTAAACTAATTATACACCAGCAATATACATAACATTATTACCTCTTAAAAACAATTCATCATAAGTTTTTATGGTTTTGTTATCAACACATTCTTCACAATTATCTAAAACAATATTCATGTAACCATCTATTGACGAAAGGACCCCTTTATATTCAAACCCGTTATGGAGCTTCACCACGACAGGGCAATTCGTAATATCTGTAAGAAAAGATGCAGTTGAGTTTTTGTCGGCCATTTGGATATATCGTTAATGAAGTTATTAAATGTGTGTTGAACAAGTTACAAAAGGAAAATATCGAAATTTTACTTGGTTTTTTGTTTTTTTGGCATTTTCAGTTTTCGGATTCATCTGTAATTTTTTAGTTTTTATTTTTTTTAATCAGAAGCCTTAAGTCGTTCCCTATTTAATAACCAACAGAATGAGTAAGATAACAAACTATTCAAAGCCATCGGCTTCTATTCTTAATAAGCGTCTAAAGCAACAACAAGATGTTACAAAAGAAAGAAATAAGCTGGCACTTCAATCGTTCAAAGATATTTTTTCAATATTAAACCCAAATGCTAATGATGATGATGACTTTGATGTTAAAGATTTCGATCCATCACCATTTTATGCTAATCCAAAGGCATTTCAAGAGCTTCCATTTTTTAAGCAACAATATATTATCGATGAGTTAAATGATAAATTAAAAAAAAACTGGAGGCCATTAGACCAAAATATGAAAAGATTTTCTTATTGGCTAGCTTATGGTTCTTACGGGCCGAGAGAAGGTTTTCCTGATATTTATGACTACTTTAATCCCATGCATAGAATTAATGAAAATGAAAACCGTATAAATAAGAATGGTAAGAATAATACGAAAAAGCACACCCAATTGGATGATTTGGTTGCAGATATTGCAAATAATACAAGTCAAACCAAATCAGAGAAAAGTGCTATACACTTATCAAGTAATGATAAAAATCAAATGCAATTGAATAAGCAGGTTGGTACCCCTCCAGATTTACCATTCAAAGTCCCATCTATTTTGCAAACTTTTAAACCAAATAAGAAAAGCATCATACACAGATTACCTACTCTTGATCCTAGATCTTTTGGGTTGAAAAGATTACAACAATATCAACAGGATAGAAGGATGAATCCAATTAATAAAATTATTTTAGTCATATTGGTGTTTTTAACAGTTTTAAACTTTAAAAAAGATAGAAGAGTTAATGTTTCAGGTATTGCACCGGAATATCCATGGGAACAGGATAAATTGGAAGGGATTAAAGATGAATTGTCGATTAAATTACAAGAATCCATCATCAAAAACAGTGATTCCCCAACGGAAAAAGATTTCAAAATTGATGGAAAGAAAGATAAAAAATGGTATTATTTATGGCTTTTTTGATTACCAAAGACTTATTCATTCATGTATATATATATAAACTTTTTAAGGTCCCAATAATAAAATAAAAATATATTAGTATTCCTTTATAGACATTACATATACGTTAATTTGTATTTTTTTTTATTTTTTGATTTGGTGTTTCTCCATGGTGTGTGATGTATGTAACTGTGAGATTGATTTATCATATAGTATTTATTGTCGTTACATTAATTTGTAGTGCTCAGATTACTCAATTTGTGAATGTATAATTATAAATAATTCAATTATTCCTCATTATCTTCATCATCATCCTCTTCGTCGTCTTCATCTTCGTCGTCCTCATCATCGCCAACATCTTGCAAATCTTCAGTCCAACTCTTTTCAACTGTTTGTCTGACTCTTTTGATGTATTGACTTCTATGGTCCTTATACAGATTTGCCGCTTCTGCATTGGCAGGCGAGTTAATATTTGGGTCATTCAATAAACTTTGAATACTCGTTAAAATGCTTGCAACATCATAAGTTGGACTCCATCTATTTTGTAAGATATCCAAACATAAGTCGCCGCTAGCATAGACATTTGGATGAAACATTTCACTGGTAAATTTAACCTGAGGAGGTTTATTTGGATACTGTTCGTCAAAAGTTAAACGGAGACGGAATGTTCCGTCTTCAAAAGGAGTGTCTTCGGGGCCAATAATAATAGCATTCCATATCATGACATTATCAGCTAAAGGTGACGCAGATATACCACCTGAAGAGTCCTGTTGAATGCGTTTAAAGTCTCGCATCAATCTACGACGTGCAGGTGTAGACATTGTTTTGAAATATATAGGGCAAATTAAAAATGTTAAACAATAGTTCGATGGAAAATAATATTGAAGTAAATAATAATAATGATTCAAGTGGTACCGATAACTACTGTAAATTAGATTCGATGATTAATAATAAATAATTGATAAAAGAAATTCTTAAGGAAATTTCTGGAAAACTCAAAACTTTTGTAGAATCTTCTAGAAAAAATAAAATATTTGAGATTTCGTCGATTTTTCAAGATTTAAGTATCAGACACTTTCCACTTTGATAAATTGCAATGTTGAATATTTCCCGTTAGTTCTTCTACTTCTTTTCTTTTTTATTATTACACTTTAAATTAAATAACATTTATATTAAAAAAAAAATGTCTAAAGCTGTTGGTATCGATTTAGGTACTACTTATTCCTGTGTCGCTCATTTCGCCAATGATAGAGTCGATATTATTGCAAATGATCAAGGTAACAGAACTACTCCTTCTTACGTTGCTTTCACTGATAGTGAAAGATTAATTGGTGATGCTGCTAAGAATCAGGCTGCTATGAACCCTCACAATACTGTTTTTGATGCTAAAAGATTAATCGGTAGAAAATTTACTGATGCTGAAGTTCAAGGTGATATGAAACATTTTCCATTCAAGATTGTTGATGATGCTGGAAAGCCAAAGATCCAAGTCGAATATAAAGGTGAAACTAAGGTCTTTACCCCAGAAGAAATCTCTTCAATGATTTTAACAAAAATGAGGGAGACGGCTGAAGCCTTTTTAGGTGCTAAAGTTAACGATGCTGTTATTACTGTTCCAGCTTATTTCAATGATTCTCAAAGACAAGCTACCAAAGATGCTGGTTTAATTGCTGGTATGAACGTCTTAAGAATCATTAACGAACCAACTGCAGCCGCCATTGCTTATGGTTTAGATAAGAAAGATGAAGGTGAAAAAAACGTTTTGATTTTCGATTTAGGTGGTGGTACTTTCGATGTTTCTTTATTATCCATTGAAGATGGTATTTTTGAAGTTAAAGCTACTGCTGGTGATACCCATTTAGGTGGTGAAGATTTTGATAACAGGTTAGTTACACACTTTATGAACGAGTTTAAGAGAAAATATAAGAAAGATTTATCATCTAACCAAAGAGCTTTAAGAAGATTAAGAACAGCTTGTGAAAGAGCAAAGAGAACTTTATCTTCTTCCGCACAAACCTCAATTGAAATTGACTCCTTATATGAAGGTATTGATTTCTACACTTCAATTACCAGAGCTAGATTTGAAGAATTATGTCAAGATTTATTTAGATCCACGATTGATCCTGTTGAAAAGGTTTTAAAAGATTCTAAGATTGATAAATCATCTGTTGATGAAATTGTTTTAGTTGGTGGTTCTACTAGAATTCCTAAAGTTCAAAAATTAGTTTCTGACTTTTTCAATGGTAAGGAACCAAATAAGTCAATTAACCCAGATGAAGCTGTTGCTTATGGTGCCGCTGTTCAAGCTGCTATCTTAACTGGTGATACTTCTTCAAAAACTCAAGATTTATTATTGTTGGATGTTACTCCATTATCTCTAGGTATTGAAACCGCTGGTGGTGTTATGACCAAATTAATTCCAAGAAACTCTACAATTCCATGTAAGAAATCTGAAACTTTCTCCACTTACGCTGACAACCAACCCGGTGTTTTAATTCAAGTTTTCGAAGGTGAAAGAGCAAGAACTAAGGATAATAACTTATTAGGTAAATTTGAATTATCTGGTATTCCACCAGCTCCAAGAGGTGTCCCACAAATTGAAGTCACTTTTGATATTGATGCTAATGGTATTCTGAATGTTTCCGCTCTTGAAAAAGGTACTGGTAAGACTCAAAAGATTACTATTACTAATGATAAAGGTAGATTATCTAAGGAAGATATTGAAAGAATGGTTTCTGAAGCTGAAAAATTCAAAGAAGAAGATGAAAAAGAAGGTGATAGAATTGCTGCAAAAAATCAGTTAGAATCCTACTCATATTCTGTTAAAAATACTGCTTCTGAAAAATCTTTTGAAGAAAAGGTTTCTGCTGAAGAAAAGGAACAATTAACCAAAGCATGTGAAGAAACTATTGCTTGGTTAGATGAAAACCAAACCGCAACCAAGGAAGAATTTGCAGATCAACAAAAAACTTTAGAACAAGTTGTGAACCCAATTATGACCAAATTTTACCAGGCAGGTGGTGCCCCAGCTGGCGCTGCTCCAGGAGCAGGTGCTGCTCCAGGTGGTTTCCCAGGTGCATCAGCAGAAGAACCAGCTGGTCCTACTGTTGAAGAAGTTGATTAGATTAATTAGACTGTAAAACTATATATTCTGTATATTATGAAGTCAGAAAATAATATTATAATATAAATATTATAATATATTTTCTTCTGTTAATTAAATATTTTCCTGCAATAGTGATTTTGAACTGATTACGTAAGAATATTTTTGAATTTCGAGTATTTTCTGATTTTTTTTTTTTTTGGAATAATTTATGGACGACGTACGTTATCAGTACACGATATTCTCTCAAATAATACACTCAAACACAATCAAATATAATGCCAGAAAGAGGTCCAGATCAGTGGTTTGAAGATATCAAAAACTGTACAGCTTTACCAGAAAATGATATGAAACAACTTTGTGAAAAAGTTAAAGACTTACTAATGGAAGAGTCAAATATCCAGCCAGTTAAATCGCCAGTTACAGTGTGTGGTGATATACATGGACAATTCCATGATTTATTAGAATTATTCAAAATTGCAGGTGGTTTCCCATCAAACTCGCATTTAAGCACTAACTATATCTTTCTTGGAGATTATGTTGATCGTGGATATTTTTCCTTGGAGACATTCACATTACTAATGATTTTAAAAGTTAAATTTCCACAACACATTACTTTGGTTAGAGGTAATCATGAGTCAAGACAAATTACTCAGGTTTACGGTTTTTACGAAGAATGTTTAAATAAATATGGTTCGACTATGGTTTGGAAATATTGTTGTCAAGTTTTTGATTTCTTAACGTTAAGTGCTATCATAGATGGTAGAATTTTATGTATTCATGGAGGATTATCTCCTGAAATTAGAATGCTGGATCAAATTAGAGTTTTGAGTAGAGCTCAAGAAGTGCCCCATGAAGGTGGTTTCTGTGACTTAGTTTGGTCAGATCCCGATAATGTTGATACTTGGGCAATCTCCCCAAGAGGTGCAGGTTGGTTGTTTGGTGCCAAGGTTGCAAGAGAATTCAATCATATCAATAATTTACAACTTATTGCCAGAGCACATCAATTGGTTATGGAAGGTTTTAGATATCACTTTCCCGATAAAGATGTTGTTACAGTTTGGTCTGCTCCAAATTATTGTTACAGATGCGGTAATGTTGCAAGTGTTATGAAAGTTGATGATGAATTAAACGTTAATTTTCAAATTTTCTCTGCTGTTCCTGATGATACCTTAAAAATGAATCCTGGCAAAAATCAGAAGAATAATAATGAATACTTTTTATAGAATCGTGATACTCTATATATGATTATTATTCGTACTATTATGATGAATGAAACGTCCCTTTGTATTTTATTTGATTTTAATTTAAATTTTAGCTTTAATAGTATTAATGTTGTTGAAATAATTCAACTAGGTAGATTTTGAACTCCAAGAATTATTTACTTAAAATAAACGCTGATACTATGATTGCGCGTAAATTTATTTATCATGATTTTCACCACTCCACATCCCACTTTTGATTTCAAAACTATATCACGAAGCTTCATATCATTATACTCTAATGACAGCGGAGCCAGACTTCTTTCCATATAGACCTAACAATCAGATAAGGTCACCTTTATCTTCTCCTCTGCGTCAAAGGTTACAAACACTGGCTGTTTTGTTTCATTCAACGTCGATACTTTTATTAGCCGCAACATACTTTACTTTCTGGTGTTTCCCTCTATTATGGCCTTTTATGATCATTTATACCATATTCTACTTTTTTTTAGATAGTTCTCCTTCCAATGGAGGGGTGATTAATCGTGTTTCACCATGGTTAAGGAATTCAAAATTTTACAGGTATTTAATAAATTATTTTCCAATAAAATTCCACAGAGAGGTGGAGCTCAAACCAACTTTTAAGCATATAAGAAAAATTGAAAAAGTCAATTCCGGTTGGTTTTACAATAATTATAAAGAAGTGGAAGGATCAGAAGAAGTTAGAGTGGGCCCAAAGTATATCTTCGGTTATCATCCTCATGGTGTTATTGCCACAGGAGTTTCGAGCGGTTTTACTAATAACGCAGCAGGTTGGCCAACAATGTTTCCTGGTATCAAATGTTTTGTTACTACTTTAATTAATCAATTCCAGATTCCATTTTACAGGGACTATTTATTAGCTTTGGGAGTCACTTCGGTTATTAAAAAGAACTTGATTTCAATATTAAATCAAGGAGGTAGTATTGTCATTGTTATAGGTGGTGCATATGAAAGCTTATTGGCAAAACCGGGATTAAACACCCTAGTGTTGAATAAACGTAAAGGTTTTGTCAAATTGGCATTGGAATCTGTCGATGAATTTGGTATTGGTCTAGTGCCGGTTTATGGATTTGGAGAAAATAATGTTTATGATGTTTACTATACCAATGATGAGGATGATGATAGTGATGTTTATAATAACAACAACGACGACAACGAAAAGCAGAAGAAGAGAGAAAACGAAAACGAAAACGGGAACGAAAAAGTTAAAGTGGACAGTTACACTAAAAGGATGTTGAAGCATCTACAGCTGAAACTGAAAGAGTACTTTGGATTTACCTTACCTATTGTAACATCAAGGGGTATATTTAACTATGATTTTGGATTGTTACCTTACAGAAGACCAATAGATGTTGTTGTTGGTAAACCAATCATGATAACCAGGCTTGAAGGTAACAAACCAGGCGATCCTGTTATGAACATGGAAATTGACTACTATCATCAGTTGTATATCGATGGTTTAAAGCAACTATACGCCAACAACAAGGACAAGTACTCCACTAAATGGGATCAACCACTTAAAATTGTTGAATGACGCAATTCCGCACACCGATATTTTTTTTTATCCATTCGACACCCATCGAAATTTATCATTTGTAATTTGTTTATCTGTATACACTACCATAATATAGGTATCATTTGCCCTGAAATGTCTTATAATGGGTATCCCGAGTATAGACCGAATGGTCTTACACACTCACCAATTTTTGCTACATCTTGGGATCAAAGAAAACAGACACTTTCTGTGTTGGCACATTCAAGTTCAATTCTTCTTTTACCTTGTTTGTACTTTTATTTATGGACAAAATTGTACTTTTGGCCGTTTCTAATCTTTTATACCTTATTCTTTTATTTTTTTGATAATTCACTTGAAAATGGTAAATCAATCAAAAGACGTTCAAATTGGTTTCGTTCTTTACCTCTTTATACACATTTTTCTAATTACTTCCCAATAAAATTACATAAAACCGTTGATTTGAAACCAACTTTTACAGAAACTACAAAAATAAAGAAATGTTATCCATTATGGACACGTCATTTACCAAATATAGTAATATACATTTTATCAGCATTGCATATTATATCTAAATCCTCCAGAATTATTACAAGCAGTGAACGTACTGGTCCAAGATATATGTTCAGTTACCATCCGCATGGTGTTATTGCATTTGGCATTACCGGTGTTTTCATTGGAGAAGGTTGTAAGTGTTCTGAGGTTTTCCCGGGTATCCCAACATTTCTTTTAACATTGACCAACCAATTTATGTTGCCGTTTTATCGTGATTATATTCTAGCACTGGGTGTAGGTTTGGTCACTAGAAAAGGCATTAGTGCATTAATTGAAAACGATCAAAGTGTCGCAATTGTTGTTGGTGGCGCTCAAGAATCTCTTTATGCCAATCCAGGATTAAATTCAATTGTTCTGAATCGTAGAAAAGGCTTTATTAAAATGGCGTTAAAATGTTCAGGTATTAGTCGTGCTAGTAAATTTAATGAAGATGAAGATGATCTATGTCTAGTCCCTTCTTATGGATTTGGTGAAAATAACATTCATCGTGTTTATTATTCTCATGATAAGGTTGAATCTCCTGGAGCATTACAAAAATTTCAAATCTGGCTGAAACGTACTTTTGGTTTTACTGTACCATTGGTTAATTCTCGTGGTATCTTTAATTATGATTTTGGTTTACTACCCTATAGAAGACCCATTAATGTTGTTTTCGGTAAACCTATTCCAATTAAAAGAATTTTCGGTAAAAACCCAGGTGACGAGGTTTCTGATCAGGAAATTGATCACTATCATGCGGTTTATAGGAACGCTTTAATCCAGTTGTTTGACGATAATAAAAAGGAATTTTCTTCCCAGTGGGATGAAGAATTGAAAATTGTTGAATAAATCAAATAGATTTTTATTCCTATGTAGCGGGAAGCTTTTATTTATAAATAATTTGGCCACAAATTTGGCAACAAGTTAGTATATATTTAGTACTATTTTTTTTATTAATGCAAAGAAAAATACGGAGAAAGTTAGCCAAAAATTATAATACTAAAAAAAACTATTTGTAAAAATAAATGCGCAAGCCCGGAATCGAACCGGGGGCTCAACTATGGCAAAGTTGAATTTTACCACTAAACCACTTGCGCCCTCATTGAATTGTAAGCAATCGAGATTCACTAACGGTTGCCAGAACAGAATAAAAGAATCATTATCTGCTCATCTATTATGAGTTAGTATCAGAGGACGGGTTAGCTTCCTGGATACCTTCTACCTTAATGTATAGTGTAAGTATAAGTTATAGCATCCAACACTTAAGTATAATCTTATCTTATATT
>JAKTSJ010000043.1:0-109663 GCA_030580115.1 Kregervanrija pseudodelftensis
GATTTGGAACCTGAGTCAGCTACGTTATTTCGAAGCATGGTAGGGAAATTATTATTTGCTGCGAATACGTGCAGACCCGATTTGGCATATGCTGTTTCCAGATTGAGCAGCTTCTTGAAGGCTCCTACTCAAATTCATTTGAAAGCTGCAAAGTCTGTTTTAAGATATTTAAAAGGAACTAAGGATTTTATGTTGGTATTCAGACGAGCTGAAAATTATTCAATTATTGGATACTGTGATTCTGACTGGGGTAATGACCAAAATGATAGAAAATCTATTACTGGGTATGTTTTTAAAATTGCTGGTGCTGTTGTCACATGGAAAAGTAAGAAACAACAAACTGTTGCATTGTCAAGTACAGAAGCTGAGTATATGGCACTAACAGAAGCTGTAAAAGAAATCATTTGGTTAAAACAGTTGCTTAATCAACTTAAAATGGTTCCATCTATTCAATCCACTATTTTTGAAGACAACGAAGGATGTATAAAATTGGCTGAGCATCCTTCTCATCATCATCGAACCAAACATATTGATATTAGATATCACTTTGTTCGTGAACAACTAAGTGCTGAAACTTTTAATTTGTGTCCTATTCCAACTGATAACATGGTTGCAGATATAATGACCAAAGCACTTGGTAAGTTGAAATTCTGCTATTTTAGAGAACAACTTGGTTTGATAGAATAGATATGGTTTATATCTATTACATGTTCTTTGGTTATTGTTTGTGTAAGTTCTTTTATCGTGTTTTTCTTTTGTTTGCATTTTTCATTATGGTAGGGTGTTGGAGTTGAAGGTCGGGTTGGCTCAGAGGTTAAGATATTGAACTCATAGACATGTGTTCTTGAGTTCAATTCTCATCAGAGCATTTTCTTCCTGACTTCAACTTGTTTCCAAACTCATATTTATAATATATATTTCAATTTAATATATTTGAAAAACTTATCTTAAAAGAATCCTCTTATTGGCCGTATGCACGTGAACACTATAATAGCACCCCTGTTGGAATATTGATCCAAAGGAACGAAGGTGTTTATATGGCGGTGGATTTAGCGTTTTTTTAAACGGCCCGCTGGTGACTAAACTTTAATTACTAAGCTGCAACAAAAGATCTTATTATCACCAGAGGTAGCATTAATTTTAATGCAAAATTGGTGATATTGATGAGTGGAAGAATAGGTTTTATCAATATGTTACTGACACACGGCCACTTACCCTGGTTGCCTTCGTTTTATTGTGTATCATTCACCTTCAATATATAACTCGCTACCACCTCGTGGGAATCTAATCTCATTAGTTTGTTTACGTGTCACATGGGCGAAAAAAGGGAAGGGAAGACATCACATTACTTAATCAGCTCCTCCATATATGGCTCCTCCAGATATGTGTGCGTGTGTATACATGTATGCTTTTATTATGGTATGTAATTTATCCTAAATTGGAGGCCATGCCTGGCTCTAGAGCTCTGTCAAAATTAGTATTTATGGTTTTTTGTAATTTGCGTACTTCTTACGTAAGACAGCACAATTTTTCACATGAAAGTTTGGAATTTTTACTGATTTTAACGCTCATGTTATCGAAGATAAATTTCTTTTCAAAACACAGTTTACGACAACAGAAATTCATAAACAAACCAATTTAAGATTCTTGTTCAACAATTTGTGAAAAAAGTATCGAATCTAAATCTCAATGCAAGATAATCCGAAATCTGCCCATAATTATTCCGCCTGTGTGGCTGTGATCACATTGTTTTTTAAACTCAACAATATTATTTAATTTTTATTCGACTTTCAGTGTCAATTTCCATTTTTCGCCTTTCCATTCCAATTTTTCTGGTAATATATAGGGTTCTCAAATTAGCCTCATTTACATCGCTATTTTTTACAGATTTAAAATTTCTTATTATATGCAGGTATTAATTATCAATTTTTATTTATTTACTACTATTATCTTGTCTATTTAAAACGTGCCTCCGTTCTCACTTACATATTTTATACGTATTCTCATTCAATAGTGAGATTGAGTTATCGTGGAACAGTTTACAGTTGGGAAGTAACTAATTAATTTTGAACTATAGTCTGGATTTATGCGAGAGTAAACGTCATATTGTTCAAAATTTTTATCGTCTGTTTTTATTGGTTTAGTAATAGTATGCAACATGCTTTTCTCGTTTCATTTATGTAATGTACTGTGTTAAATAATAGACAGTTAAAGACAGGGTGCTCAATGAAAGCTCAGGTTGAAGAAACATCTCTTGATACCCGACCTTACGGTTATCTAAAATTTAAACTTTAAGCTTCGTATCCTATTATTTTTGTACTTCAAATACATTGAAAACTTACCCCCTATAATCTACGACAAGGAAGACATTGCTTGCTGAGGAGAACCCTATCTTGTTTATGTGCGTCGTTAAAATTAAAAACCATTTCAATTTTTCAAATGCATACTGACTATAGAAAAACATTCGAAAATGGAAATCCCCAACTGATCGTTAATTTCCCAATTAGGAAAACCCGAGCTTAGAGCTTTTTTAAAAAAAAATTCTTACCATGGCAACCGGGATTTCAAATATTTTCTTGATACGCGCGTAGTTGTTTACAAATTTCCGTTTTTGTATTACGGGGTTTTAATTCAACCAATAAGAGCCAGAGCACTTTTTGGATTTACAAGAAAAATATTGTCTTGTTGTTGTTGTTCGTTTAGTTTGTTTACATACTGTCAACATTTTAGTTACATTAGTATCTTACTTGCTTTATACTAGTTTAATCTTCTTCAAGTTTATCAACAACAGCTACACATATCAACACAACTATAAGTGATTCCTAGCTAATTCGTCAGCGTTTTCCCTTCTCATACCGTCTTTCATTTTCTTTTCATACCGTTCTATTTCATATTTCTTACCGTATTAATTTAGAAATAAACTGAATTTGTTTTTTAAAAAAAAAAAATTAAAAAAACAAATCATTTTCAATCTATTCTGTTTATTTTAAAATTTATTTGATTCAAACTTTTGTCTTAACTACTATCAGGAAACAAACTCACCTTAGTCATTCCTTTTAAATAATCCAAGCTTATTTCTTCGATAGTTATTTTTTACAAAACAAATTATTCACTTAAATCATTCACTTAAACTTTCACTTAAACCTTCACATTAAAATCAAATATTTATTTTCAGAAAACAATCCCATACCCTATTAGTTTTTAGAAAAGCAAATTATTCTAACAATGTTATTAAAAAATTTATTACTTCCAACTTTGTTGTTAAGTTCTTTCTCAAATGCTGAAGAAACAACAACTTCTCAAGTTACTTTGACAATTACTGAAACTTTATTGTCGCCTTCACAAAGTGCCCAAAGAGAACAAGCACTAGTTGCTTCTCAATCTTCAGTGTCAGCTTATCAGGCTTCGGCTTCCTCTGCTTCAGCTGCTTCAATCTCTTCGGTGGCTGCATATGAAGCTTCTTTACTGTCAGTTGCTTCAGCTTCATCAATACAAGCAGTCGCTCGTGCAGCATCAGTTGCTTCTTATGATTCCTATCAAGCTTCAATCGCTTCAGTCTCATCTGCTTCAATAGCTTCAGCTTCGTCTGCTTCAATAGCTTCAGTTTCATCTGCTTCTGCAGTTTCAGCAGCATCAGCTTCAGCATACCAAGCTTCAGTTGCCTCTGCTTCAGCTTACCAGGCTTTGATTGCTTCACAATCTTTAGCTTCCTTCGAATCAGCATCTGCTTATCAAGCGTCTGTTGCTTCCGCTTCAGCTGCCTCTGCTTCTGCCGCTTCAGTTTATCAAGCTTCTGTTGCTTCCGCATCAGCAGCTTCAGCTTATCAAGTCTCAGCATCTCAAGCCTCAGTCGCTTCTCAATCTTCGAGAAATTCAGCCATTTATGCTTCAGAAGTCTCAAGATCTTCAATTATTCATGCCTCAGAGGTTTCAAGATCTTCCATCATTTCAGCTTCTGATGCTTCGCTTTCAATTGCATCTGCTTCTCGTGCTTCAGCATTTAAAGCCGCTTCTTCAAGATCTGTTTACCAAGCGTCAGCATCTTCAGCGTCCTATGCTTATGCCTCTCATGCTTCTTATGAATCTTATCTTTCTCAATTGTCTGCTTCTGCTTCAAGAGCATCAATTTTAAGAGCTAGCTCTTTATCCAAAGCTAATGGCTTATTAGCCATTGCTTCTGAAACTTCAAAGGCTACTCCAAAATCAACCACATTGCAAACTTCTTATGTTTCAGCATCATCATCTGGTACCAGATCCGTTTCAAAAATATCAACAAATTCACAAGGTGATGCAAACATGGCTACCCCATTTAGTGGCTTTGCTTTTGGTTGTCTTGGTTTAATATTAGCCGCTTTGATCTGATTAACTTCGATCTCTATTTTTATGTTTTTATTTTAATTCTTTATTGTACTATTTTATTGTTTGTTTTACAAATTCTTTTTTGATGTGCTCGTTATATTGTTTTTTTATAGGTTATTTTAAATGAATTTTTATTATTTTTTTCAAGTAAAGATAACTTATTGTTTTACTCTCTCATTCTACTTTATTTTATTCTATTACTTTTTTTACTTGTTTAAAATAATTTTATTTCAATTTGGTTTTTCACCACCTGTTTACAACATCTACATGTTAAAGTTACCTTTGATTATTCATATTATCTTAACATGTAATGTTATTACCCCTATATTTTTATGTTTATTTTAAATCTTTATAAAAATATTATTTTACGTATTGTTTCTTACTTATCTTTTTAATTATCTAATTATTAGTAAAAAATAAAATAATGCTATATATATTATAAGTGAATAAAGATGAAAGATAAGAAAAATGGAACTTACAACAAGGTTTATTTAAAATTAATAATACAAGAGAATAAGGCATTTCTAGATCCAGGCAATGGTTTAATCCATCTACCTAATCTATGTTCTTTTGACAAAGTGGCATAAATTCTTAACTCACCCTTTTCATCATCATCATACGAGTCTATCCTGGTAACAATACCTTTTGCATCCATTTCACCAATTAATTCAAAATTTCTTATCGATTCATCTAGTTTCCAAATCTTTAATTTACCATCCCATGATCCTGTAACAAAAACATCAGAGAATGGAACAGAATGAATACTTGTAATCCAAAATGGTTGTGGTTCAGGGATTTGTTCAGATGCTTTAATCTCGTTTGATTCGGCGGAAGCTTGACTTGCCTTTTCTTTTGGTTGTATACCGTGTGATAATCTTTTAGTGAATAAAGGCTTTTTCTTCGATAGCGACCATAATGAGATATTACCATTATCAGAACCAGTGACAAAATGTGAATCGTCAATCATGGAGACACAGTCAATACTGCCTTCAAAAAAAAAAGGTTCTTTCTTTTCATCGTCTTCGTTAATAATATTATTATTATCATCATATCTTTTCTTTTTTCTGCCATATTTTTCAATTGAGTCACCACCTCTAAATGTTAATCTCGTTTCTTCCGAAATTTTCCATAACATTGCAGTTCTATCTCTACTACCAACAGTGACACATCTTTCTAAACCCAAAGCAGAAATATCCACAACAATATCTTGATGTCCATATAAAGTTTCTAACTGAGCTAATTGATTAATACTATAAGTTCTAATTTTCAAATCTGCACATGCTGCATATAGTTGATCTGTGTTTCTTCTAAATGCCAATCCAAGAACCTGACCTTTATTATTTCTAGTTTCTAAAACTCTAATACATGATAAACTGTTTGTTGACCAAACAATTATTCTGTTGTCTTTACCTCCAGTAACAATATATTTACCATCAGGACTTGTAACACATGTGAAAATTTCATCTGAGTGATTATTTTCAGCATGCTCCTTATTTATTTCTGTATATTTAGATCCACCTTTAATTGATTTGACTTTATTTGGATGTTTTATTGAATCTTTGATATCCCACTTACTCAATTCAATATCTTTTGTGGTTGTATATAAATATGGATAACGAACGGATAAACTGGTTAAAGCAATATTTGAAACTCTTGTTGAATGCTGCTTTTTCTCTTCTAAATTTAATTTGTCACCATAAAATTTATAAACGTAACCTTTTTGTTCAGCAACATCCTTCTTTAAACGTGATCTAATAATTTCCTCATCTAAGTCTTTTGCATCAAATTCATAATTTTCTTGGTTATTATTACTGTTTTCATTGTCATCATTATCGTAACCACCAGTCATACTAGGTCCAAGACTATTAGCTCCAAGTTTTAGTTTCAAATCTTCAAGGTACTGTTTGGCAAGTCTACGACGTTTATCAGCAGCTGATTCTGTTTTATTTTCTTCTTCTTCATCTCCTTCATCAATATCTGATCCTTCCCTTTCATCATTACTTGAATCAAAAATGTCACTTTGAACTTCTTCTTCATCAATATCACTTACACTGTTATTATTATCATCATCATCACTATCACGATTAGATGTTCCGGATCGCTGAACTTTTCTCTTTTTATTATTCGATTGGACAGTGGAAGACGTTTTATTCCTTTTCTTCTTCTTCGATGGGTCTGTAAAAAATGAATCAACCATATTATTGATAGCTATAATTGTTCTAAACTTATGTTCGTTTTCTATTTTTAAAAACAATTGTAAATCTTATGAAAAGTAAAACAAAATCTGAAAATTTTTAATTTTTTTTATAAATTTTTCATTTTCCGCACGGGTAAAAAATTTACTGGTCACGTGAATATTTTAATAAAAGCTCTAATCTAACATATAAATATGTTACCCGGATTTGGCGCTTTTGCAATTTTCAATAATTTTTATTATGTTGAAAAATGTTAAACTGCCATTACCGAAATGTAGAGATATATTTCAACATATTATACCAATACAGACTACTCATTATTAGCTACAAATAACATACTGTTATGAATTGCTTCGAAATTGTATTTATTATTGAAAAAAGGAGAAGACACACAAATATATAAAACGCGTCTGAAAAGTTTTAAATCGGAAACTACGCGATTCTTTTTAAGTAACTCACTTTTAAACACATCTAGTTTTGTTATTGTATATACTGAAAGACAGAAGAAGATGATTTCAGAAGAGAAAATAACTAAGGTTTTTATAACAGCAACACCAACTTATGTGCAATCGTCATTGGATACATTGTTTGTTTGTTGTAATCAATCTATAAAGATTTTTAATTTACAAGATACAACACATGAACCGGATGTCCTAGATACATTGAATAAGATCAACTCTTTTGAATTAAATAAAAAAAAAGTATTAGTTACATCACCAAATGGAGATTGCGCTTTACATGATTTGACTAATGGATTTAATCATAGTGAACTTAAAATCTTAATTAGATCTTCATTATCATTAACAGATGCAGTTTTCACTCACGGCGGATCAATGGTTTTATGTGGAGGTCAAGAGGGAAAATTAAAATTAATTGATATCAAAGAAGGAAAAGAAATTCAAAGCATTCAATTAGAAAAAGAAATCATAGGTATATCATATAATAATGTTGTTGATGTTGCCTCAATTGTCCTATCTGATGGTACATTAATTTTTTATTCTTTCACATCTGCAGAGCCTGAAAGAAAGGCAAGTATTCCATCAATATTTGTTGACAAAACTTCCCTTATGTTAGGATCAATGGGATTAGATAGTGATGATAGTGATGATAGTGATAGTGATGACGATGATGCATCAACCTCAATGTTTGGTGACAATGAAAGTAATATGTCAAATAAAAAAAATTTAAAAAAGGAGTTAAAACTAACGTGCTCAAAGCCGTCATGGAATTCAAATGGTGATTTATTAGCAGTTCCAACCAAAACAAAAGAGATTTTGGTTTATAATATCAATGACTTGAACAAAGAAGCTTATAAATTTAATGGTTCAAAACATCATTCGAAGCAAATCACCGATATCAAATGGTCGGATGATGGAAAACATATTGCCACTGTTGGCTTGGATAATAAGATTATTATTTGGGATGTTAATCTTAAAAAATCAGTTGCAAGTGATTTATTACCAACAACAGCTTTTAAGATTGTTTGGACAAGCAATGACTCTTTAGTTATTAGTTCAACAAAGGGTGAAATTATTAACATTGACAAAACCGCATTTCAATCTTTATTAAAATCACTATCCATTGAAGAAGAAGCCGAAGAGGAATTAGAGGAAGAGGAAGAAGATACAGAAAGAAACATCCAAACAGAAATACAAGCGGAAGGAGAAGGAGAAATTGATGAAGGCGATGATGTCAATATGGAGTCAGATGAGGACGAAGATGCGCTTGATAGGCAAATTGAGCAGGATGATAACCAAGATGGATTTATTGTTGATGATGATGGTAGTGGATATGTTACACAAAAAAGAGGTTATGACTCAATCACTTCAAATTCACTATCAACAGCAAAAAAGCATAAATTAAATCTAAAATCAACTTCATTTTTACCACATGAAAGTACTGGATTTTCATTACGTTCAGGGTGGGGCGCATTATTAACAAAGCCATATTCAATTGGTTCAACACCGTGGGAAAATGATAGAAGATATTTGAGTATTAACTCTTTTGGATATATTTGGTCCGTTAAACAAAAAGGTCATAAATCAATTACAGTGTCGTTTTTTGATAAATCGTTGCATAAAGAATATCATTTTCAAGATAACAACGATTTGGACATTTGTAATATGAACGAGAATTTTGTTTTATTTGCGTCGACTGGCTTCAAAAAGGGTATTAGAGGTTTTGTTGCCAAGATTGTTTTTAAATCTCACGATCAAGATGATAATAAATCGTGGGAAAGAGAAATTAATTTAAAGCCATATGAATTTGTTACATGTGTTTCAATTAGTTTAAATTCGTGCTTTGTTTGTACATCAAAAGGCTTCATTAGAAGATATAGTTTGTTTGGTAGATTAGAGAGGATGGAAAAAATGTCAAACATTATTGCCGTCATGAATTCTGAAAAATATGTTTTTACGGTTAATCAAAGGGATCAATTCGGATTATATTTCAATATTCAAGATTTAGAAGGCAGATACATTCAACGTGGATTAGCCTTACCACTAGAAATAGATAAGGATGGGTCAATTAAAAGTATGTTTTTTTCAAATGATGGTGATCCGTGTATTGTTGGTCAAGATGATATTTTATTAATTTTAACCAGATGGAGAGATCCATTTCAGGCAAGTTGGATTCCAATTTTAGATCTAAAAGATGGTGTTAAAAACTTAGTTAACGGTGAAGGAATTAAGTGTTGGCCATTAGGATTAATTGGTGACAAATTTAACTTTATACCATATAAAGGCAGAAAATATCCGTTTGTACCATTATTAGCACCATTAGAAATGGATATCAGATTACCAGTTAGTAAAAGTACGATGGAAGTCAATGTTATCAATGAAGATGAAAATGAAAATAATAATTATGATGAGGATGACTTGTTTGGCGAAAATGCTAGAAAAAAGACTGTCAAAAGGGATGATCCTGAAGAAGAATTAATGAGATATATTGTTTTAGCGGAATTATTAAATGAATCGATTTCAAATGATGATATTGAAGATGAGAACGCTGAAGAAAGGTTAGGTGAATTAAGTTTAAAATATGACACTGCAATCTTAAAACAAATTGGTGAATCATGTACAAATGCGAAATTACAGGATGCATATTATCTAGCAACAAAATTGAGAGATGATAAAGCACTAGTTGCAGCATCCAAAATTGCAGAAAGATTAGATTTAGTCAATTTAGCTATTAAACTTTCAAAATTGAGAGAAGCTAGAATGGAGGAGGAATAGGTAGAACATATAATATATTCAACATATTTAATTTATTAATTTACAAAAACAACGTACTATTGAAAAAATTGAAAAATTTAACGTCTCTTTTTTCTATTATTATTACTTTTTGAAGAGAACTTAGCAATTTCCGTTTCAGAAATGACCAAACCGTTTTGAGTTGATTTACCAATTGAATGAATTTTTAAACCTCTGTCTCTTAGTTTATTTTTCTTTTTCATCCCATTACCAATACGATCATTAATTGAAACGAAAGCATTATCATTAATATTTCTAAGTTCACCTTTTTTAGTTTTTGAAAGTATAATACCAGATTCTTTAGCATATTTTTCATATTTATCGATCTTATCAATTGTTGATTTAATCATACCTTTTCTCATATTCATTGGGATTTTTTCTAATTTATTCACTTTTGAATTACCGTTTAACTCAGATAAATTTTTGATTCTGGAATCTAATGTCCTAACTCTTGATTTACCAATTGGTTGATCAATGTTTAAAGTTTTTAATGTTAATTCAGCACCGGAAAATTTGAGTTTATTGTTATTATTACTACTGCTATTATTATCATTTGCTAAAATATGTGATTCATCCAATAATCTCTGTAAATTTAAATCATTTTTGATATCTTCTTCATCTTCTTTTGTTTTCGCCTGTTTTAGTTGCTGTTTTTCATTTATTTCACGTTTACGTCTTAATTCTAATAATGAAATTGGTTTTCCACTTTTTAAAACCTTTTTATCTTGTTTTGTTGTAGTTATTTTTTTTGGATCGTATTTATCTATGAATTTGACAACAACTGGACCCATAATGAATAATAAATTTTTGTTAATAAAAAGGTATTAAACTATGGAAAAAAAAAAAAAAATATTTGTAAAACTAGAATTTTTTTTTTGTTCGTCTTCAATCTTCGAATAATTTCAATCCGAAAATAAACACTAAAACACGAATACTTTTTTTGCCTAATTTTTAGAGAAAATGACTAGATATATTGGATGCATTGATATACATGGGGGTCAAGTTAAACAAATTGTTGGAGGAAGTTTAAAGAAAGATGATTCTGAAGACATTAACAATGAATCGGTCTCAACAAATTTTATCAGCATAAAGCCATCATCATATTATGCAAAATTATATAGAGATAACGAAGTTTTTGGTACTCATGTTATTAAATTAGGATCATTAGAGTCGAATAATTCAGCAGCACTAGAAGCTTTAAAAGCTTGGCCAAATATGCTACAAATTGGTGGTGGAATCAATGATGAAAATGCGATTTATTGGATTAAAAGTGGTGCAGGTAAGATTATTGTTACATCTTGGCTATTTCCGGAGGGAGTATTATCAATTGAACGACTAAAGAAGATCAGTTTATTAGTTGGTAAAGATAAATTAGTTGTTGATTTAAGCTGTCGTAAGATTAAAAACAGTGATAACAACAATAGTGCATTTGAGTGGGTTGTTGCAATGAATAAATGGCAAAAGTTAACGAATACCGTTTTGAATAAAGAATTATTCCAAATGTTTGAAGAATATTGTAGTGAATTTTTAGTTCATGCAGCAGATGTTGAAGGATTATGTAATGGTGTTGATGAAGAGCTTGTTACAAAACTAGGCGATTGGTCTACAGTTAAAGTTGTTTATGCTGGAGGTGCTAAATCTTTAGGTGATTTAGCTTTAGTTGACAGATTAAGTAAAGGCAAAGTTGATTTGACTTATGGAAGTGCATTGGATATATTTGGAGGTAAATTAGTTACATTTGAAGAATGCGTTGGATGGAATAAGAATCATTAGAGGTCGTAAACATATATTTATTTATAAAATAAAATAGAGCAAAGTAAAGTAAAGTGAATAAAGGACTATTAATAATTCATAATTGTTTTGGTTTTGGCTTAATGTTGAATATAACTGAAGACACGGATTTTATTTTATTGATAAACATTGAACCATAATAACGACCACTTGCACTCGCCGATCCAATTAAAGGTCTTAAAAAAACTAAAACGGTGGAAATTAAAAAACCTTGGACCAATGGCATTATAATTTGATCTTGAATAATGGTTGATATTATAATTGATAAAGTAATTGGAGGAAACTCATCCTTATTCTCAATATTTTCTTCAGTTAGACCATTTTTTTTATTTTTTTGTTTTTGAGAAAGTCTTGCGTTTGAAAGTAATTTTGCTCTAAAACCTTCCTCATATCTTAAGTCTGGTACAACTATATCCATATTCATTGTCAACTAATTGATTTAACTATGAATTTCCTAGTCAATTTACTTGTAACTTGTTAATTTCACAAAAGAAGAAAAAGTTTTCGAGAGCGAAATTTAAATCTCAAAAAATTATCAACATTTTTATGAATTTTGTCACTTTTGTCAATTTGAACTATTCTTTTATTGCTTTAACTACACTTAAAATATCTGAAATTATGTCTGTTAAAGAACCACAAGTGACCATCAGGAAAGCGGGCAGAGATGAGGTTGATTTTATTTTAAGTGATGTTGATTTAGCATTAGCAAATTCCATTAGAAGAACGATGCTTGCAGAAGTTCCAACATTAGCCATAGACTTAGTTGAAATTACAAGAAATACCAGTGTTTTAGCAGATGAATTTATTGCACATAGATTAGGATTAGTTCCACTAGAAAGTGAAGATATTGATCAACTAAAATATACAAGAGACTGTACATGTGAAGATCATTGTGAAAAATGTTCTGTCACACTTGAACTAAAGGCAAATTGTGAGACTGAAGATACTATGAATGTCTACTCATCGCATTTTGTTATAACCAGCGGTAATTCTGATTTAAATTTAGGTACCCCAGTTGTTAGAGATCCAATGAAAAAGGGTATATTACTTTGTAAATTAAAGAGACATCAACAATTACATGTTAGATGTATAGCCAAAAAGGGTATTGCAAAAGAACATGCAAAATGGTCACCATGTGCAGCCATTGGATTTGAATATGATCCATATAATAAATTAAAACATACGGATTATTGGTATGAAGAAGATGTTAATACTGAATGGCCAAAATCTTCAAATTGTGAATGGGAAGAGCCTCCAATTCCAGGCGAAAGTTTTGATTACAATGCAAAGCCCAATAGATTTTATGTTAATTTAGAATCTACCGGATCATTAAAGCCTAACGAAGTTTTTTCAAAAGGCTGTATTGAGCTACAAAAAAAAATTGCAAATATTGTTTTTGAATTAGACAAAGTTGATCAACAACAACAAAATCAACAACAGCAACAACAAAATTTTACTTCAAGCGGACAGACCGTTTATGGAGGTGAAACAAACTATGCGGGTACAACAGGTGGTGAAACAAATTATGGTGGAGACGGTTATCAAACTCAATATGGAGATATGAATGGATCTACTGGTAGATGGTAGCTGATAATTTTAAATAATTAATGATTTAATATCTTTTGTAAAAAACTTTTGTATAAAATTAAAACTAAACATAAATTTACTTACTTACTTCTACTACAATTATGCTACATTTCATTGTATGAGGCTATATTGGAACTACAACTAGAATTGGATTAATATTAATTTTCAACTAAGAAAACACAAAATAAAATTCGCTGTGGCAAAATTGGAAATTGACAAAATTTCACACGACTTTACCCAGTTTAATTTGATTTGCTTAACTTGCTTACAAATTATTAATCAATTCAGCTATCAATGTCGGAATTTACAGGTAAAACCATTTCCTTAGTTTCCCAATCAGATATTCGGTAAGTACCCCCACGAACTTTTACGAATTTGAAAAAAATTTACTAACACTTTAATATAGTTACGTCGGTTCACTTGAATCAATTGATGGTGAAAAGGGTACAATTTCCCTTAATAACGTTCGTATTTTTGGTACTGAAGAGCGTATTACTGATCCCTCCCGTATTGTTTATCCTTCAAATGAGATTTATGAACATTTCCAGTTAAGCGGTGAAAGCGTTAAATTATTGAATATTTTAGATACAAATGTTGATGATGCTAAACCAGTTCCTGTTCCATCTCCGAATCCATTCGGATTTCCAATCGCTGGATTCCCAAATGGTATGCCAATGATGCCAATACAACCGCAACCTTCAAACCCAGCTGCAATTCCACAACAACAACAACCTCAACCAACCCAGGAAAGTAAGCTACCATCTCAATCAACTTCAACTTCGACTTCCACCTCCACTCCACAATTACAATCACAATCAGTCCCTAGTACAACACCCCAGTCGATTGCAACTCCAGTATCAACTCCAATTGACCCGTCTAAACAACCACAAGCTCAATCGGAAATTAAACCGGACGTTAAGTCAGCTGTTAAACCAAATTCGCAGTCCCAAGAACAAATTGATAAACCTAAAAACAAAGATTACGATGCAGATTTTGACTTTGAGTCGAATAATGCACGTTTTCAAGAAGAAGAGCGTAAAGAAGGTTTAAATGTTGAATCATATAATAAAAAATCATCATTTTTTGATAACCTATCATCATCAACAACTGAAGATAATGGTGATAGAATGAGATGGTCCGAAGAAAAAACTTTGAATATGGATACTTTTGGTCAAGAATCTTTGGGGAACAATAACTTTAGAGGCAGAGGCAGAGGTAGAGGCAGAGGTAGAGGTAGAGGAAGAGGCAGAGGCGGTAGCAGAGGCAATTTTAGAGGTAGAGGCGGCAATAGAGGTGGATATAATAATAATGGCAATGGTAATAGTAGTGGTAATAACAGTAATTATAATAGTGCACCTGAATGGGCATTCTAGAATATTATTATATTTATATCATAAATAGTTTTCTGTGTTATTTGTTAGTTTAAAATGTTAAATCATATTTTTATTTCATTTCAGTTATATTTTATTCTTCTTTTATCATTATGAAAATTTCTAAATAGAAATTTGAGATTTTATTTTTTTTGATTATTTAGTAGCAAAATTAGTAAACTTCTTTGAACAACAATGACATCAATAAAACCATTTAATGCAACTGATTTATTTGACCTAAATTCAATTAACTTAGATCCATTAACAGAGAATTTTTATTTATATTTTTACCATCAATATTTATACAAATGGCCGACATTATCTTACATTTCAACTTCAACGCTCAATAAACCCACTGGATATATGTTGTCTAAAACCGAAGGTAAGAATACTGATTGGCATGCACATATATCTGCGGTTACAGTTGATCCAAATTATAGGAGAATTGGTCTAGGTTCTTATCTCTGTGAAATTTTAAAAATTGTTGTTGAACCTGAAAGACCAATTAATGCATACTTTATTGATTTATTTGTAAAATGTTCCAATTTAATTGCAATACAACTTTATGAAAAGTTAGGCTATAGTATTTATAGAAGGGTTGTTGGTTATTATGACACAAATGGTATGAATATTAGTAAAAAAAATCTGAATAATGAAATTGATGCATTTGATATGAGATTAAGTTTAAAAAGGGATATTAACAACAAGAGTATTAGAAAGAATGGCAGTAAAATGTTAGTTCTGCCCGAAGAAGTTTCCTTTTGAAAAATTAATAGAACTAGCTTATAATTTTATAGAAGTAAACGTTTTATAAATTGAAGATTAATAAATTTGTCATCGAACCGAGTAATAATTTTACTCTTTTTTCTCCTTTTTCTGTGATTTTCATTAGAAACATTATTTAATTCATTATCAATTGATTCATTTACATAACCTTTTTTATCACAGTGCATAAGACAAACGATAAACTTCTTTTGTTTTTTGCATAGTAGCAATCAATTTACCAAAAACAATATTTTTGAAAAATGTTAAAAAACAAAGCATTATCTTAACCGAGTTTCTAAAAGCTGAGTAAAAAGCATCTTAATCAAATGAATTATATGTTAATGTATTTATAAATGTTTTGACATAACCATAAGTGATACACAAAATAAATAAACGGGAAATCAAGCAATTTGATTTAGCCAAATCAAAAATGGCAGTGATTCAAATTCACTTCCAAACGACTATTTTTTTATCTAAAGCACCACAAGTGACAATTACTTCACCACTACTACAATCACCAATAAAAGCAGTCTTAACTCTACCATCATTTGAAGTCAATGTTTCAATTATAGAGCCTAAATTTAAATCAAAACCTCTTAATTTACCATCATCGCCTGGAATCCAAATTCCATTCAAATTTTTTCTTGATAATAAAATCGGATTTGAATATTTGTCCTGTGGTGATAAAGAATTAAAATTTGAAATTATTAAATTTCTTAAAATTGGTGAATTTGAATGATTTTTGAAATTTGAATTATTTTTATAATTATGTAATTTCAAAAGTCTTTCCTTTGTTGACTTTACATCTTGTAAAAATGGGAAATTAATTTTGTCGCCTAAAATTTCATCTAGTGATAATAGTAAGATTGAAATTAATCTCATATAAGGTATGTGATTCGTACCAATAGTGATAATTGAATTCTCAGAGTTTTCTTTACTTGTATTTTGGATAATCGACATTGGTTGAAATGAATCACTTGAAAATTGTGAATCGTTTAGGGAAATTTTGGTAATCTCAATTAAAGTTTCTTCGTTATTTGTAACTGTAAATAATGATAATAGTGAGCTATCTAGTGTACCAACTAACATGATGGGTAATAAGGTTAAATAATCAATTGTTAATAATAAACTTGTTGCATTGTTGAATAGCTTATATTCATCAATGACACTTAAACTTATTAAGCTATCAATTAGAGTAATTTTACCTATAATAAGTTTCGAATCCCAACCAATTGATGAAAAATAACACAATAAATTTTCACTATTTGGGAAAGTAATCGGTAGAATTTTGAAGTCTGTAATCAATCTCCGATGCAATTTAACTGGGTTTTTATTCCGAATTTCAATTAATTTAAACTCATTGTCACCTTCACTTTCACTTCCGCTTTCGCTTTCAATTTCAAGTTTAAAGGTATTCAAATTACCATTCATGTCACAAAGAATTAAAATATCTGTATTATCAATACCCGTAATAAATTTAATTAATTGATTATTGTTCAGCGGATTGAAAACAGTCAACAGAATTTCATTTTTATCAATGTCAAATATAATTAAAATCTTTGTATTTGTTATAAACAAACCAATGTTATAAAGTGTTCCGTGAATAATTGCTTTGAAAAAATTCGAATTGATAATTAATGAATTTAAAGTTCCTAAATTAAGCACTTCACATTTCTTGGGGAAATTGACTGACCATTTTGGTATATTCAAATTTTTTGCTCTAACCAATGCTGACTGATTTAATTTTTCATTGTTAATATCTCTACTAGAATTATTCATTGCTAATTTTTTAAAGTTAATTCTATCGTTGATGATTGTAGTTAATGATTCACCCAAAGATGAACTATCGAACTTTTTATTCAATTCATTTTGAAAAGCACTTAGAGTATTATTTAACCCATTGAATTCAAGATAATCAGCAATGAGATTCTGTATATACTCGTCAGAATTCATTTTAATTGTATTATTGTAATAGATTATGGCAATGGAATTAAAAAAATCCAAATTGAATAGACTTAGATTATGTAAGCAGTCCATTGAGTAAAAATAATAAAATAAAAAGTCACAGACGCGTCGATAAAAAATTAAGGGCTTTTATAATATAGTCACGTGCATATATACAGGGCTCGTTATATTTTGTAAAAACATACTGTTTTGTTTGTGTTTTAACCATACATTTCTCTGTTTTTCAATAGATAACTACATTATTTATAGTTATCGTCCATTACAAACATGCTATATATCCACCACACTAAAATAAAGCTCCTTAATACCCGTAATATTGCCTGTTCCATTGTTAAAAGAACAGTCCCACGCATTTTCTCACTTCTCGAAAATCTCAATTTTTCACTTTCTCACTCAGTTTCAATTCCAAATATTAAAAAAAATTAAATGTATTTTCTTTCTCCTCCAATTTACTTTTTATAAAAAATTCAACAATCAATAAAATTAATAATTCAACATGGGTAAGGGTAAACCAAGAGGATTAAATTCTGCTAGAAAATTGAGAGTTCACAGAAGAAACAACAAGTGGGCTGACAACTCTTATAAAGCCAGACTTTTAGGTACTGCTTATAAATTTTCACCATTTGGTGGTTCATCCCATGCTAAAGGTATCGTTTTAGAAAAAATTGGTATTGAATCAAAACAACCAAATTCTGCTATTAGAAAATGTGTTAGAGTTCAATTAATTAAAAATGGTAAGAGAGTTACTGCTTTCGTTCCAAATGATGGTTGTTTGAACTTCGTCGATGAAAATGATGAAGTTTTATTAGCCGGTTTTGGTAGAAGAGGTAAGGCTAAGGGTGATATTCCAGGTGTTAGATTCAAGGTTGTTAAAGTCTCTGGTGTTTCATTATTAGCATTATGGAAAGAAAAGAAGGAAAAGCCAAGATCATAATTTTATCATTATATTAATGTGTTAAATTTTAATAAAAAAAATTTTTGTGTTTTTATATAAATAAAATATTTAGTTATGAATTAATTTAGCGATTCTTTTTAGTTTAAGAATCAAATAATTTCAAAAAATATATCATCTTTTCAAACGATTATCAAAAAAAAAAGAAAGTAAAAATAATAATAATAAATTAAAGTACAAATACACTAAAAACTAACTGACTAACTAACTAAATATTCAAACCTCTACCTTCAATTGAAACACCACCCTTCTTGGTTGTTCTCTTCTTTTGAGACAGACTTGTTAATTTTTGATTTAATTTTTTAAATCTTTCATCTCTATTTAATGATGATCCAATACCCATCGATGATATACTTGCCTTTTGAGACTTTAACAGATTAACATTAACTTGTGGTGCAATTGTATAAACAGAATTCCTAGCTTCGGGAGCGGCAGCTCTTTTCCTTCTATCAGCACTTTCCTGATATAACGACTTTTTAATTGTTTTATTTGGAATTAATTCATTAGCATTTTGGAACTTTGATTTATTCTTATATTTTTCATAATCAAAATTAATAGAGGGAACCCATTTCGCTTTATAGTTATCTGATCTACCCATGATTGGTCTTGTCCAATCACCGATTAATTTTTCTGCAATTCTTTTCAAACTTGAGTCAACCTTTTTTGATTTTTGATAAAATAACATTACCTTACCTAAACCCGATTCCCTTAAATGAATTGTTTTAATAGGTAATTTTATTAATTCGTTCAGTAATGTTTTTTGAATTTCAAATGATGGTAATGATCCATCAGGCAATGGCTCTAACCAAATTCTAATAGCTTCTAACATATTATTATCTAAAATTGAATCATATAAGTTTGATTTTAATAAAGTTTCTTTCACTTTTGGCAGTAATCTTAATTTGTTGGTCGCTGGTTTTTTATTGTTAATACAGTCAATATCTAAGTACGCTGATTCCTTCATTAAATTCTTTAAATGTGATATTGCTTCATCTTGCATTGCTTCTAAATCAACATCATTGTTTTTTCTTCTTTTTGTAGGTTTTTTAATAATTGCAGCAAACTTTTCTTCAAACTCCCTTCTTTTACGTGATTTTTCATCTTCATCATCAAATGAATGATTATGATCAATGTCTTCTTCGTTATTAGTGTTGATATTATCAATATCAATATCATTATTATTATTATTATCAATTTCATTACCGGATGCGGAAAGTTTTCTTTTCAATGGTGATGATATTGCATCTTCTAATGAATCTTTTTTAACTTTCTTCAATTTCAAAACGTCTTCTTCAAGATCATTAGTTTCTGTATCAATAGGCTGATCTTTTTCCTCAATAAATGTGTCTTCCTTTTCTAATAAATCGTTGCCTTCTTCTCCATGACCTGCATCTTCATCTTCATTAGGTTCCTCATCCTCATGATCCCTATCCTCTTGTTCATGTGGTTCTTCGTCTTCATGATCTCCATTTTCATCTTCATTTGCCTCTCCATCTTTTAATAACTCTTTTGAAAGATCTTCTAATTCCTTCTTCACCAATTCAGGATCTTCAATGACAGTTTCAGTTTCTTTTTCAATATCCGACATTATACACGCAAATTTAACCTACTTTTGAGTAAGAAACAACAGTCAATTAAACAGAATTAAATTAAAAATCTGAGAATTTTTGAACGAAATTAAATTTTGTGGCGCATGCATTTTTTAGTTTTTTGGTTTTTGCATTTTTGTCGACGAATTTTTTCAGAGGTTTAATAGTTAACAGAAATTTTTTAGTTTACTTTATTAAAATCTAATATACAACTATTATAATGAACGGATATTCACAAGAAGATATTGCAAAATACCAAGAGGAAGCTAAAAAGTTTCAAGAACAGCAGACTACTTTAACATTAAGATTAGCTGCTCTTTTAGCATTTGGCTTATGGGCTGTTCCAACTGCTATTCATTTCGTTAAGAAATCATTAAATTAGTTTGATTGATGAACTTAAATGTGTAAAAATTTTGCTGTACAAAGATTGAATGAAATATATGTAAATAAATTATTTATATAATTGTGTTACTTTAATAAAGTTATTGTTCCTTTAATGAATCAACTAATTTAATAATATTATCTGAATCCATGTCTTCAACATATAATTGATCTTGATTAACTTGAGTATAGACATTCCCCTTTTCTTCTAGTTCAATCAACCCTAATAGATTATTAACACGTTTATTCAAATAATTATTATCATCATTAATTTGCTTATTATTATTTACCAAATTTACTAAATGCTCATTATCTATATCAGTCTTGAAATTATCTAATTCAATATAAATATTTTTAATTTCTTTTATCAAAAATTTAATTGTATCTTTCAACGGTAAAATATCTGTAAAATCTGAATTTAACTCTTTACTACTTTTATTATTGAAATTTAAAGCTAATAGTTTTTTCTTTAATTTAATTGAAATTTTAAAAATTTTAATTATTTTTTTAAACGTTTTATTTAAAAAATTATTTAACGATAATTCATAATTAATTTTAATTAACAATTCATTGTATTCATCATTTAACTCTGAATCTAATTCATTTACATTCTCATATAACTTGATTTCTTTTTGATGATTTAACCTTAAATAACCATTGGAAATTAATTTTTCAGAAATATTAAACACATTTCTTAATGCATAGATCTCAAATTTATCAAAATTTTTATTGATTGAATGTTCTAATAATGTTTCTAAACTAGCAGTACCTTTTTCAATCTCTTGTAATGAATTCGCTTTATTAACCTCTTTGGCACTGGCTTCGTTGTCGTCCTTAAATTTGTGATTCCTCTCGATCAAAAGTTTTTCAAGTTGTTCTGTGCACTTATACATTATTTCATTAATAATGTTGATTATATCATCTATCACTGCTATTGGTTGATAACCAAAATGTTCTGTAAGTATTTCTGTTGTTTTAAATTCAGTATTATCCAATTCACTCATATTTGCAACACTATCATTTTTAAAAGATAAACAAATTAAATCAATACAAATTTGAATACGCGTTTGATTTTAAATTTTAGATTTTGAATTTACTTAGTCTATACAATCTATACGATTTAATCGGTATCTTCTTCGTCTTCCTTGGTTTCACTGTCTTTATTACTGTCACTACTGTCACTACTGTCACTATCACTGTCACTACTGCTATCGCTGTCACGCTCGCTTTCGCTATCATTATATTTTGGAAGATCTTCATCTTCACTTGATTCATCAACTCTAATATCATCCGTTTTATCTCCATTTATTTCATTATCAATCTTAACATCGATGACCTCATTGTTAGTTCCATCTACATCTATATTTCCTTCATCGAATTTCATATGCTTGTTATCTAAAACAACAGGTTGACTATCAATTTCATTATTTGGCGTTAATAATGTACCATCAATTGAAATAAATTTACCTGAAATGTTAATTGACTTGATTGTGAAACTTAATTTACCGTCAATTAAATTACCATTTGAATCGTACCAGTTACCTAGAGATTTATTCATTTTTTCAACTTCTTCACCTTCATCTTCTTGATTAGGTATAAAATACCAGTCGTTTGGAATGTTAAATTTTTTGATCGTGGCATTAAACGTATCATTGATTAATAAACCAATGTGACTCTGTGATTGCATTATACTATATCCTTCAATTTTATCACCAACTTCTGGTTTCCAAATAAGAAAATCTATATAACACCAGATAAATGAAAATGGATTATCATCCGAAACTTTGGCAATTAATCTATCATTTTCAATATCTTTGTTTTGCTTGGATAATTTAATGTTGAAATATGTCAAAATAATTCCTTTCAAATTCGAATTGTATGTCATAATCATTGAATCCAAATGTTGTTGCTTGATTCCTTGAATTGGATTTTTTAAATAACATGGTGCAAGTGATAAATATAATTTGGTTCTAATTCTATGGAAACAGTTTGACAATCCTGTTTCAGCATCGATTTTGTTGTGCGATTTGATGTTAAATGGTGAAATCTTATTTTTTTTAATTGATTCTTTCGCTTCTGTCACATCCAATTCTTCATTCGTTCTTTTAAGAGTATTATAATCCGTCATGTTTTGCTCATATAAAATGATCTTAGTTAATACAAGAATAAAAAATAGTAAGTTTTAAGAGAAAAAAGTGAAAAAAAAAAAAAAAAAATTTTACAAAATTTTCTTAGCGAAAAAGCGGGAAGTTTTCAGCGTCTTTTAAAAAGTCTCGATAACCTTTTGTTACCATTATTACTATTGTCTAAATGCTCAACATTGCCTGTTAAAACACTCATCATCGACACTTTGCCCTTACTGTCGGGTGGAACACACAGAAACCCATTTACTCCCAGTCCTCCGCCATTTAAATTCATACCTCCTGTAACCAACCCACCGGACATACCACCATTTCCACCTTCATTTTCTAAGCGATTTTGTTTAAATGCCAAACCTTCTTGTGAATTTAACTTTCTGAATAGTGGCTTATAGGCGGCCCATTTTTGCCTCATCTGCTTTTGCATTTGTTGTGGTGTTGGAGCATCTTCGTCCTCGTTATACTCTTGAATACCTGAAAATCTAACTTTTTTAATTAATTCACCATTTGAATTAAGCAATATATCATCAGGTAAAACAACATTCAAATTACCAACAATTGAAGACGATCTTGACCTCGTAACGGATGTTGAACTTGATCTTGATCTCGAACCTACACTTGATTTAGATCTCGAACTTGAAATACTATCGCTACGGCTCAATTCATCACCTTGTTTTGTCACGAAAATCTTATTCATTGAACCACTACGACTTCTATTTTTATTTGGCGATGAATATTTTGACGGACTTGCTGAGTTATTACTGCTGTTACTTATATTTGAGTTTGACCTACTTCTATTTTGAATATTCAGAGCAACTTTTGCTTCATTTGATGATTGTTTCAATGAATTTAGTGGACTACCAGGATTTGGAAACTCTATTAAACTTTTTTCAGGCGGTTCCTCTGATTCAGCTTGATCTGCTTCTTGATTTTCTTCCTTATTTTCTAACATTATTACAGGCTTTGAGACAATTTTGCTCATTCTTCTAGTTTCTAATGGTTTACCGAAAACGCTACCATTTTTAGTGGACTTTAAAATATGCTGTTGTAACCTTTGCTGTGCAGTTAAATTTTGTTGAGGCAATCTTTTGACTGCTAATGCAGCAGCAGCTTTAATATGTTCATTATTATTCTTATTAGTTTGAATGTTGTTACTATTGGTATTGATTTTATTTCTATTCATCGTGGCACTTGCTGCCCCTGCACCGGCAATTGCATTTTTATTCTTAATGTTACCGTTGGTTAACGATCTATTTGGTGATATTAATAAACTCGAACGTCTATTCAATCCATTTAAAAGATTGTTGTTTGAGATTTCAGCCTTATTTAAAGATTTTTCTTTAGTGAGAGAGTCATCCGAAGAATCTGTAATTGATAATTTCTCTAAATTGCCTAAATTTTCTTCTTCATTTTCGTTTTTATTTTCATCTTTATTTTCAACTTTATTTTCATTATCATTTTTGTCTTTAATTTCCTCCTTAAATTCTTTTTTATTTTCGTCCTTATTTTCATCTTTAATTGCCTCTGTATCTCCCTCTTTACTTTCATCTTTATCTGCTTCTTTACTTTCGTCTTTGGCTTCTTCTTCATTTTCCTCTATAAACTCCTCTTTACTTTCCTTAATTGAGTTGGTACTTCTTGATGTCCTAACATTATGCCTAATTATAAAATCATTATTTGAATAATTCAGTGAATTCGATCTACTTGTTGATTTAAATTTGTTCAACTGATTTTTCTGCAACAACTTTTGATTTTCAATAAGTAATTGCTTTTTAAGTTCTCTATCTTTTAATGTTTTTAATCTCAATTTTTCCCTTAAAATTTCTTTATTAAATTCTTCGACTTTATCATCTTTAACAATTTTTAACCAATGATCATTTAAATCAGTCAAAATGCTAATCATTTTGTTTAATAAGTTTATTGAATCAATAATATTTTTTTTAAATTCATTAAAAAATTGATTGTTTGGAATAGTGCTATTTGAGATATTCTTGTTATTTTTGGAAAATTTCATGATTAATGTCAATAACATATTATTCAATTTCGAATTATTAAAAATGTTATTTGCACTATTTAATGTTAGTCTAATGCTTCTATCTTGCTTTGCATAGTTTATAAAGTAATGTATGTTGTCCAGGTAAATAACTTTACCAATTTTCCTAATTTCAACATAAAGATCTGCAATTCTTAAAATATTTAAATACATATAATGTCTAAAATGAATATTGTCTTTATTAATGTTTAAAGTTTTAAAATTTAATTCATTTAAAATTTTGTTGAAAGAATTAATCTCTAATTGTAAAAAATTAAATTGATTAATTCTATAAAAAGATTTTATTGTTTCCTGATTAATAATTTTTATGTTTGGTAATGGTTGTTTATAGTGTAAACTATTGATTAACAGTAATTCATTGAACTCGATTTTGAATTTGTTACTTAGATGACCATATTTATTTACATTTTTATTATCATCATCTTCACCAGTTTCATTTTCATTTTCTTTACCATTTTCACTATTGACTCCATTATAAATTTCAAACTTTTTTTTCTTTTCCCTGATTATGTTAACATTCAGTTTTTTTTCTAAAATTTCGTATGAATTTAATAACAATGATTCAAATAATTTTAACAGTTCAAGTGTTTTTTTAAAATTTGGTAGTTCGATTAAGTTTAACTTGTTAAAATTCAACAGATTTTCTAAGGAGTCAAAACTTATTGGATTTAAATCAACTGTCGGGTTAATTAATTGAATTGAATTAAACTTATTACCATTGATCAGAATTTCGGATCTTCTATAAATGTTATCATTAATATTAAAAATAACGCCCGATAATAAAATAATTAGCTTAATATCTGGTATCTCCCTCTTGACTGAAATGTTTTTGATTAAATCTTTTATAATTGTCAGAAAAAATTTAACTTTTTCAGAAATATAGTAATACTGTAAAAACTTAGCATCATTAAAATCAAATGATCCAATGGTATTGCTCATATTGATTTATGTTTTGTAAAAACTATAGGAAACAGAAAAATGCTTTAATTGTCAACTGATACAGAAAAAAAGAATGTTACATTTTTAAAAATCATCGAATTATCGCGTTGTAAATTAAATATATAATTTTATATGCAACTTCTATAGAAGGAAAATGTTTACTTTTTATCGTCAACTAACCATTTCCAAATAATATCCTGCTTTTGTTTCCTTTTACTATCTGACAAACAAGAATCTTTGTCCCTTTGAAGTCTTAATTTTTCTAGTAGTTTGTTTTTAATGTTTTCGTCAAATTTGTTCAACTGCTTCGAACTAACCATTGTCATCTTTTTAACATCACTTAATTTACGCAGTGAAACTATAATTAAACTTAGACCCAAAAACATCGAGATTCCTACAACAATTGGGAATGCTATCTCTGAAGTTTCAATAAAATTCTTTAAATTCATACCGTAAAATGCCGGTATAACGGTGGCCACCGTAAATCCCAAAGTAAATATTGCAATTCTCAATTCGAAAACCATTAATGAATTTCTGTTGGCATCTAAAATGATATTAACGATTTCTTCGGTGGATTTAATGTCATTGATCATCGTTTCGGCTTGTTGAACAATCTCATCACACTGCTTATAATACGCTTCAAGTAACATTTCAACTTCGCCTGTATCAAAATTGGAATGCTCATCTTTCACGAAATGATTGGTGTTGTTAGAATTATTATTAATAGTAGAACCAGCTGTAGTAGCAGCAGCAGACGCAGTAACTGTAGTGCCAACGTGACTACTAATTTTGGAAGTCCCTGAATGATCGTCAATATCATCATCACAAATCATTTTTTTCAATTTCATGTTCTCTGTTAAATACATATTTTCTAAATCTTCATCATTATCTAGCAACTCGTCCAAGGTATTTTTAATTAACAAAGATTTTTGGTAAAATGTAGTTAGTTTTTTCGAGTGCACTAGCAATTCTTTTAATTTCGATCTATCAATCAATGAATCTAATTGATTTAAAATGGTTTCAATTATACTCAAATTGTTTTTTAATTCTGACTCTAAAATTGCCATGACATTGACTAAAATACATTCTAACGCCCTGAATTCATATGACTGATTTAGTAGATTAAATTGTCCATTACCATGGACAACTTTTGTTTTTAATTTACTTTCCAAATCATACATAAATAATGATAATTTGGACTGTGAATCACTATTTGAAGTATCAAATATCATAATTGAATCTGATTTTATTAATGCCTTGATAAACAATAGATTAATTAAGATACAGTTTGTTCTAACTGCAATAACTGGTGCAACATCAACATTCGACGAATCAATCTTCCTTAAATCTCTAGGGAATAATTTGTTTTGTTGTAAAAACTGTGTTTTAGGAAATTTTTTGGAAATTGCTTTCACTTTACCATTTTTATCCAATATTGTGCATGAAATTGATAAATTATCTGACTTGAGCTTCACAGGTTTTAAAATTCTTGTTATTGGAGCTATAGAAGAAGAATTTTTCCTAATTACCGTGAATGAATTTTGAATAATTCTATAATTTCGAAGTGTTTTTGTTATTGTATCTATAAGCATTGTATTAATTGATGCAATATTTTTATTTCTATAATTATATATATATATTTCTAGATCTATTCAGTTATCTATATATTTACCTATCTATCTCTACTGCAAAAGAAAACGGATTTATAAAAGATAAAAGAAAAAAAAAATGTAAAAAACTAGAGCTTCTACATCTTTACACCGCGACCTCATAATTGTTAGTAATTTACTTAATTATAGAATATAAATAAATAAATAAATAGATAGATAAACATTAAGATTAATTAAAGAACTTTCTGGTCGTAGATGGCCCAAACATTTCCAGTCTAATAGCAGGTAATGCAGTTTCGGATAACAAGGTTAATCTTTCGTCCAAGGTGTTGTTGACATCAATTTTACCACCACCACTAACAATAACAACACCGCCAACGAGATTATCACTCAAAAAATTGGTTCCATCCACAATGATTTCGACTGGGTAACCAGTTTGAGCCTCAAAATCGCTAGCGGCCTTGGTGACGGCCTCTTTGGCTAATGAGACATCGGATTTCTTAACTTTGATAAAGACTTTTTTTTCCATTAAGGCAAATAAACCTTCTTCAATTAAACCTATTAACAATGCCTTATATTTGGTTTTATCCTTTGGCAATTTCTTTAATTCTTCTTGAGCGGCATCAAAAATGGTATCCAATGACTCTTCTCTTGTTGCTAAGATCTTTAATCTAGTCTTATTTGCAATTGTAGATTTGGTAATTTGTTGCGCCAACGAAGCCTTTTTGAATTTTGATTGATATAACGAATCAATGGAGTTAATTTCTGAACGAACAATGGATGCTTTTTCAATTTCATATTCTTCATCAGCTTTCAATTGAATCTCCTTAGCCTTTTCTTCGGCTTCTTTTGTAATGAAAGACTCCATTTTTTTAAGTTCACCCTGAACCTGTTGAATTCAATTTAAGTGTTAGTAGCAAGATATTCATATCAAGCATATACATATGTATATATAAATAGTACATACTTGGTCATCGGTTAAAGCTCTCGCAGAAGACATAATGTATGGTTAGTAACTACTAAGGAATAGAGATATTTAAATATAGAGATAAAGATAAAGAAAGTAATTAATGCTGAAGTAAATTAAAACTGGACGAGCGAATTTTAAAATAAAAAGCAGCCAATTTTATCTTGTTGTGGATAGGTTGTGTTTCTGTTATGTGATGTTCTCAGGTATTCACATAGAGGCTGTTAGTATAATACACATAATAGTTGAGAGTGTTCTACAGTCACGTAGAAACTGTGTTAAATTTTAACTGTAATCTAGTGATTTGTTATTGTTTAACAATCACAAAATTTTATTTTTTCTATATGACCTATAGTTCTTCTCATACATGGTATGCTCGACATTGAATAATAATGAACAATACTTAATTTACTTAATTTACTTAACCGACCAATTGACATATAATAGAAACGAAAGTAGCCATATACAGCCACTATACAACTAGTTTAGTAGTTGAACCTTGGTCCTTTATCTTGAAGTTTAAATTTTTCTGTCACTAAAGACCACAAATATTTTTCAAAAAAGTTTTTTCATTTTAATTTTTTATCTGAATTTATTAATCTTAACTCCATCTATCTTGACTCTATTTACTACTACAATGTTGTCAATAAGGTACAGCACTAACAAACATATTTTAGCTAAATTAATACGGCATCGAAACATTTCAACTGTTTCTGATAAGCTAAACGAACAACCAAGAATCAATCCAGTTGGTATTCAGTACTTATCATCATCATTACAAAAACAATTGTTCCCAAAAAAGACAATTACTGGTCCAAATAAAAATTTAGTTGACTTATCAAAAACTTACTTAGCAAATAATGATTTATTAGGTAAGAAATGTTCACTGAATGCACCAATAAGTTTTAAACTACCAAAACTACAAGGCAATTCAATTAATAATCATTTTTACAAAATAGGTAATCTGAGTTCTTTAAAATATTTAAAACTAGTTGAAAATTTATTGCAAATTGGTAACAATCCAGTCGAAAGACCTAAAAAATGGCTCTTTAAATCAGGTTGGTATAAATATGCACCTGGTGAGAAACCCATTAAGGTTGACTATCCATTAGAGGATGAACTAGTATTTGATTGTGAAGTGATGTACAAAAACTCAAACTTCCCGGTAATGGCAACTTGTCTCTCAAACAGAGCTTGGTACGCCTGGTGCTCGCCATTTTTAATTGGTGAAAGTGAGCTAAATAACCATTTAATTCCTTTAAACACTTTGCAAAGGGATTGTTTAATTATTGGCCATAACGTTTCTTATGATAGAGCCAGAATATTAGAAGAATACAATTTGGAACCTTCAAAAGCTTTCTTTTTAGATACAATGTCCTTACATGTTGCAGTTAGTGGTATGTGTTCAAGACAAAGAAATACCTGGATGCATTATAAAAAGAAAAAATTAGAAAAACTAAGCGGAACTGAAAGTGAAGCAGTTGAGAAATCCCTTGATGATTTTAGAGATAACATTGAAAATGACGAGTTATTATTAACATTATCAAATCCAATTTTAGATGAAGAAAATAGTATTAATAATCCAGATTCAATTTCCTCTTTATTGTTTGATGATCCTTGGATGAAAAATAGTAGTCTGAATAGTTTAAGATATGTTGCTGAATTACATTGTAATATCAAAATGGATAAAACAATTAAAAATGAATTTGATACATTGAATGTTGATGATCTTAGATCGAATTTTCAGAATTTAATGAGCTATTGTGCAAATGATGTTTTATCAACTTATCATGTTTTTAATAAAATTTTTCCTCAATTCAAAAAAATTGCACCACATCCCGTTAGTTTTGCTGCTTTAAGACATATAAGTCAATCATTTCTTCCAACTGATAAATCATGGGAGGATTATATAAATAGGTGTGAAGAAATTTATCAAAATTCAACAAAAGAAATTGAAAATAAGTTACATTTTATCTGTAACGACGTTGCCAATTTAAAAGATGATGCTATAAACTTGCCTTGGGAAAATGACCCATGGTTAAACCAATTAAATTGGGCAATAAACCCAATTAAATTGACCAAATCAGGAAAACCTTTTAAAAATCAAAAATTACCTGGTTACCCTGAATGGTATAAAAAATTAATTATGAAAAATAAACTACAACTAACAATAAAAACAAGAATTTCTCCAATATTACTGAAGCTTTCTTGGGAAGGTAAACCAATTTTTTGGACAGACACAAAAGGTTGGTGTTTTATTGTGGAAAATAGAGATTTAGAGAAGTATTTAAATTTAAAATACATTTTAATTGATAGATCTAAAATTTTAGAAGATGAATCGGAAGATGAACTCGTCAAAGAAAATTTGGTTAAACTGTTTGATAATGATAAAAGTTTATTCAAAATTCCGCATGAAAATGGTGATGAATCAAGAGTTACTTCGTTGATGACTAAACCTTTTGCTAGATTTTTTGAAAATGGTATTCTATCATCGGAGTTTCAAATAGCAAAAGATGCCTTACAACTGGCAATTTCAAACAGTTATTGGATTAGTTCTAGGGAAAGAATCAAGAATCAATTTGTGGTTTATAATGAAAAATCAAACATTGGGTTAATTATACCACAAGTTATTTCAATGGGTACCATCACTCGAAGGGCCGTTGAAAAAACTTGGTTAACTGCTTCGAATGCTAAGAAAAACAGATTAGGTTCAGAACTAAAATCATTAATAAAAGCACCACCTGGTTATTGTTTTGTCGGTGCAGATGTTGATAGTGAAGAATTATGGATTGCATCATTAGTTGGAGATTCAGTTTTTAAAATCCATGGCGGTACAGCAATTGGCTGGATGACTTTAGAAGGTACCAAAAATGAAGGTACGGATTTACATTCAAAAACAGCAAAAATTTTAGGAATTTCAAGAAATGAAGCAAAAGTTTTCAATTATGGTAGAATCTATGGTGCCGGATTAAAATTTGCAACCACATTACTAAAAAAATTCAATCCAAGTATTTCAGATACGGAAGCAAAGGAAACATCAAAAGAATTATATTCAGCAACAAAGGGCAAAAGTAGTTTTTTAAAAAAAGTTAGAATTTGGCACGGCGGATCAGAAAGTATTGTTTTTAATAGATTAGAACAAATTGCAGAACAAGAAGATCCAAGAACCCCAGTTTTAGGTGCAGGTATTACAAACGCATTGAAAAGATCAAATTTAAAAGTTAATTCATTTTTACCTTCAAGAATAAATTGGGCGATTCAATCTTCAGGTGTGGACTATTTACACCTATTACTAATTTCTGTGGAGTATTTATGTAAAATTTATGAGGTTGATGCTAGATTATCAATTACAATTCATGATGAGGTTAGATTTTTAACAAAATTAGAAGACAAATATAAATGTGCCATGATTTTGCAGATTGCAAACTTGTGGACACGATCAATGTTTTGTTACCAATTAGGAATTGAAGATGTCCCTCAAAGTTGCGCATTTTTCTCGTCTGTTGATATTGACCATGTTCTGCGTAAAGAAGTTGATTTTGATTGTATAACGCCTTCAAATCCAATTCCAATACCTCATGGTGAATCACTGGATATTTACCAATTGTTAGAGAAAAATGATGTTAAGGAAATGTTGAATGATTTAAAAGATATTGATTTAAAAGATTTTAAAATTGATAAAAAATTGAAAAGACCAACTGAAATTTTAGATAAGGATTTAGATAGTGACAGTAGAAACGCTTGGATTGAATTACAGATTTGTAATGATGAAAAAGAATTTAAGAAATTAAAAAGTGATTTTTTTAAAAATGTTGAGTTTACTGAAAAAAAAAATTTTAGTAAAAAATTAAGGAATGAAGACTTAAGTGAAGAAGTTGAATGCAGCGGGCTATTTGAGGAAAATTTGAAAAGTATGGATCAATTAAAGGATGCTGGAATGGTTGTTGAAAGTGAAGTCTGGGATAAAGTTATGAAAAATGAAAAGAAAGAAAAAGAGAAAAGGAAAACTAAAACTCAAAACTCCAAGGTTAAAGGTAAAAGTGGTGATGAATATGAAATTGAAAATGCTGATGATTTATTTATATCTAGAATGAAAAACATGAAAAATGTTAAATTCGATGAAAATGTAACTATTAAAAAGAAGAAAATGAAAAAAGTGAAATCATTAGATTATCAATCTTCAGTTAGTAATAGCAATTCTACTACTGATAAAATAATAAAATCTAAATTAAATACATCTGGCAAATCAAGTCAATTATTAGAAGTGCATGAAGGACTTCAATCCCGGGATTTTAATCATGATCTGGGAGTTATAGACAAATCATTGGTAAATCAATCTCAAAATATTCAAAAGTTTGGTGAACTAAACCCCAATTTTAACGAAAAGCCTTTATCATCGGCATCATCATTGTATAATCTCGGAAGTGATGAAATTAACGAAATTCACAAAGCCAATATAGGGGACATAACAAATGTGGCTTAAAGATCTTGTGTATACTATATCGCTTTTATATAATATTTTTAATAGGAAGTTAATTTATATAATTCTGGAATTACATCTTTGTATATATCTTTGTTTGTAAGACTCCATCTCTAATGGGGTAATTTTGGATTCTATTAGTTTATCTATTTTCTTCCTAAGTTCATTATTTCTATTGATATTATCGTCATCATTATCATCTGGATGATGCTGCGGAATATCACTATTTCTTGAGCTAATAGTTTTAATATTACTTTCATTTGTATCTAAAATCTTGTGATTATTTCCGGAACTTCTTAAATAATTACTATATGATTCTGTAGTAAAACTTTCAACAATTTCACCACTTTCTTGGATTCTTTTATGTTCTAATGCATGTTTTTCGTTAATTCTTCTTAGTTTCTCCTTTTCCCTTCTCTGTTTGGAAGCGAGTAATAAACCTACATATTTTGATTTACTCCCTGTTTTTAATTTGCTATTTTCATTATCGATATCGTTGTTATTCTTCTCCTTCTCTTTGATATCCTCGTAAACTTCATCATATTGATAAATTGATTCGTCAATTTCTGTATCGTCATCCAGAAACGCTTTTTTTTGTTTAATTACCTTTCTCTGTGTAACATTCATATCTTCTTCTTCCGAAGAGGAGGAAGAGGAAGAGCCAAACACATTTTGATTATTAATAACAGACATTTGATTATATTAAAGCTTGGAAGAAATAATTATTTGAGGAAAACGAAAAGGATTAATCTCATTTTCATTTTCATTTTCATTTTCATCCTCAACTTTATTTTAAATGCTGTTCTTAGACAAGTCTATACATTTGCTAGCCTTTTTTACGTTTATAAGTTCACTTGTCTTTGAGCATTATAAGCTGTTAGAAAGTCCGTTTTTTAGTTACTGTTATTGATTTCTTTTCATTCACTTATAATATACAATTCCATCTTTAAAATACTCTCTATTGCATTCACTGTTTTTATAATACCAAATTAAGGATAATAAAATTTGAGAAAATAAACTACTTAAAATGTCAAACTTCGATTGGATGAAAATTCCTGGTATTCATTCAGAAGAACATCAATCTAATGATAATAGTGGGAACCAGCATGCCAGTTTTCAGAATTTTTTCACTAATCAACATCATGCAACACAATCACCACAATCATCACAATCATCACAACCACAGTCCCAACAGCCATTATTCTCTCCAGCTGACTCACCACGTTCTCAACTGTCACAACAAAATAATAACTTATCTGACCCAAACTTAACACATATATTTGATAGACTGAACATTAAAAATGATACAACGAGAAAATTTCATAGTGATGATAATGTGTCAACAATTTCAAAAGCCCAACCACCAACATTAAGCACAATCAAGAGTTCAAATGCATTAAATAATTCTGTATCATCAACAGATTTAACAACTTTAAACAAACCGTTATATAATACAGTCACAGGGCTGAAAGTGATGGAACGACAAACGCACGCAACTAGTACGGACACTATAATAGCTACAGATGATAGTTCAATACCATTATCATTAACGTTGAATGACTTATCAAAAGTTGAATTAAAAACCTATTTAAGGTGGTATGAGAATATACAAAGCCACAAAAAAATGACGAAAAATGTTTCAATTAATGATGTTTTTGAATTTTTGGGTAACTTCAAAATTCCAACTGCAATTCAAGACAGAATGAAAATTGCTTTTACAAAATGGTCAGAATCATTAAATATTGGACAATTTTTTGCTTTATTAAGATTACTTGCTCATGCACTGTTGGGTGAACCATTAACTAGATCGTTAGTTAAAGTTCCTGCCCCAATTCCAAGACCCATTTCAATTATGGCAAAAAAGAGAAAAGAATCTGAAACTTCTCCTGAACCTGAATCAATCCAAGGCAATAATAATAATAATAATAATAATAATAATAATAGAGCAGGTCTTGTTGGTGCAGATGGTAAGAAATTAGATATTGATTCTTTTACACAGTTTATTTTAACAGGCGAACGTCCATCAGCTAAAAAATCTTTATCTCATAAGAAGGTTAAGTTTTCTGAAAAAGTCTCATTTTCTTCATCTCCTAATGAAGATGAAAATGATGATAATAACGGTAACAATATGAATGGTGCTGGATTTTTTGTGAACACTCCACAATCTCATGCCTTAGATTATTCATTGCCTATGGATAAGTTACTAGAAAGATTAAAAAGCCAAGCAACTGGTGAACAACAACAACAACAGCAAGAAATACAAATGCCATCTAATTCGGCAGAAAATGAAGAAGAAGAATTGAAAGACATTGAAATCGATACATTTAAAAATGTTACTTCTATTGACTCAAAGGCTTCTGCAGATGTACATTATAATGAACATGAGCATGGTAGCTCATTGATGCAACCTTTGAAGCCAAATTTAACGGGTAGTGTTTCCAAATCAATGAGACAGCATTTTATGTCCCAGTTTTCCCAAGCGTTTCCTCAACCTCCAATGGGAAGCATAGCGCCCTTAACGTCTTCCACAGTTTTATCACCTGCTGGTTCCACATTAATTCAATCTCCATCAATTGCCTTACAACCACAAGATACACAAAATACACACAACATGTTTTCATCATTTTCACCTCAACCTCAGCAACAAGACCAGATGAATACAGGTTATTTTGCCAATGATGGTGCTAATATGTTTTTAGAAAATGCATTAACAGGTAATAACATATCTCCAAGTAAAAGCAATGGTGGTAACTTGGCACTACCTCCTCCACCACCGCCATCGCGTGCTAGATCCGGAAGTCTTTTAAGACCTACGGCTACCGGTAATGGTGCAATATCACCCCCTCCTCCTCCTCCTCCTCCTCCTCCGAGAACTAGAAAAAGCTCTCATGCATCATCGACACATCCACCAAGTTTTATAGGAAGTAATGGTGGTAATAATGAAATGCCGTTATTACCACCAAAACCTACATTAAACGATCAACAGAAACAGCATTATATTTCTGCCGCTGATAATATGTCCACAACAAATAGTTATAACAACATAGGCGGGAACATAAACAACGTGAATAACATGAACAGCATGAACGGCATGAATAACATGAACGGCATGAATAACATGAATAGTATGAATAATCTGACTAACATGAATATGAATAACATGAACATGAATAATATGAACATGAACATGAATGTTTATGGGCAACAGCAACAACAGTTTAATCCTTCACAGCAGCAATATACTCCTACCCAGCAAATTGTTTATAACCAACAATCCCAAGCACCTCAGCAACATCAGCAGCAACTGTATGGACAAATAACGGGTAATGGATACCCGATGCAGGGCCAGCAGCAGCCACAGCAGGGGCAGGGCTATCCTGGTATGTGGTAGCATATTGTTTATAGATTATATAGTTGAATAGATAATATTTTTTGAATTTATTTATTTATTTTAAGTTAAGAACAGTTAAGTTAAGATTAAGTTAGGTTAAAAAACGTGGCGCATGTATTTTGAGAATAATGTGGCGCATAACCGAAAGAAAACTCGAAAAAATTCGAATTTTTTTAATCTTTTTCAGCTAATTAGTTAAACTAAAGTTGAAATAGTCAACTGTTATTAATATCTAATAAGACATGCCTCCTGTTCAAAATATTCAATATCAACAACAACAACCTTCAACGTTTGATAAATTCAAGATGGGTTTAATGATGGGTGTAAGTATTTATTATTAATCTAATTGGAATTATAATTAGCATTATAATTGTAATTGCAACTATAACCATAAAATTATTATACTAACAACTGTTGTACATTATTTCATTTAGAGCACTGTTGGTGTTGTTACTGGTTTAGTGTTTGGTGGTGTTGCGATTTTAAAGAATGGTGCTCCTAATGGTGTTGTCAACACCTTAGGCCAATACATTTTAGGTTCTGCTGCAACATTTGGTTTATTTATGAGTGTTGGTTCCATCATCAGATCCGATGATGAACTCAAATTCCATGGTAATTATGGTAAGCCAAATAATTTCGCTGATTTAAAGGCAAGAGTTATGGCTAGACATCTGGTTAATTTAGAAAATATGAAAAAGAACTTGTAAGAACTATATAGCCGATGTATTGTAAATAAAAGAACAAATAGTAATTTATAAATAAACGACCTAAAAGTAGAGCTGTTAGTAATAGTGTGTTTCTGTGTACACATATTGCTTAATGTAGATAGATACTGCTAAGAGAGATTTCAGTGAGCTAACGAATTTGGAAAGAACATGAAATCTGAAACAGTGCAAAGCGCATCATGAATTTTTGAAACATGAAACATTTTTGTTTATGAGTTTAAATCATTGTGAGTTTAAATGGTTTAAATACTATCAACTATGTTTTATAGCCATGAAATTGATGTTTAATACAGAATCTTGGATAGTATTGGCTTCGATTTATACCTGAACTCTTTCATCTATGGATAACAAAACCTCTTCAAACTCTATTGCAATAAAGTCGCTAACCCGAACTCCAATTGGATCTGTTTTTGTACATGATATTAAAGATATTTTTTCGTCTTTGCTTTACTGTTTAGATCTTAGGGACATTAATAAGAATCTAAGTCAGTCTTTCCTTAAACTTCGAATAACTAAAAAAAATTATAGATTTAGCTTTACCGTGGACAGGGCAATTAATGCAATGCAAAAACTAAACATCAACTTACAGCATTCTTCAACGCTAAGTAAGATCTCTTATGAAATTAAACCAAAATTTGCAATGGAATTACTACAAACTTTTTTTTCGGCAAAATTATTACATTGTCCAGAAGATAAAACGGCATGCAAAATTAACGATAAAAACATGATTTTACAACCAACACCAAAAGGTGTTGCAATTCTACATTTATTTTGTCAAAAAGTTGGTGTTTTGTACATTAAAGATTTGAAATTGCCTGAAATTTTGAAAAGTGATTTTAATTCAATGGAACTAATCTGCTTGGAACGACATTCGAGATCTGATTCAATTATACACAATGAATACTGGGACAAATTACTTTTTCTAAACTTGATGGGTCCGACAATGAATATATGGTCCCCAGCTAATACGTCTGATGAAATTAAAAATTTAGGATTAATCTTTAACGCTGAAGTAGATTATGATTGTTTTTCCGGTAGAAATAATTTTTTGAATAATTCAAATTCCTCCAATAATGAATCGGCTTTTTTAGAGTATTTAAAACAAAGACAAAATGAAGCTGCTTATTTGGAGTCTAATGGTTGCAATAATACTGATAATAATATTGGTAATGAAACTCATAATCAATCTGATAATATAATTAATTTTGCAACTGATAATAATGTGAATAAATCTACTTCACCATTTCATCATAGATTTTTTACAAATCCCGATTCTGATTGTCATATACAATACTATGTTTCAAGTATTGGTTTACGTTTTTTCAAAAATAAAATTATTGAGAAAAATGGCAAAAAACTTCTAGTCAATTATTGCTTTTCGGGTAAAGCAATTATCCAGTATTTAATGGATTGTACAGATTTAATATATCAAGTTGAAGCAATTAAGGTGGCAGGTTTTTTCTTAAAGCTAAATTTAATGGAACTACAGTCATTATCAGATGATACTAATAAGAGAAAGTCTAAATTTATAGCTAGTAAAAATGCTCTTTATACCTTGACTACTGAAGGTTATGCGTTGGTTAGATGGTCACCAAAACCAAAAAAAATGGTTAACCACAGAAATTATACACTTTCATCAGTAGAAACAACAGGTAATAGAATGGATTTAGAATTAACAAGCACTGATTATAGTCGACCCGGTTCCAGTTTTGACCAAGATCATCAATCATTTGAGAAAGATTTTGAAAACCAAATTTCATTACCTGATATTTTGCATGATCCCGGCTTAAAATATTTATTCCGACAGTATCTTTCAGAAAATCTATGTATTGAAAATTTGGACGCATATGATGAGATAAACGAATTTCAAAAAAAAATGTCAGTCTTAAAAAAGTTAATTGTTTTAAAAAATAAAGAAAAATCAAAACGTTTAAAAAAACTTGAATCTTCAAAATTTGACTATGAATTACCATTAACTCCAACAACCAAAAGACGTAAAATTACAGTTAGAACTGCAATAAAAAAAATAACTGAAGAATGTTTATCAAAAGCATATACAATTTACGTAGTGTATATAACTGATAGATCACCCAAGGAATTAAATATTGACGCCAAATTAAAATCTGAGATTGATCAACTAATCAATAAAGAATCAAATTATTCAATGATTTCTTCATCAGATTCGTTTCTATTTGACAATAAATGGAATCGTAAAAGTTCGTTACAAATTTCAAGATTTTCAAAAAAAAGTCAAGAAAGCGAAGTTAATAACGATGGCAATGATGATAACAATACGGTCAACAATAATAATGTTATAATTAATGATATTGAGATTGCTGTTAACACTAATGCAAAAGATGATGCTCAAGTTAAATTTGATAAAAATAGTAAAAATATTCAAAATCCGGACTTAGAGAAAGAAAGAGAATCAACCCCGGAGAAAGCTTTTGAGCAATCTGCAAAGAAAAACACAGAGTTTTTGACCTTAAATCTACGCAAAGTTAGAGATATTAATCGAAATATTAAATCTCCCATAGATGTGGTTCTTGGGCCGTCGATTGATTTTCTGAATGAAATTAGTGATTTTTATAGTGAAATTCAATGCAAAGTTTTTAAAATGATGGAAACAGACTCATTATCAAAATTTTTACAATCTGATTTATTCAATGAGATAGTTACTTCTTTGTCTTTTGCAGGTGCTAGAAAATTTTAGGGAAAATTATAAAATTGAAGATACATTTACTAAGATTAACGATGTTATTTATTTTTTTGTAAGCCTGATATATATATTTTTTTTTTGTTAAATAAAACAAAGAAGAAAAAAAAGAATTGTAAAAAACTATTTATAAGGTCAATGAGAAAATTTAGAAAATTTGGTTTAAATAATTAATTAATTAATTGGATCAATTGTGGTACCTTTCTTAATAGTAGCCCAACCAATTAATCTAAAATGCTTATCAATACGTCTTGATAAAGCAATTTTTTCGTTAATTTCAGTACATGCAGGTGAAGTCAATGTTAATCTAGCCATATCAGCCTTAACAGCAACAACTCTTGCACCAGTTGCAGTTGAACCAATATTAACCATTAAAACATCATCAACTTCTAAATTACGGACTTTAACCTTCTTTTGGTCATCAGTTTTGACACCTAATAATCTTCTTAATAAGAAATAATTAATTTCAATATCGGTAAAAACTGAAGGCAAGTTGCCCTTTGAACCAACAACTTGACCAACTAATCTATCAGCTCTACATAAAGTTGGATCAACTTTTGTACCAACACCGATCAAACCACCTGGAACGGCAAATTTCAAGTCGTTGTTTTCTGCAAATAATGAAACAATATTTGAGAAAATTGATTTACATTGAATCTTACCATTATCGTCTTTGGTAACAATACCTGGTCTAATTTCAATTTCATCACCAATTTTAAAAACACCAGTTAAAATAGAACCACCAGCAACACCACCTTTCAAATCATCAATCTCTGAACCAGGTTTGTTAACATCGAATGATCTAATAACAATTAATCTTGGTTGAGCAGAAAAATCTCTAATTGGAATTGGAATTGATTTAACCATACACATATTAACAGCATCAATATTATATTTCAATTGAGCTGAAATTGGGATAATTGGTGCGCCATCAGCTATAGTACCTTTAATAAACTTTAAAATTGATTTTTCATGTTCCATTGCGGCTTCTTTCTTCATTAAATCAACCTTATTTTGTAATATAATAACATGTTTTAATTTCATAATTTCAATTGCGGCTAAATGCTCAGATGTTTGTGGTTGAGGACATGGTTCATTACCGGCAATTAATAATAGTGCAGCATCCATAACAGCTGCACCGGACAACATTGTACTCATCAAAATATCGTGACCTGGACAATCAACAAACGAGACATGTCTAATCAAAGAGTATCTACCTTCACAACCTTCACGTTGACATTTTGGTTTAATCTCTTTATCACTTTTAAATGAACAATAACAATCAGGTTCTGGACATTCTGGGTTATCACATTTATAAATCTTTGCATTTGCATAACCTAACTTAATGGTAATATTTCTCTCTAACTCATTCTTGAATCTAACTGTTTGAACTCCTGAAATTGCTCTAACAACTGTCGATTTACCATGTGCAACATGACCGATGGTACCAATGTTAACGGTTGCTTGTCTGTTGATAATTTCTGGAGAAATAGGTGTTAATTTATTGAAATCCGGGTTGCTTGGTTGTTCTGGTAGTCCACCACCTTCTTCAAATTCTCTTAGTCTTTTCGCTTCTTCAGTTTCTCCATTTTCGTCTTCTAATTCAGCAAAACTGACTTTCTTAGCTGATTTAGAGTTGTCTTCAATAACTTCGATTTCATTTTCACTTTCAAATTCGTCATTCTTATCTTGGAATTCATCTTGTCCGCCAATAATGATATCTGGCACGGCGTCTTGAAGTTCAGCTGGCATGGTTATCAATAAATATACAAATCAGTAATAATGTCTACAATCTACACTTATACTTGATTCATTTTCACGTTTCGCCTTTTTTTTTCAGAGCTGAAAAAAATTTGACGAATTTTTTTCTTTAAAAAAAAAAGAGGGAAAAACGACAAGGCCCATATGTGTCACGTGATAATAGTAGTGATTTACCCGGTACTTTACTCATATGATGGACCTTCTATTCCTTTTGCTTCATATCACTTTCTAAGGATTTGACAGCTACTAAGGTCAGTTTTTGTTTTTAAAAACATTAGTTTGGTTTTCTATGTAGTACAAAGTTATCTATCGTATATAAATATTAATTGGACATCAATCTGCATGGAAACCAAAATCATTCATAACAGAATCAATGTCTTTGAATAAAACATCTGAATCGAATTCATTAGCCAAGTCCCACGAATCAAGTAACAAATTAGGCGATTCGTTATTAACGTTCTTATTTTCATTATCAATTTTCTTCGCAGCATAAATTTTAGGCATGAATGTAGCAGTAGTAGTATCAGTAGTAGTATCAGTAGTAGTACCAGTAAGAACATCAAACTCTTCTCGTTTTACAAAAGTTTTATTACTGTTATCCGTTATCTCTGATTCATTTATCATTTCTAATGAACTAACCAAATGTTGTGGTGCTGCCTTGTGTTTTTTGCTATCATTATTAGGTGATATATAATTATGAAGGAATGGTGAACTTTGCTTGCTGCTACTATTACTAATAACTTCATTCGGTGTTTCTGAAAGTGCAATTGGTTGTGGATCTAATGGAATGGTATTGATAATCTTACGTGCCGCAGATTCTGGATGATAATTAGATTTCTTTTTAGATGATACCGAGCTCTCTTTACTGTATGATCTACCATCATTACCTTCTTTCATAACATTATTTTCTTTGTTACTCTTTCCATTTTCAACTTCATTACCAAATTTCTCATCTTTTTCATTCGGTTCATCATCAATTGCAACATCACTGACGTCGGATTCAATACTTTCGGCACTGCTGCCAACACTAATCCTCTTTTTGTCTCTTCTTCTTGGTCCTAACTTAATCATACCACATTTTTCACGAACAATCCATAAAGAATCAAAAAAAACGCTAGCGCACATTCTTGATCTAACAGTAACTTTAGGCAATAATGAATTTTGTTCTTTAAGTGTTTTAAATAACGACCAAGTTGATCTCATAATACCGGATGATCTATAAGATAAGTCATGTTTAATCATTGAAGATTTTAAAGCTAACTTAATTGCAAATTGATATAAATCTTTACCTGTTCCAATGTCCAACAAATTTGCATATGGTGAATGAATCAATCTTGCAATTATACATGACGCTTGCCAAATGGTTAAAATATAAACGTTCGGTAAATTATGGACAAATTGTTCATCTCTATGTTGTGATAATTTACAATGAGAAATTAATGTTAAAGAGGAGTTATAAGCTTTGACCAAACCCTTTTCCAATTCAAACTTTGCTACTCTTTCTGTATCCAAAAAATGATAAGTTAGTAAATGCAATCTTGATGCAAATAAAGCTAATTTTCTAAAATCATCCATTGGATAACTAACATCAGAACATAACCTTAATTCTAACTGGTCTAATTCATTATTTAATAACTCTAACATTGGTAATTTTTCAGTTGCATCGACTAACATCAAAGGATCAAATGAATTCTTATTTAAAGTGTTTGCAACTTGATCTTCAAATAATTGAATTTCTAACATTTGTCTTAAAGTTGTTGGAATTTCAAACCCATTTTCGGATCTACATGACATCAATAATGAAGCATGAGATTGAACAAATCCAGGGAATCCAAATGCAGTTGCGATGGTTTGTGATACAATATTACATGTTATCCAAGTCCTAACTTGTTCTTTTAATAAATCTTTATTATTAGATTTCAACCCATCTGAAGAATGACCAGGTAAATGTAAGCCAATCCTGATGGCTTGATAATATGCTATACCAATAGTATTCCAGCTCGAATCAGCGCTTAAAGATGAAGTTAAAGGTGGCCAAAATGTGTATAGCAAAAATGCCTGAACTGAATAAACGCTTGAAACGTTCAAAATTGGTTCTTCAACTTCAGTTGGCGCATATCTTGTAATTGGTGATATTGTAATTTCAGCTAATGCGGATTTTAAAATTGGTGATAATGTAAAATATAATGATTCTGATTCTTCTTTTAAAATTTTTTCTAATTGACGATGTCCTCTGAGTGCAATAAACATAATTGTCCAAAATAAAATCGGGCATAGTCTATAAATACGTTCAATACCTCTATTGACATCAACCACAGGCAATAAAGGATGATAATATTTGACAAAGGCTGAGAATAAGATAATAATTTGTTCTTCTGTTAGTGTAACTTCACCTAATGTTTTTGGTGTACATTCTAACATCGCTGGGTTCAGTATTGGTTTCATAACAGGTTCAGGTGGCGGAATTTTCATATTAAAAAATTGACCGTCATTTTTTTTATCTCTGATTACTGATGGTCCATATTTGAAATTGGCATCTATACCATTTGCTGCGTTTGCAGCCGATAGTAAAGTGTTTATGCTATTATTATTTGAATTCACTTGATGCAACTGTGGTAGAGCGACCGGATTTGAAGACATTTGAAGACTATAAGGGAAAGCATTGGATGCTGTTAAATCTGCTGGTACTGGGGTTAAAGATCTTGAAGGTAGATTAAAAGGAGGGGTTTGAGATTTGGCACCAGAGTTTGGGCTATTTGGAATACTTTGTTCATTTTGCAGACTGTTGTGCCTTATTGAATACTGCATTACAGTAGCTGGTGAGTAACTATTATTATTAGTTATCATAACATTTGGGTTCGGTAATGGATTTGCTGTCGTGGATCCATTAAGAGAAAAATTTGAAGTCATTCTTGATATATTTGTTATTGGAGGTAAAGTAGAAAATTGACTTGTCTGATTCATTGTAGTAGTGGCTTTATTACTTGAGGGATCAGTCTGTAACTTTGTTTTCATCATTTCATAATCTTTTACAATTTGAGCAATTTTAGCCCTTTTAAAAGTTCTTTTGAAATCTGAATCCAACCTACAAGGTACACCTCTCTTTTCACATCTTGTACACGGATCTGGAGATTTATCAAAAGAATCACATTTAGCCTTCTGTTGTCTGCATTCGGTGCATGCAATTTTTTTATGTCTTTTACTTAAACTCCTATTTTCTGAATCACTTGAATCTGATTTTGAAGCAAAATGTCTTGGTTTTAAAGTCCTCATGGAATTGCTATTGTCCATAATGTAGTTCTCACGTGAGTCTAAATTATTTATTATTGGGTTGTGATCGCTACCAGAATCAATGGGTGATTGTTCTATGCTCATTGATGTAGTATAGTAGAAGCATCCAAAATGTAATAAAGAAACCTATAATGATAATAATTTATAAACGAATACACCCAGGATATTGTTTTGTGATCAAATCCGAAACAAAAATAAACAAAAAAGCCACAAGTGAAGAAAAAAAGAGATTTTGATATGATTTTTTTTGAATTTTTTTACGGAACGGCAATCAAGACCGGAGAGAAACCATTAAATTTATCACACTGAACCATGATGAGCTTGCTAAAGAGACGCTTGCTTTTTACGTAATTTTTTTTAATACCGGAAAGGTTGATGAACTTACAGTATATCTGAAGTTTTTTCCAAAATTTAACATATATATGCTAATTTATCATGTAACTTTATATGCCTCGATGACAGCCAGAAATGCCGTTGAACGGCCCTGGCTGAAACTGGATTACTAGTATGTTTTTCAGTTTTTATTGTGTGATTAAGCGAAGGCGTTAAAACAGACCGGTTTTCAATCAACGTATAGTTTAAAAACACATTAGCTCTGTTAAGATAAAGCAGTAATTTCCTAATCAGTGCCACAATCTCCGATTCTTCATCAGTGTAACCGAGAAACCGTATTTTTACCACGCTTAACGTTGTACTGGACTTTGCTGTCGGGCCAGTGCACTAGTGGAACAGCTGACAGTACCTGAATTTCACTTCATCTTCTGCCTGGCTCAAGAATGTTGATTCCGATAACAAAACTTAATTAATTCATTTCCAATTAAAAATAGTGCGTACAACTTTGAGCCTGTTGCGATGTGATAGGGATCTTGGTTTTAGATGTTCTAGCATTGATGACGATTAAAATTATATGCACGTAAAGTTGACGTAAAAATAAGGCTTTGTATCTTCAATTAACAAACTTACATTATTAAATAATCACGAGTCAAACTATAAGGTTATCTTAAGTATTCTAAATTTTTTTATTTTTTTGAAAGTTATAGGTATTCTTATATTCGCCGTATACCATGTCATCATGATAGTACATTAATTAAAAACCTTTATCGTACGTATTAAAATTTGAACTTATTTACGTAGAAGAGGTAAAAGAGGAATTGTAATGATTTGGCATATACCACTAACCTGTCAGCTACATCATTTATGGAGCCATAGATAAAAAAATATGAAGATTTCTAATATACCGTTTTGGTAAATATGTTCCTCCCAGTCAGAATACCACTTTTGCACCATTTACTCTATTTGCACTATCTGGCTTTTACTGAAAATTAATGTTAACGAACGGACCAGCCAAAACGGCTTTAGTTCCAAGTATATTTCGGATTTTCATACCAGACTTTTTTAAACTAATCGAATGATATTCTGCCAGACCGCATATCTAAAATAATTAAAAATCAAAATTTCTAATAATAACGCCAAAAAATTCAAAGTTCTTTAGCTAAAGTTAAGGAGATATCGAAGCTTTGGATATGAAACAGTTATTGTGAAAGGACTTTCTTCGGAATGATTCCAAATATCATTCCCCTTTACGCGAGAAAAAATCAGAATCGGTACTAAAACGAAGACAACTGGCGTTAATGAGACCACTATAAATCGGAATCCCAATCCCTTGTATTGCATACGAGGTATAAGCTGAAAGTGTTGCTGCGACCATTCGTGTTTTTTACCAAATGTTTTTGGTAAAACAATCCCAAGTGAAATCGATTTACAATGCAGATCTTTTTCATTTACGGTGGTCCAAATTTGCCTCGGCTCGAATACCTCTTTGAATGAACCGATGCCGAAATCAGCGAGCTAAACGTCTTTAGCGAAATCTCGGAACGTTTTCATGAAGATTCAACGGCTCGAAATATACATAGTACAAGATATATCGACGGAATCCCTATTGATATGAGTTGAATTTTAGATTATAAACTTATGCAGATTAATAAAAATAAAAACAGGAATAGAGATAAAAAAAAATGGAAATAAAAATAAGTGAACTAAAATGAGATGACGTGACGTGAGGTGAAAAATCCAGGAATATGTTCTATGTGGTAGAATAAAAATATTCAGCAAAATTAAAACTCGTCTAGAACGCATATAATCGACATATTGTTTCTAGAAGTACGATGAATTAAATTTTCAAATATGATGAAATTGCTGGTCAAAAATCGTTATTTTTGCAAGACTATGAAAATAGCATCCAAAATAGATGATCCAATGTGCAACGTGTTATTAACAGGTATAATTTCAGATTACTAAATCGTATGAGATCATATTCATAAATTTTCGGAATTTATTTTCATTATAAGAAAGAATTGTAGCATAATTTTTTTGTTATTGCTGTTCCATAATATATAGTTTTATAAAAATCATAATATCAGTTCCCGGAAAAAAAATTCTTTTTGACCAAAGCTTAGTTCAATAACATCTTGAGAGCATTTGGCACACCATAGTGAGGTTGTTCTTGTAAATTACTCTGATCCCTATTTTGTAATTTACCTTTATTACTATCACTACTACCAATACCATCACTACTACCGTTACTAGCATTACTTTCATTATCTTCAGTACAATCATTATTCTCATTATTATTGTCATTTGGATTTCCCCCTAAATTCGATGGAAGTTCAAAAACTGTTGTTTTATTAACCTGTAATTTTCTCCATCTAAATTGACATGCATTTAGAGTTCTTTTGGGAAAATGAGAAGATATTTCTCTCCAACTTAACCTCTTATTTTTTTTTAATGTAAGTAATAACGTATCTTCATCTTCTCTCCAATATCTGAAAACTCTTGGCGGATTGACACTCTTTTTTTCAATATCTTGCCTTACTAGTGGGAAGTTATCTGTATTTGAGACTAGATTTGAAATGGATTCTGAACTTATATTAACGTTGGATTGAGACTGATAATTTGCATTATTGTAATGAAATTGGACATCAGGAGGAGTAAAATGTTGTAAATTATTTTGTGAAATTATTTGAACCGGCAAATAAATTGTATCTTGATTCAATGTGTGAAACTGATGAAATGGAATATTTTGTTGTGGATTGGCATAATTGAACAGTCCTGAAACTTGATTTGCTGTCCTTTCAGATTCATAATCTAGCTTTCTTACTATATTTTGATTTGTATCGAAAGATTCCTGATTCATTATCCTAACTGACCTAAGTATCTATGTAGCTATGTATCGATGTGTTTGTGAACCTCTATATTATATAGATGATATTGAGAAAGAAAAACAAGAAGGATAAAAGAAAAAGGGTCAATGAGGAGAAGCAATGAAATCGAAGTAAATCTCGGTTTACAGATAAACGTAAACGTACAAGTGTTCCAGTTCAATATGAAATGAGGTAAATAAATTAAACCTAATTTATTTTCCTCTTCAATTGCCTGTATCAAATCTTAAAATAATTGTTAGTGTGCTTCTTTAACCATAAGTTATTGACGTATTAATGCTTAACGGATGTTTTTCAAAATAAGACAATGAAACCTAATGTTAAAAAAAAAAAAACAGATCAGCTCGGCTAAAACGAAGTTTGAATTTTCTACCGTTACAAGATATTTCCGTATTAGAGCAGAATTAATGAAATATTTCAACTATAATTATCTCAACTAGTTAAATAAGAAACAAAGCATATGAAACATAGATATAGCTATAAATTTAAAACGCAATTGATTGGATGGTCAACCAAAGTGCGTATACATTTTTAAGTTGCCAACCTAACCTAAGAATTCCAACAGAAAGATACGCTAGATATTCTTGCCAGATTATTTCGAATGTCTTGCACGGACTGTAAGCGACTGTAATATCAAGTCATCTTCAACCAATTCCGAGTTTATGCTGCGCATTCCTATTAATATGGAATAGATAAAGCTCGCATGGAACTTTCACCTTAAAATTAACCCATTATGCACAACGGCGAACACCGCCGCCAATATTCTGAATTGACTGTGTAGGCGCAAGTTGAAGGAGGGAAGCCTCTTATCAGCCAGTTTAAAAGATAATACATCTTCAAAACTGAAGACGAGAATTTTTTGTACTGACGATAAGTGGTATTTTAAATTCAACAGGTTCTTTGAACGTGTTAATAGCTCATTTTTAAAGCGAGCGCTTTCGACCATGCTTCATATTCCAAACCAGGTAAACTGTATTCGTTTTAAAAAATTGCTATTTTTTTTTTTTTTTTTTTTTTTACCGGTGATCAGGAATAGGTGTCCTTAACGATTTGAGCTTTAACTTCATGTTCACAGAGTAAGCACCTTAAGACTAGTTATTAACTTAAACATTATTCGTGTTACAAAAATTCAATCCAAAACATGCAATTTCAAACATACTAATTTTGAATGTGTTTGGATAACTTGGACAGTTTTTGGGATAGTCAAAGTCTGTGCATCAGCAATCGACAAGGCTTCAAATCTTGTTACTCATTGTATATCACGATTGATACAGTTCTTATTAGAGCTGCTACTGTTGAGTCACCTACGTTGTGCTATTACAGTGTTATTTCTACTTCCAATGTCCTTGATACTCGATGTTACAATCCTACTTTTAAAACACTTTTTGTTAGTAATTCCCGAATACTAATGATACCATTATTTGCGAGTCGGTCAGGGCAGTCTATAGTTGGCCATTAAACCATTATATGTTAATCTGCGGGTGAAAACTAATGACATAGGTACTACAGAAAAGATAACTGAAACTGAACATCCAATTTTTGACAGTTCACGTAGTTTCAATTCAGGGTCAGAAGAATTACGAAGTAAATATATCCCTAGTAAAATGTTGCAGAAATAATGTATAAATAGCATCATTTATGATACAGTATTTTAGCTGAATCTGAAATACTGTAAAATACAAAAAAAATCTTTGACAGCAATTTTATTGGCAAATCAACTGCGTTCTTTGTAGTGATTTTGTGAAATAATTAAATTCCTTAAAATAATGTTGGTTTTTTTGCTTCATTAAATTGCGTTCGGAGTGATTATTAATTACCATAATTAATTACTCATTTTTAATGTACCGAAGTAAGTTAAACTGGCTATAGTCATGAAATGCCTAAATGCCAATAGCCAGTTTACTCAGACCTCGATGTCTTGAATTATTGGGTAAACGTTTTAGGTCGAGAATTTTAAACTTTGCATACTAATAAGGTTATATAAAAGGTTTATAGTGGCGGAAAACCTTCTGCTTTTAAATTAAATCTAGCTAAGAATAGTGTTTGTTTGAGAGATGGTTTTGATAAGAAAAATGTGCTTTGAAATAACGGCCTGTACTAAACTAAAAGAAAAAGTGTTACTTATTCAATAACTATTGAACTTGACGTTGATTTTTGTACTGACTACCTATTTTGTCAGGGGATGACTTTATTTGCATTCAATAGCCTCTAATATGGTTTAAAGTTAAAAATTGTAAACTCCATCAACAAAGCTGCGAGACAAATACACCCAACTGCGATAACGCTTTTTTCAAGTTCAATAAATTGAAAGCTCTATTTTTACTCCCATGAATTCTCTAAGTGATAATGATTTCTAAAACACCTCCAATTCAGTCTAACGTACAAATTCATAAAAACATTTCGTGAATTGCCTATTGAAGGACTGGCTTTAACGACCGAAGCGAGACCAAAGCAGGAAATGTTTTCGCAAAGCTTGTGTGTACATGCTCGCTCATAAGATATGTTGGTAATTCCATCTCATTTTTTTGCACCAATTACAAAACAACAGTAAAATAATTTCATCAAGAAGTCAAACTTCGTAAGTTTCACATACATACATAAGAGTATAATCTGGTTTTGCAAGCAAATCGTTTGGAAATAAAAATCATATTACAAGAAGTTTGCATGGATGCATCTGGTGACGCGTATTACAAGTTAATTTCTTTATTGAGTGTCCTTGATTACTTATCTACATATGGCGCCAGATATTGCACGAACATCACCAGCATGGTAATATATTAGGATGCTGAAAACAGTTTGAATTTGGACTGAATTATCATATAGCCGAAAATTCCTGGCGCTTAATGGTACGGTTTCAGTAATAATCAATTTTATTTCAAGTTGTAAATTAGTGGTGATCTCCAATGGTAAAACAAAAGTGATATTGTCTGAAACAAAAAATGAGATATTCCTTGGTATTTGGGGAGACCTAATGCATAACAAGGTGTTGGAGGTTAATTTAAAAAATTTATTCCATTTTGAGACTTGATTATTCATCACAAATGCAAGACTTCCAGAAGGTGGTATTACCGACGTCGACTGATGTTTTTCACCTTTCGAAACAATTTCTATGAATATACCCGATATTTACCTCAATGTCTTTTCGAACTCTAGGTAATAGGTGAATAACCAAAATTTACTTCCATCCTTCTGGAATTTAAGCTTTCGATGGGATGGTACTCTACACGGCTGAAACTCTTTGTGATGGTAAGTTATTGCCGATTAGAAGGTAAATGTTTTTATTTGAAATTGTTTCATAAAACCTAGTTCTGCGGTCTGTTTCAGCTGACTATATTGTGACTTTAATATATATATATATTTTTCATCCACTTTCATTTATTCTCAAAGTGATATTAATGCCCAATCGAAATGAAACTACCTATATATTATACAATGGCTTGCCTTATAAAATAGACGGTTTGCCATTCTATATCTTCTGTTCCTTCCTTCATGAAATATTGTCATAAAATGGACATCATTATGAAATATCCAGTTAACCGGGACACCCTGAAACAATTCCCGAAAACATTTTGCTCAAGAAAATCCTTCCTGTACTGGCTATATGCTACTATTATGCTTGGAAATCAGTTCATATCTTCAATGCATTTTCATTCTTATTTTCGGTTAAATGGGTAGTTACGAGAATTTTATTTCATTTCTATTTTAACTTTTCATTTTTTTACATTGAAGATGATTTCTTTAATTAAGAATAATTTCCGATTCCAGGTAATACAACTTTTCTCATAAGGTAAGAAAATAGTATTTCCAACTCTCACGTAGTTGAAAAACTTCCGTCTCATTCTGTATTGTTTGTAGAATACAACTGGTCTACACATGAATTTAGTGTTGAACCTGAAATCTAACAGTGTCGCTCAAAGCCCGCAACGTTCTTTTGTGAGAAGCAAACCCATTTTTTTGGACAATAAAATAAACTTTGTATTTTTATTTTATTATTGTTTACAGCCATTGGTTCCGTCCGTTTTTTTTTGTATTTTAATAAGGACACCTAATCCACTCTCAAGATCATACAAATTTGTTCCCATCAGTTTTAGTCCTATATATTCTCTATTCCTAAACGCTATCAATACTTGATCTGTATGGTCTAATGCCAGCAAGCAATTACCATAGCTATATTTATGGATATTATATTTCTTATTTAAGTTCAGACGATTAGTCACGTGATCTGTCATTTTGACGGATTTCTGGGTTTTAAATAAAATGCAAAAATTATCAAATCAATAATGAAATTACTATCTGTATTAGCTACATCCAACTCTTAAAGTTCACAGCTGGAATATATACAGTGCTGCAGAAAAGAGAGATTAACCGATTTAATTTCCGCTACTGGTGTTATGGTTTTTGGGAAGCCTGATAACATCTGTGTGTTTCCATAATAAATGTGTAATTTCAACTATAACACAAACGAATCATATGCAATATGTGTTATACGTGATTCAAAGTATCCTGTAAAATTGGTATATAATATGTTACTCGTATTTCATATACAAGATATATTTGTAAGAATGAACGGTTCACTTAATTCGCTTTACTTCAGTTTTTTCATGTGAGACGTAGTAATAATTATTCACGAGATTTTATGTCCATTTGATAAATGCCATACACTTAATGTATGAGTTTAAATCAACCTTTTATTAATAATCAATATAGATATGTCGACACATATTATATTGTCATTAAAACAATCATCAAAAGATATAAGGCTAATATGGTTTTCAGTGTTCATCAGAATGATATCATTTGGTTTGACAAATCAAGTCTTAACACTATATTTAAAAGAACTGGGTATTAGAGAAACAAAAATTGGTATATTTATGTCACTGACTATGATTGGTGACTCAGTATTATCGTATATACTGACTTGGAACGCAAACAAAATTGGAAATCGATTGATCATGATAATTGGAAGTCTGTTAATGTTATTATCAGGTGCTGTCTTTTCATCAGGTACAACAAATTTTTCAATTTTATTGACTGCTGCAATTTTTGGCGTTATTTCACCTTCAGGTAATGATACTGGCCCATTCAAAACAATTGAAGAAACGGTTTTGGCACATTTAACACCACCGAATCATCGACCAGAAATATATGCAATTCATTGGGTTTTGGGATCAATCGGTTCATCCCTTGGTTCATTATTTGCTGGATTTTTGATTCAATTTCAAATTTCACATTTGAAACTTAGCTATAAAATTGCGTATAAAAATGCATTTTATTTTTTTACTTTAATTTCTTTATTGAAATTAATTTCATTCTTTTTCTTAAGTTACAAAACAGAATCAAACTACATTCCACCATATGAACTTGAAAGAGAAGAAAATTTAAATAGTCATGCAAATGAGAGTGATAATGGTGAAAATAACGAAACCGAATCATCAATGACAAGCTCAATTAATTCCATAAATAGCACTAACGTGGAACCTAATGAGCGTAGACCATTAATTAAAATCCAATCCACCATTGAACATCAAACAATCACAGGATTATCAGCAGAAACTCAAAAAATTCTTTTCAAATTACTTTTAACCTTTATGTTGGATTCTTTTGGTTATGGATTTATGACTCCAGCTTGGATTGTCTACTATTTTAAAAAGAAATTTATAATATCATCAATCTTATTGGGGTCCTTATTTAGTGTATCAGATATTTTAATGTCAATTTCTGCAATACCGTCGGCTTGGTTTGCTAAGAAAGTTGGGCCAGTTAAGTCAAGCATTTTAACACAGATACCGTCCGGAATTTTTTTCATATGCATACCAATATTTAGTATCAATTTTTATCCAAGTTCGATTTTTTTCTTATTGAATCAAATGACAACTGCATTTGATGTTGTTCCAAGACAAATTATTCTGACTTCCTTAATTAACTCAAACGAATTACCAAAAGTTATGGGTACTGTTAATATTGGTAAACAAATTGCAAGATCCATTAGTCCTTATTTTACAGGCTTATTAGCTGAAAATGATTACTTACATGTCTGCTTCTTCATTTCGGCATTTTTTTTAATTTTAGCAAATATTTTATTAGCTCTGAATTTTAGAAATCTAGATAAAACAATTAAAAATATAGAACAAATCAATCATGAAATTATATAATGTATATAGACTATAGACTAATAAATAAAAATTATTCAAAATTCTTGATTAATAATTAATTGTCTACCTATTTCAATATTATGAGGTTTATTCTGATTCCCAATATTCTTAAAACTTGTTGTCGCATTTTCTAAATTTATCTCACTATTTTCTCTAGTAATTACTCTGCTATGGGCTGTTGATGGAAACTCTGAACGAATATTTAATTGCTCAACATCAAAATAATCATAGCCTCCGAGTATATAAGAATCAGCACCTTTTTTAGAATCAACTTTAGGTTTTGATTCTGCAGTTCTTGAAATCGATAAATTTGGTTTTAGTACTGAATTATTTGATTCAATCATTGACATTGGAATTGAATCAATATAATTTTTCAATTCTGAATTTCGTTTAACATCATTAACATACTTTTCAGAACTCGATAAAATAATTGTTTTCCAAATTTTCTTAATTTCTTCGAAAACTCTTTCCAAAGTATCTAAAAATCTGCTTGTTTGTCTCCACTGTGATGAACCAACAATTGTAACATAATCATCTTTAACAATATAGCCCAAACCAAATCCTGATGGAATTGAAGGAGTGATACCGAAAAAATCCAATGCAGGATTACCACAATTAGCAACAAGTAATTCAGGCTTATATAATTTTTCAATTAGTGGATCAAATAAAAATGAAGAGAGTGAGTTTTGGTTTTTAATCTTTGGTAAATTTGGATGTAATTTATAAAGTATGTTTTGTTGAATGAATGCAGAGCGAAAGGCACTCAAATGTCTTTCAAAACCATCACCATTTTGAGCAGATTTGATTTTTGATTTATGTTCATTAATCGATAGTAAAAACAAATTCCACCTCTCAATATCATCAGTATTGGAAATGAATGATTGACATAACTTAGAAATTTGGTCACTTTGAACAGAAATTGGTTCAGTCCTAGCATCAATAAATTTTCTAGTGGAAACAGGCTCAAAAGTTGAAGAGTTTTTGCCATATAGTGCATAATAAGTAATCTGAATACAAACTTGAATAAATGAGTCAATTGGTAAATTCATTTTATCTTTTATATAATTTTTACCAACATTTAAGAATTTTTTTGAAATATATTCATGTTGATGAATTGTATCAGCTAGTCTTGATTCAGCCAAATGTAAACCGTTTAGGATTTCAGTAGTCAAATTACTGAACACAATTTTATTAAATGCAGGCTTCTCAATTTTATTATTAATTGGAACTGTATTTGTTTCATTCCACAAGGTATAATTTTTACCGTTAATCATTCTTGCCAATCTCAAAACTGAATCTGTATAAATGTCACTTATGAATCTTAAAACCGTTGTTCCATCAATTATTGATGCAGGGTAAATACAGGCTGCAACGGAATTTTTGGTCACAACGATATTTAACTTGTCGTAGTATCTATTGGTGCATGTACCAATCTGATAACCATTCGAATTAATTTTGGAAGTACCATGGGCAACAAACCTAATTTTTTCTAAATCATTTGCAGGGGACTCATTATCCAAACAAACAACAAACAAAGCATCGTCGATGATCTTCATTGAGTTTGGGTTTGTCTTTTCCAAATGAAATCTAGCATTTTTCCAGGTTGATTTCAACTCTGTTGTAAATGAACCTATTGCAAAGTTTGGATTCCCACTTGAACTAACAATGTTTGATTTTTCAGGTTTGAAAGAGTCACTTATGAGTTCTCTCATGATTTCCGTTAATTCATGTTTAGAAAACCAAATTTGGTTATTATCTGATAGAACTTCCAAGGAATAAAACTTCGAATTGGACATTATAACAATATGCCTAGAATTATCACAGTGTTTAACATCAACGCCATTATTAAATGGCACAACAGTTGTACCAAATAAATTATTATAAGAAGACATCGTTAATGGTTCATTTTTGATTGAAACATCAGGTTTCAAGACTTTTGTCCTCAAAGAAACAATGAATCTTAGAGCAGATGACGTTAGTATAGCAGCACGGAACTCTTGACTTGGAGTGAAATTTTTCAATGGATCATCTTCTAGAATGAAAAAAGGATTTCTAGGCAATGTTTGGCCTCTTAAATCACCGTAAACATTCGATGTTGTTGGTGAAATACCTTCACTGTTGAGATAATTGTTATTTAACTTTGAACTTTCCTTAAGATGCAATTGCAAAATTTCAATATCTTTTGAATTCAAAAAATGGACAGATTTTTTAGTTAAATTAGTGTATTCATCCACTGTAATTAAAGGTTTCAAAGCAGATAATACCTGATCAACAGTTTGATCAAGCTTAGGTAACGGTAAATTTGGTAGTTGACTTTCGTTTGAGAATGTTGCCATAATTAATATTTTGATAAGAGAAGAAGTAAGATAACAATAAAAACCATAGTTTATCTATCCATAATGAATAAATAATAACATTGTAGAAAAACAAGCAAATTTAAATAGAATAGACGATTACCTATCAAATGACCTGCAAAGGTCAATCGGAGTATACAATTTGCGGAGTTCGATAAAAACTGACAAACAATTTAAAAATGTGGGGGAAGAAGAAAAAGAGACCACGAATTTTTAGTTTTTTCTTTGAAGATTTCTTAAACGCCGGGTAACCCCAAAAATTGAGACTTCTTTCCTAATTGGGTGAATCGGTCAATTTTGTCGATAAGCAAAAAATTTCAAATAGTAAAATTTTGGTTGTGTCCGGGTAACTGTGTTTTGAACACTGGGTTTCCTCTTTGGGCTGAAGAGGTATTTTTTGTCAGTGCGACCTTCCTATTTAAGGAATTGTGACTGCGAAAACATTTTAGAAAAATTGCAAATTGGACAATTCGATGTATTTTCAAAAAGTTTTTTTCACTTCTACTTCAAATATATACACATACACAGCTTTTTTTTTGTTCACTTAATTAAATTTTTTTGATCTTTAATTTCAATTCTTTTAATTAATAAATTCATAATATATCATAATGGCTGACGTTGAACAACAATACGAAAACGAAGCAGAAGAACAAGTTGTCTCTGAACCAGTTGAAATTCAATACGTTGAATTAGCAACTCCAATTCCAAAGGACATTGCAGCTGGTGCTCAAGAAATCAAATTATTCAACAAATGGTCATTTGAAGATGTTGTCGTTAAAGATATTTCATTAACCGATTACATTCAAATCAGACAACCAGTTTTCGTTGCTCACACTGCAGGTAGATATGCTGTTAAAAGATTTAGAAAATCTCAATGTCCAATCATTGAAAGATTAACCAACTCTTTAATGATGAATGGTAGAAACAATGGTAAAAAATTAAAAGCTGTTAGAATTGTTAAACACGCCATGGATATCATTAACGTTTTAACCGACCAAAACCCTCTACAAGTTATTGTTGACGCCATTGTTAACACAGGTGCAAGAGAAGATACAACTAGAATTGGTTCCGCCGGTGCTGTTAGAAGACAAGCTGTCGATGTCTCTCCATTAAGAAGAGTTAACCAAGCTATTGCTTTATTAACCATCGGTTCAAGAGAATCCGCTTTCAGAAACATCAAAACAATTGCTGAATGTTTAGCTGAAGAATTAGTTAACGCTGCCAAGGGTTCTTCAACTTCTTATGCTATCAAGAAGAAGGATGAATTAGAAAGAGTTGCTAAATCTAACCGTTAATTTTTTTTTAAATTGTATTTATGTTTATATTTTTATATGTATATTTTTATATTTATAAATATTTATAAATATCACCAACAGATTTAATATTATTTTCCTATACTGAAATCAATCTATGCTCAATTCACAACTAGCCCACCTAATTAATGAACTGCTAATTTTAATTCAATATTTCAATTCAATAGCATCATGCACAGGCAACTGAAACACTGACGGTACTTTTGCTTCTTGATCTGCAAAAACGTCCAAAATATACGAAATTTTTTAAATGTAATTTTCCGGATAATTTGAAGTATCGTTTTTGTTTAGCGGGCAGTGTACGCAATTAGTTTAATGGGCAGTGCATGAAATTATTTTTTTTTTGTGTTAACGATACTCTCTATATGCTAAAGATGTCGCTGTGAATTACATATATTATATATTTTATATGTTTTTACACATCATAATCTATATGACTAGTTTCAAATGATCTTGCTAACAGGTACTTGAATTCACTTCCAAAAGCGAACGTATATATTAATTTTTTTTTTTATAACCGTTATCTATTTTTCAACTTTAATTTTTTTAAAATTGTCACCTTTAGCTTTGATACCATTAGTTTTCTCTCCATCATCTTCCATATTTCTTTTGCTTCTCACGTTCGGTTGTTTAGTTTCAGTTATATCAGTTTCAGATATATCTTCCACTTTAATATTGTCCTTGTTATCTTCTTCCTGATTGCCCTTTTGGCTTTCTTTATCTTTATCTTTGTCTTTATCTTTATCCTTGTTTTTATTCTTTTTGTTGCTGATGACACCTGCAATCAATCTTCTCCACCTAAACTGACACGCGTTTAGTGTTCTGGTCGGGAAATACATCGAGATTTCCCTCCAACCTAGTTTTCTATACTCTTTCAAGAACCTCAACAAAGCATCATCTTTTGGCAACCAAGCGGTTGACGACTTCGGATAAATTTCATGATTTGGCATTTGATATGGAGCTCCAAGTAATAGCGAAGGGTTATTCGGATTAATAAGCGATTGAACACTCAGTTGATTCTTTATAGATCCAATTGGGGACAGAGGTTTTATTTCTGGTTGCAGCTGCTGCTGCTGTATGTTCCGATTATGTAATTGCTCCATATTCATTGGCTGCGCGTTCAAATTTGGGAACTGTAGATGATTTTGACTGGGATATTGGTACACAGAGGGTGAAGTCTCAATCGCTGATTGCTGTCTTGGCGAATAAACTCGAAGTCCCGTAGCATATTGGAATGACGGGATTGCAGTCGGTGGAGGCATAAAATCAAGATTTGGATTTGGATTTGGATTTAGATTTAGATTAATATTTGAATTTGGATTTGGAGCTGGAGTTGAACCGGGATAGTTGTATGGACTTACGTTCATTACATTCGGTAAGCTGTGCTGAACATTTGAATGCAAATTGAAGCTTATTTGGCGGTGTTGGCTAGCCGGTAGCGAATAACCTCTTTGATGGATAACATTGGGATAGGACATGTTGTTGAACTGGCCGTTGTGCTGAAGTGGCTGCTGACTGTATTGATATTGGTACACATTTGGTTGTGAAAGCACCTGTTGCTGTGGATAAAACATCTGTGCTTGATTTATGGGGGTTTCGAATCTATTTTTATTGTGAGTAAGATTATTACTACTAGTATTATTAATATTATTGACGTAATCAAGATGTTGTGTGTTATTTATTCCAGAGATTTGATCTTTATGCATATTAAAACCAATAATATTTTCCATTATCAAAGTTAAAATAATTTTGATACGTAAATAAGACTAACGATAACGATCAAATAAACTAATATGGGACGTTTACTATGAAGTTAGAAGTAAACGGGAAGGAAAGGAGAGGAAAGGAAGGGAAGAAGTAAAAAAGATCGTATATTAAATAATAAGAGTTTGCAAATCCACTAATTAATGCTCAAGAAATGATCGATGGAAATACGAACATATTTAAATAACCAATTTTTCAAGGAATTTAGTCGATTATACGATACTCTTGACTCTAAATATTTTCTTGAATGCGGTAGTAATATGGTTAATATCCAATACGTTCTTAACGTTACGTATGTGAAGTGACACTTCGCTGGTATGATTCCTAAAACAATATACAATACTTTTGTGACTGAAAACAGCTGCATCAAATCAATATCTGTCTGCATTGCAAAGCATTCACAATACAATTTACATAGAGCGGATAAATTATTGATGCAAAGCTAACGTATGGTCTCTGTGGACGGAATGCATGAACAATGATTCACCCTCCCAGTTGTGTGGTTTTTTTTGTTCAACAGATACGACCACAGCTTGTTCGCAACTTCCGCGCCTTATATACATTGTGGTGGGTGGTGGGTGGTGTGTGTTTCCGGATTTTTTGCAATTGTTTTTGCAATAGTTCCGGAGCTTTTTTTGCAATTGTTATAATTACCAATAATTAAAGAATACCTTACCCAATAAAGTTCAGTAGTTAATAAACTTTTTATCATTCTCTTCGATATATATATCAATTGCAATATCGTTCTATGCAGTTGAAATTGGGAATGAGGGTGAAGAAGCGGAGGCACTGGAATTTTTTCACTTTTACGTCCCACAGGATCCATTCACCGTGGACTTTACCTGTTTCTTGTCGTGATTGTTAATTTAATTTTTCTACTAGCTGCTTATAGATACAACAATACGAATATAGATATGTGTTAAGTTCAGGCGAGGTAAGGTTCCACAGGGTTGTCATAGGGCTGTCTTGTATAATAATTGTAATAAACATAATAGATGTAAGCAACACAATCAACACAATCAACATAACGGAGATAATTAATATCATTAGCGTCATTACAGTATCTGGCAACTAGCTGGACTTGGTGTCTTAACTAATAACATAATCCTTTAGATACAACAACTTACGAAAGAAAAATCAGCAGTGCACACAATAAAAACAAAAAAAATATACACCCTAATATCCTATTAATGTCTGAGGGATTTTGGTACATACTCTACAGTAACTATGGCCAATTGCGTGTTGAATTATGCAAAAGAAAGTCATGCGCATTAATTAATAATTTCATTTGTTTTTCTGGTGTTTTTTTTTTTTTTTTGTTTCCTTTTTTCACTGGGGGCTACAATTGCACCGAGAGTAGAAGTTCTGTACATTAATTGATGGAAAATAAAATTCCACCCGCTACTATTGCTGCCAAGTTCCATCCTGTAAAGCCAGCACTGGTAGATCAAAATTGGCTCGAAGCAAAAGTCATTTAAGTAAGCAATGTAGCAACTGTTGTCAGTAGAAATGTCGGATTACATTAATAGCGTGTCAATACGCCGCTGCATTAGGAAACCATTTAAGGCACATTTGACCGTGAAATTAGGCAGTCAGAATAATACAGCCAATCTGTAAACTCTGCTGTAAGTCCATCTGAAATAACCGATCACGAAGTAAGCAGGAAGTGCTCATCATTAAGTCACAGCAAAAAGTTCTACTTGTTACACTAAGCACGGGCTATTACTAATTAACTGTAACCATCACTTGCATTCCACATCGAACGATAGTTTACACTAATACCAATAAACATACGATAATCTTAGGGAGACATTTTATGGATAAATTTTTAGGAAAAACTTGTGGAACGGAATTGAACTACAGTTTAATTTAAATTTCAGTTTAAGACCATATTAAACTGAAGTTTAAGACCGTACACAAAATTGCACGATTATTAGCAAAAATAAATGGGCAAATAGCCAAAAGAGATAAAACAGAGTAGGGATTCGGACTGCAATTGAGGCGTAACGATAATTGTGAAGCACAATGCGTGCTGGATCCTTGTGTTTTTCATAGCTATGGTTTCCGATTTCAATATATTCCTAAATATAAATATACATATACAGAAAAATATAAATATAAATATACTATAATTACAATAGATAAATTATACAATAAGAACTATTTGTCCTGTTCGAGAAAAGTTTTGGCCTCTTGCAAAGCGCCTTTGAAACTGTCTTCAGGACTGACTCTGATTTTTTTGATTTTCAGAACACCATCAACAAAAACAAAATGAGATCTGATGATACCGCTTGGACTTTTCTTGCAACCTAGTAGCTTAATTAACTTTTTTTGCGTATCACAGATCAAGTCATAAGGCAATTCTTGCTTGACTTTGAAATTGGTCTGGGATTTACTGTTATCAGCGCTTAACCCGAGGACGTTGACTTTCAAATCATCATGAAGCTCGCTATATTCATCTCTGAAACCTTTTGCTTGTCTCGTACATCCTGGCGTTGACGCCTTTGGATACGCAAATATGATCAAAATATGGGATTCTTTGGCAAATTCCAATAAATTAACTTTCTTTGAATCCTGAAGTTCAACTTCCAAGTCTTCGGGCAAAAGTTCACCAACTTCAAGTTCATCACTTTTAGTAGTTTCAGTCTTTTCGGCCTTTTCAGTCTTCTCGTCCTGTTCAGGCTTTTCAGTCTCTTCAGTTTCTTCAGCCTTGTCAGCCTTCAATTCTTTCTTACTAGTTGTTTTTTTTGCCTTCTTGACAACTGGTATCTCGATTTTCTCTTCAATCAAAGCATTGCCGCTTCTTTTGGTAGCCAATCTAGAGGAACGACGTGGTTCAGGCATTCTAACTTATATTCTATATAATTGAATGGAATAAATTAATATATCTAATTGCTTCAAAGAAGGTCGTAGTATTTTTAAAGCGTAAACAATCAATCAACTTGGTCATTTTTAATTTCTCACTTCCTCGTTTTTTTTTTACAATTTAGGAATAAATTACTGATTATCAGTAACTCCGATATTTAACCATTACCTGCTTTTAAATTACTAAGATGCTCCCTAATTCAATGCTGGATTTGGTATTAAGAATCAGAACATAATATAACTATATGGTTAGTTATAATATCCTGGTACTGTCTAGATATTCAGGGTTTACGGCAAAAGTGTTATCTTGATTGCTCCGTTGCCCTGCCTCATAATGTCTAACAGCTTCTTCTTTCAGCAGTATCTATTTAGAACTTCTAAGCTGATATCAAAATGTATGTCCACCATACTGTTGTTAATCCTTAACACGTCACATTATTGCAGATTTCAAGAAATAACATGGCTTCACCATATTCAATTCTTACTATTTAGAATCCGGACCTTTGGGCCCTAAAGTAGTGTAATGCTAGTCAGGCTTTTTTGATACCCAGGCAGGTCACAATTATCCAATAGACGATACGAAGATCAACAATTGAGTAGCAATTTTACACTCAAGTGTAATACATCCGTGAAAATACAATTGCATCAACTGGAGACATGATTAATTCACCATTTCAATCCATACTGATTACCAACTTGTCTGATGAGTTGTCTACTCGTTTTCTGTCTTCACTTGCAGAAATCTCATATTCGTCTTTTTTTAATTACTCTGTAGGCGTTTATAGTGATGAATAAAGTAATTGTAGTTAGGATTAATTGAGAAGTAGAATTCCAGGTGAACCTAAAATAAAATGAAATACAATATGCAGCAAACAAAAGAGTAAATTACTAGCCTTCATGACCCTCATCCAGAGAAGTCATGTAACTCTTAGAATCTAATTTTCAATAATGCTTAAAAGCAGAATTGGCTGATTCGTTCACAGTTTATCCATCCTTAATAGTTCTGGGAGTTTATACGATAACCATTTTTCTAGTTGATATTAAGTTTGAGCATATATAACATACAAGTAACATCCATCACTGTTGATATGACAGGATGTAAGTTTTAAAGCTATTGCTCTTATAATACAATGTGGGAAACGTCACGATAGAGTAATACTGTCTGCTAGTTTAAGATTGGAGTGGTTTGACATTAATGGATAGACACTTTTTCGCATTGCTTGGTATTACATCAATTAAATGATTCATTGATATATACATAAATAAATCTATAATCAAAGGTGAAGAAAAGTAATACAGGCAACAATGATGGGCATTTACAAGCCAATTGACATGTAATTCGATTTATTCACTTCGTAACATTAAATGGAACTATCCTAAACAGAAACAAAATAATAACGAAGGCTAGTTCAATAGAATAAAAAATAAAAAATTTCCAGCAGTTGACCTCTTCTGTAGCCATATTATGTAGCTTGAAATTATATCATTTCGTTTCATTACTATCATTCATTTTTTCTTATTGTCTTAGACCTTACTATTTCTGGAATTCTTCCTTTGATTTAACTTGTTATTAATTATTTCAGGGCTTTGCAATTCTTAAATTAATATATCCTAAAGTCAACCTTACTTTTTCTTGCTATAATAATTCAATTTCTTTAAAATACTGAAATTTCAAGCTTGAAATTCATCTCGATTTTTTTCTCCGTGAATCTGTCAACATGAAAAATGTCTTTTTTTACCCCTTCTCTATCTCTAAGTATCCATCACTATAGATTCTATATATCACAATGAAATTAATAAATAAAAATTTAATATACTCATTAATCATACTTTTACTGCCCATTTTAACTTGTGCCAAAAGCCGATCAGATACTTTTTTCTCAAAATATACTTATACTTCAAATTATACAGATGAAGACTTATTTCAATCAACGTTCAGTAATCATCATCTTAATATCCTCAAAAATGAAACAAAAAGTTTATTTAATTATGCTTGGAATAAATATAAAGAGTTTGGCTATCCGTTCGATGAAATAAAACCAATTTCTTGTAAACCGAACATTAGAGATAACTCAGATCCATTTAATACCGTTAAAAACGACATTTTAGGTAATTTTTCATTAACGCTATTTGATAGTTTGGATACATTTATAATAATGAACGACTACAAAAGTTTTAGTGAAAATTTGATTAGAATTGAGAAATTATACAAAGATTTTGCAATTGACTCTACAGTTCAAATTTTTGAAGTGAATATACGAATACTTGGATCATTATTGACTTCCCATTTATATGCAATTGATCCAAGAAGGGGATATAAAATTGATAACTATGATGGATTTTTATTAAAATTGGCTTACGATTTAGGTAAAAGACTGTCCATTTCATTTTTAAAGGATGATGGTAATAGCCCATATGAAGGAAAAAATGGCGATCAGAATAATTTAATGGTCTTTAATAAACCCAGAACTAACTTGTTAACGGGTAACTTATTAATCGATAAAGATTTACAAACTCAACAATGTACAGCTGGTTTGACTTCATTAATTTTAGAATTTACATTATTATCAAAATTAACAAATGACTCAATTTTTGAAGATCTAACAAAATCGAGCTTAATTAATTTTTGGAACTTACGTACGAGTTTAGATTTATTACCAATGACGTTCGATACAGAGTTGGAAACATTTACAGATATGATAACTGGTGTTGGTGCTTCAATTGACTCATTTTATGAATATTCATTAAAAACTTCAATTGTTTTTAACGATGATTATTTATATGATATTTGGTACGATTCTTATAAATCCTTATTAACTCATTCACAAAATAAAGATGGAATTTTCTTAAATGTTAATGTTAACAATGGTATGACCGCAACTGAGTGGATTGACTCCCTAAGTGCCTTTTTCCCAGGATTACAAATTTTATCGGGTGATATTAAGAATTCAATTGATTGTTACCTGATTTTCTTAAAATTATGGAACTACTATGGTTCAATGCCGGAACGTTGGAATTTTTCTAGTTTAACATCAAGACAGAAACTTAAATATTTAAACAGAGATTATAAAAATGGTGATACATTAGATGGAATTAATTTAGAAATGACAAATGAATTTTTATTGAAAAACTCAGTTAATTTAGAGTGGTATCCATTGAGACCAGAATTAATTGAGTCAACTTATCATTTATATAAAGCTACAAAGGACCCAATCTTTTTGAGAATTGGTGAGGATTTTTTGGAAAGATTCAGGGATAGATTTATTGCACCATGTGGATTTAGCGGAGTACTTGATATTTTGACAGAAGCAAGACAAGATAGAATGGAAAGTTTTGTTTTGAGCGAAACGTTGAAATATTTATATTTATTATTCAATGTTGATAATGATAGTAATGAGGATAGTAATAATAATTTACAAAATGGTAATATGGTTTTTACGACTGAAGGTCATCCAGTTTGGTTTGATAAAACCTTATATCAATTTGATCCAATCAAGTCAACTGATTTGGAACAAATGAATGTAATTGTAGAGGATGAATCAAATAATAACTTAAATGATAAGGACAAAGGAAACTTTCTGGAAAGATTTCTAAGTGTTGATTTTACAAATAGGAATAAAAAATTCAATTTGAATAAAGCATTTGATAAGCTAAAAAAAAATTATTACTCTTATAATAATGATCATTTCGTGGTAAGAGTTGACCAAGTTGTTTACCAATGTTTAACTGAACTAAATCATGAAATGAATGAATTGCAAATTGGCACAGCAATATTGCTGGATGAATCAACCTATAAATATTTAATAAACTATAAGAAAATTATTAAAATTGAAGTAAAGGATATTGAACTTAAAAATAATTTAACATTGGATAGTGATTACTTAGGGTTAAATACTTGTGAAAAGCAGGAAAATCAAAATCCGAATTGGAAGTTTTCAGGTCTATTAAGTTATGATAGAAAATTTTATCAGGATGATTATAATTATAGGATGACATTAAGGAAACCAATATATCTTAAAGATAGGGAATTTTTAGAATTGAATGATGACTTTTACAATAGATTTGGTGATTCCAACAGTTTAACCTGTCAAAGAACGCAAGAAACGGAAGAATTTGAAGCATTGATTGCAACATCTGATGTCTTCTCAGTTGCATCGATCTACAAACTTAGAAAAGGAAGAAATTTTGTCAGCAAGTATGCCGAAAATAGTCATATTTATCCCAAACCTGAAGATCTATATATTGAAGAATTGGAAGGTTTCAGAATTGTGATAGAAAAACTACAAAAGGGTAAATTAGATAGTTATGGAGATTTTATAGACTCAGAATACCTAGGTAAATGCAATGGAAATGAACGCAAAAATAAGGTTGTTAGAATTGTTAAAATTAATGGATACAAAATGAAAAAGGGAGAAATAATATGGGTTAATAATGATAGTGAGTACCTGAATTCAAGTTCTACGATAAAGGTATTACCAGATCTGCATTTGAAAATCAAAGACGGGCTTATTGAGAACATGAAAGTATGGATAGCATAGCATATACACCCATATAAATAATTGCAGTAGTTATCTGGATCACAGCATAGATAAATTTATTTAGTATATCGTGAAGTTTTTTCTTTCTTTTTTTCTACGAATTTTTAATTTATTTCCCTTTCTCGTTTCTTCTTTCGCCCACTGACCGATCCCCTCCTCTTCCTTTATCAACAACGTCAAGTGTCACTGTGAGTCTGCTGTCAATTGATCTATAAACACCATTTATCCATCAATATAATTCAATAGAAAACACACACTTGTGTTATGTTAAATATCGTCTGTTTCTTAATTCCGTTTTCTCAATTTTAGTTCCAATCTAAATCTACCAATCTAATTAGTTTATTAATAATAAAAAAATATTATTACTCAATTTAATACTAATAACAGTCATTAACTGTTGAAGAATAACATTTCTTAGAAGATAAAATAAAATAAAATAAATAAAAACGTTTTTTTACTTCCTTTTCTCTTTTCATTTCTATTTCCATTTCTTTTCCTATCATATTCTCAACATTATGTCAGATTTTGCTAAAACGTTCTTTGGTTTTGGAAAACAGAGACCCAATAATCCGGAAATGGGTCAAATTGGTCAACAACCCTTACATCAACAACTCGACGCACCATTATCTCGTGTCACATCTCCTTCAGGCTTTCCGTCTGAAATGTTACCGCATACCGCAACTCCAACAATTGGGCTTAGTGAAAACTCTTTTGCAATGGGAACAACTATAAAAGGTGAACATAATGCTTTAAATAAATCAATTAATCAATTCGATCAAGCACAACAAAGTAATTTAACTGCTCAGTTAAGTACCAATAATTTAAATAATTTGGTGAAATCTCAAAACTCAGCGAATAATAATGTTAATAATGAAAATAACAACAACAATAACAATACTAATAATGCACCAACGAAGGACACTAATAATAACCAAACAATTATAAAAAATCCAGATTATAATATTACAAATGCAATGTTATTAAATGAAACTGGTACAGCTGTTCCGAGAGGTAAATTAAGAATAAGTATTATTGAAGCTTCAAATTTAAATATTCATACAAATTATGCTCAGCCTTATGTTGTTTGTACCTTTGAAAATTCTGAGGTTGTCACGCATGGCCCTGAAAGCTTTGATAATAAAAATAATAGATCGACAATTAGAGCCCAAAGTACATCGCATCAAAATAGTCAGCATAATAATAATGATAATAATACTAGATACAACAATAATAAAAATACTTCAAATCCAATATGGCATCACACTGCAATATTCGATGTTATAGGTGCAAAATCAGAGTTAAAAATATTTGTTTATGATACCACACAAGCAGATTCATTTTTAGGCCAGGTTACAATATCGCCAAAAACAATTGAAGATTCAAGAGCTGAAAGATGGTTTGATTTACAACAAAGATTACTTAGTGAACCTGTAACCGGTAAAATTAGAGTCAAGTTAGAATATTCAGAAATTAATAAAAGGCATTATGGTCCTGAAGATTTTGAAATTTTGAGACTTTTAGGTAAAGGTACCTTCGGTCAAGTTTTTCAAGTTAAAAAGGAAGATACAAAAAGAGTTTATGCCATGAAAGTTTTATCGAAAAAAGTTATTGTTAGAAAAAAGGAAATTGCTCACACAATTGGTGAAAGAAATATTTTAGTTAGAACTGCAACCACAGAATCTCCTTTTATTGTTGGATTAAAATTCTCATTTCAAACTCCAACTGACCTTTATTTAGTTACAGATTTTATGAGTGGTGGTGAATTATTTTGGCACTTACAAAAAGAGGGTAGATTTAGTGAAGATCGCGCAAAGTTTTACATTGCAGAATTAGTTTTGGCACTGGAGCATTTACATGACAATGATATAGTCTATAGAGACTTAAAACCTGAAAATATTTTGTTAGATGCAAATGGTCATATTGCATTATGTGATTTCGGTTTATCGAAGGCAAACTTAACAGGTAATGGTACAACAAATACTTTTTGTGGTACAACGGAATATTTGGCACCTGAGGTTTTATTGGATGAATCAGGTTATACTAAAATGGTTGATTTTTGGTCTTTAGGTGTTTTAATTTTTGAAATGTGTTGCGGTTGGTCACCATTTTATGCTGAAAATACTCAACAAATGTATAAAAATATTGCCTTTGGTAAAGTTAGATTTCCAAAGGAAGTGCTCTCAGCTGAGGGTAGATCATTTGTTAAAGGCTTACTTAATAGAAATCCAAAACATAGATTAGGTGCATTTAATGATGCAAGAGAGTTAAGAGCTCATCCATTTTTTCAAGATGTTGATTGGCCCAATTTAAAACAAAAGAAAATTCCTCCACCTTTTGTTCCACATATTGCTAATGAACTAGATACTTCAAATTTTGATCCTGAATTTACAAATACTTCCACTTCTGTTATTAATAAACAATTACTTATGGGAACAACCCCATTATCCCAGGCAGTTCAAGAAAATTTCAAAGGTTTCACTTACGTCGATGATTCAATCATGTTTGATCATTTTAATAGTTCAGTTGGTAGAAGAGGATCATATAAACCTCAATATGGATCTTTCATTCCTGGTAATCCTAATTTACCACCGGATGAAGAAGTTATCGATGAGGAAAGTGAAATTGAAGAAGAAATTGAAGATGATATGGATGTTGACGACGAATTCGTTAATGGACAATTTGATTTATAAAACTTTCTCTAAACTTTAAACTTATTTTTTATTTCATTCTTTTTACTCTATATTACTTTTCTCTTTCTTGGTTTTTATTTCTGTTATACTAATATTAAACTTGACTTGTTTATATTATCTCTACTTTTTTTTGTTTATTTAATACTTTATTCTTTTAATTCCATTTTTTTCTTCTTTTATTTGGCTTATTTGGTTACATTTTTTTTCTCTTATATATCTTAGTTGATTTCTCTTTCTTATTAACTATAATAATATTAGTTATTTGCTTTTTATTAAGTGTTCATAATTGTAAAAAAAACTTGAAAATTAGCGGAACCTTAAGTGGAAAAAAATTTTGAAGAGTAGATATTTAAACCATATATTTTTTTTCATACTTTAACTCCGTATAGGATTATAATACACACATTAGAGCAATGGCTACTTATAATGTTTCATCGACTGGGTCGTATATGCAAGCCATGCAGCCCATGATTGAAATGTTAAATGGGTTGCATTTGGAAGGAGAGGAAGAAGTTTTTAAAATTCCACAAAATTTAACTGATTCTAATGATGGTAATTCAATGGGTTCAAAATCAGATATTGCAAAAAATGTTCAGGATTTATTAAAAGCTTTTGAAAATGTTGAAAGCGATTTATTAATTGATTATGAAGAAAGTGAAGAAGGTGAAGAAAGTGAATCTTTTGACAGTGACTATGAAGATGACTCGATTAATTTTTTTTTACTTGAAGAAATAAAACAGGAATGTTTGGAAGTTTATAAACGTCATATGTCGGATGAAAATACCGATAACAATAATAATAATGATAACAGCGTTAATAATGAAGTTGGTAACAGTTTATTTGAAAGTATAATATCTACACTGAAAGAACAATCATCAGATGAAGGATTACAGAATTCATTACTTGATTCACTGGGATTCAATGAACTAGAACTAATAACTAAGCTGATCACGACAAAAGAAGAGCTTTTAAAACAATATAATTCCTGGAAAGAGAGAATTTTAAATAAAGCTAGTATTAAACCAAAATTATTAACACAAGATCAAATACGTGAACAAGTTGCCGAGAATACTCGTAGAGCTCGTAGTATACCATTGGCAACAGAAAATTCACCGGTTAGATACCCACATGTTTTTCGTGCTCATGATGCTGGTAACATGATTTCATTCACAGGTAAAAAATATATATTGCCGGTTGGATCAGTAAGGGAATCGTTTGAAAAATATGAGCAAGTTTTAATTCCAAAATCTGAACGTAAATCTTCAAATGCACCTAACCTTCTCATTCCAATTAAGGAGTTGGATTTTTTATGTCAAGGTACCTTTAAAGGTTATAAAACTTTGAACAGAATGCAATCCTTGATTTATGATGTTGGGTACAATACTAACGAAAATATGCTTGTATGTGCACCAACGGGTGCTGGTAAAACTGATGTTGCACTACTATCTATTTTACATACTATAAAACAGTACGTTACTGAATCTGAATCATCAGATGGTGAAGGAATTACTGTTGATATCGATTATGATGAGTTTAAAATTGTTTATGTTGCACCATTGAAAGCATTAGCTGCTGAAATTGTAGATAAGTTTTCTAAAAAATTGGCTTGGTTGGGTATTCAGGTTAGAGAATTAACTGGTGACATGCAATTATCAAAGGCAGAGATTATGACGACACAGATCATTGTTACAACGCCTGAAAAGTGGGATGTTGTTACTAGAAAATCAAATGGTGATACTGAACTGGTTGAAAAGGTTAAGTTACTGATTATTGATGAAGTGCATTTATTACATGAAGATAGAGGTAGTGTTATTGAAACTTTAGTTGCTAGAACATTAAGGCAAGTCGAAAGTTCTCAATCGATGATCAGAATTGTGGGTCTATCTGCAACGCTACCAAATTTTATTGATGTCGCTGATTTTCTTGGTGTTAATAGAAATGTGGGTATGTTCTTTTTTGATCAATCTTTTAGACCAGTTCCCTTAGAACAACAATTAATTGGTGTTAGAGGAAAAGCCGGTTCAAAACAATCAAGAGAAAACTTAGAAGTGATATCATATGAAAAGGTTTTAGACATGTTAAGCCGAGACCATCAGGTTATGGTGTTTGTTCACTCTAGAAAGGATACGGTTAAAACATCTAGGAGTTTTATGAAAATGGCATACGATCAAAGCACCCAGGGTTATTTTGATTGTACAGATAGTGAAAAATTTGAATATTTTGAAAGAGAGATGTCTAAAAATAAAAATAAAGATATACGTGAGTTATTTGTTGGTGGTCTCGGTGTTCATCATGCTGGTATGACAAGAGCAGATAGAAATTTAACCGAAAAAATGTTTTTATCTGGTGCAATCAAAGTTTTGTGTTGTACGGCGACTTTAGCTTGGGGTGTTAATTTACCTGCAGCAGCTGTTGTTATTAAAGGCACCCAAGTCTATAATGCTAAGCAAGGTGGTTTTGTTGATCTTGGTATTTCCGATGTTATTCAAATTTTTGGTAGAGCTGGTAGACCGCAATTTGAAGCTCATGGTATTGGTATATTATGTACGAGTGCTGACAGATTGGACCATTACATTTCTTTACTATTGCAGCAACATCCGATTGAATCTAAGTTATCTGAAAAACTTGTAGATAATTTAAATGCTGAAATTTCTTTAGGTACCGTTACTAATGTTGAAGAAGGTATTCAATGGTTAGGTTACACATATCTATATGTAAGAATGAAACAAAATCCATTTGCGTACGGTATTGACTGGAAAGAAATAGGAGAGGATCCGCTATTGATTCAAAGAAGAAGAGATATGATTATTAATGCTGCAAGAAAGCTGCACTCTCTGCAAATGATTGTTTACGATGAAAGGTCTTTAGGTTTGATTCCAAAGGACATTGGAAGAATTGCATCTGACTTTTATTTGTTAAACGAATCGGTTGAAATTTTCAACCAGTTGATCAATCCAAGAGCATCCGAGGCTGATGTTTTAAGTATTATTTCGATGAGTTCAGAATTTGACAACGTTAAGTTCAGGGATGAAGAAGCCAAAGAATTAGATGAGTTGAAAGATTCTAAGGTTGTTTGTGAAATTGGAAAACAATTAGAAACGTCCCAAGCTAAAACCAATATTTTGTTACAGTCATTTATATCCAGAGCACATGTTAAGGATTCATCTTTGATATCCGATATTAACTATATTGCACAAAACTCAGCACGTATTTGCCGATCATTATTTTTGATGGGTTTGAATAGACGATGGGGTTTGTTTACAAGAAACATGTTGGAAATTTGTAAATCTATTGATAAACAAATCTGGCCATTTCAACATCCAATGAATCAATTTCAATTACAACCCCAAATTATTAAGCAAATTGAAGCCAAAAATCCTTCAATGGAAATTTTAAGAGAGATGACTTCAAATGAACTAGGTGAACTCGTTCATAATAAAGGTATAGGAAATACTTTGTATAAATTGGTTGGTAGATTTCCATATTTATTATTAGAAGCTGAATGTTTTCCCATTACTTCCAGTGTTATGAGAGTTCACGTTACCATTGAGCCAGATTTTGTTTGGAATTTTGAATATCATGGTAATGCTCAGATATTTTGGATTTTAGTGGAAAATAGTGACAAGTCCAATATATTACATTTTGAGAAGTTTATTTTAAATAAAAAATCATTTGGTTCCCCACATGAAATGGATTTTATGATTCCGTTAAGCGATCCTCCTCCACCTCAAATCGTTGTTCGTGCAATTAGTGATTATTGGTTAGGCGCTGAATCTACACATGCAATTTCATTCCAGCACTTAATTAAGCCACACAACGATACAATCAAAACAAAATTATTGAAATTGCATCCATTACCAATCACAGCGTTACATAATAAAGAAATTGAAAATATTTATAAGAAAAGATTTTCTTATTTTAATCCAATGCAAACAATGATTTTCCACACTTTATATAGCTCTAATTCAAGTGTTTTTGTAGGTTCGCCAACTGGTTCTGGTAAAACAGTTGTTGCAGAATTAGCAATTTGGCACGCATTTAATGAGTTTCCCAATTCCAAAATTGTTTATATTGCTCCAATGAAAGCTTTAGTTAGAGAAAGAGTCGACGATTGGAGAGAACGGATTTCTAAAAATACGAAACATAAGATTGTGGAAATGACAGGTGATTCTTTACCTGGATCCAAAGAGGTTAGAGAAGCTGATATTATTATAACGACTCCAGAAAAGTTCGATGGTATTTCACGTAATTGGCAAACTAGGAAATTTGTTCAAGAAATTTCCTTGGTTATTATGGATGAAATTCATTTATTGGCAAGTGATAGAGGTCCAATTTTAGAGATTATTGTTAGTAGAATGAATTATATCTCTTCATTTACAAAGAAACCGATTAGATTGTTAGGTTTATCCACTGCTGTTTCAAATGCAATGGATATGGCAAGTTGGTTGGGTGTTAAAGAAGGTTTATTCAATTTCCCTCAAAGTGTTAGACCTGTTCCTTTACAAATGTATATTGATGGTTTCCCTGATAATTTAGCATTTTGCCCATTAATGAAGACTATGAATAAACCTGCTTTTATGTCGATTAAACAACATTCACCATCAAAGCCTGTTTTGATTTTTGTTGCGTCCAGAAGACAGACAAGATTAACTGCTTTGGATTTAATTCACTTGTGTGGTATGGAAGAAAATCCACGTAGATTTTTAAAGATGGAAGAATCTGAATTGGAACCAATTTTGAAAAAGGTTAAGGATGATACTTTGAAACTTTCTTTACAATTTGGAATTGGTTTGCATCATGCTGGTTTAGTTGAAAGTGATAGGCAAATATCTCATAAGTTATTTGAACAAAGTAAAATTCAAATTCTAATTGCAACTTCAACTTTAGCTTGGGGTGTTAACTTGCCAGCATTTTTGGTTATTATTAAAGGTACACAATTTTTCGATGCCAAAATTGAAGGTTATAGAGATATGGATTTAACAGATATTTTACAAATGATGGGTAGAGCTGGTAGACCGGCATACGATACCAGTGGTATTGCGATGGTTTACTCTAAAGAATCAAAGAAAACATTTTATAAGCATTTCCTAAATGTTGGGTTTCCGGTTGAATCGTCATTACATAAAGTATTGGATAACCATATTGGTGCAGAAATCTCATCGGGTACTATTAAAACTAGACAAGAAGCAATGGATTTTATGACCTGGACTTTCCTTTATAGAAGGGCACATCATAATCCTACATATTATGGTATTGAAGACATTTCCCAAGAAGGCATCAGTAAATATTTAAGTGGATTGATTGATAAAGTCATTGAAAATTTAAGAGAATCTAAATGTTTAGAAGCATATGGGGAAACATTACATCCAACGCCATTTTTACAGATTACATCCTATTATTATTTATCGCACAAGACAATTAGAAATTTAGTTAATAAAGTTACTGACCACGCTAGTTTCCGACAATGCTTACGATGGTTGTGTGAAGCAACCGAATATGATGAATTACCAACCAGACATGGTGAGGAGTTGATCAATATGGAAATGTCAACACAAATGAGATATCCGGCCGATGACTTAGAAGATTATGAATTTATTTGGGATCCACATATTAAATCATTTTTATTATTACAAGCTTATATGTCTAGGGTTGATTTACCAATTGCCGATTATGCTCAAGATACAGTTTCGGTTTTGGATCAAAGTTTACGTATTTTACAGGCATATATTGATGCAACATCTGAATTACGTTATTTATCGACTACATTAAATATGATTAAACTGATGCAATGTATAAAACAGGCATGTTGGTTTGATGATGATTTTGTTACGACTTTGCCGGGATTGCAAATAGGAAAGCTGCCAAATATTGAAGACGCTTTTGACACTGATGGTACTATCTGGAGATCGTCATTACCTGATCCATCAATCAATTTGAAGAAAATTGGTAAAATGGATAGGAGAGAATTATACAAACTAGCCGAACGTTTACATGTTGATATAAATAAGAAGGAAAATTTTATTAAAGTTGCATCTACATTAGCAACGGGTGAATTTGAAGTCCGTCAAGAAAAAATTGATGAATTAAACATTGAATTAACACACGATAATCCAGCGTTTAAAACGGATTTTAAAATATATGCTCCAAAGTTTTCCAAGCCCCAGAGAGAAACATGGTTTACGATTATTTGTGATTTAGAAGATGATAAATTATATGCAATAAAAAGAGAATCTCCAAAGCGTACCGGTAAGGTTGATAAGATTAAGGGTAAATTGAGTGTTGCGAGTGAATTGCAGGGTAAAACTTTGGATGTTTTATTGGTGAGTGATTTTACCAATATTTATTACAGCTGTAAGCACACATTCAAAAGTGAATAATAATTTGTGTATCTCTATACGTTGTGTGAAAAAAAAAAAAAAAAAAAAAAAAAAATGAAAAATCAATTAACTGCATGGTGGTACCGAACAATTCGGCAAGCCGTGGTGAGAAATCCGGATATTTCCCCAGTAAAAATAATTATATAAAATCTGACAGCTTTCTTTCTTAGTTTTTGGCTAATTGTCACTTTCCTCTTGACCAGGTATATTAGTTGACACCAAAAGTGACTAATTAAGAAGATGTCTAACTTAAATGGTTCCACACCGTTGATAAACAACGAAAGTTCAAGCATTCCCAATTCAAAAGAGAACTTATTTGATGAGCGCATTAACATCATACATTGTTGCTTAACTGTTAATTCCACCACTTTATACACCTATGATAATCCAGCCATAACTAACAAGATAAATATCAACTATGCTGAACTAATATCCAAGAATGTAGGTCTTATTAATTATGTTCAAGAAGATAGGAACGATGATTATGCATTGGCCAATCCCATCACTTTAAACGGTAAGATTGTCGATATGATGTTATACTATAATAAGAAGTTAATGAAAAATAATGATTTAATTACCATATTGATATTGAGTGGTGATAAGATGCTAAGTAGTTTTATTTATAATATACTGGAAAAATTAATGAATTTATATCTGGATGAATATTATGAAACTCCTGGACCCAACATAAATGTTTCAACAACTAATAATTTTGAATTTAAATTGAAAATGAAAGAAATAATAAATAATGAAGAAAAAAATCTGATAACTTTAACTGAAAATTACGGTTCTATAGATAGTGAAATTTCTGAAGTTCGTAATTTAATGAACGAAAATATTGATAAAATTTTAGAAAGAGGTGAAAATTTAGAAACTTTAATAAACAAGACACAAAATTTAAACTCTTCTGCAAATTCATTTAGAAGAAGGACAGTATCCATTAAAAGAAAATTTTGGTGGTCAAATGTTAAATTTTTTGTTTTGCTTTCTTTGATTATTGTTGTCATTTTTTACATTTTAATGGGATTAGAATGTGGGCTACCGTTCTATAAAAAATGTTTGCATCCTTCCAAACCTCATCAGCCTCCTTTAAAACATAACAACGGTTAATTCTCTATATATATGATTATATTTTTTTAAGCGATGGGTTAAAATATTAAAAATAATAATAAAAATAGTAATATATTCGAAACTTAAATGTAATATACTTTGAAAATAAAAATACAGTGGGATAAACAGTAAAAATATTAATCTCCGGTCTTCTTCTATTCATCATCATCTCCCTCATCTGCTTGATGCTCGTTATCATCCATATCTGAGCCTTCAAGCTCTTTATGTTCTAATTCTAATTGTGACTGTTTTGAAATAACTTCTTCTTGCTCTTCATCTTCACTTTTTTCCTCATCATCATCATCATCTTCTTCTTCTTCTTCTTCTTCTTCTTCTTCTTCTTCTTCTTCTGATTCTTCTGTTTTTTCTTTATTACTTTCAGCATTTCCCAATTCTTGAACGCTTGTATTATCTTGATCAACTTCTGTCTCATCTTGATCCATTGTACCAGCATTATCATCATGGCTATCTAATTTCATTCTCTTATTGGATTCTTCATCTTCATCATCTTCTTCTTCGTCATTTTCTTCATCTTCCTCATCTTCTTCTTCAATTTCTTCAATTTCTTCATTATTGTCATCATCATCATCAACCGTATCATCGTCATTATCATTGTGTTTCATTGAAGTAGAAGTATGACTTATTCCGTTAACTTCTTTTGCCTTTAATTTTTCTAGTTTTTTAGCCTCTTTTCTTTTGTTGAAATTATGTAACTCCTCGTTTAAAACGGGAACAAATCCGGAAAATTGAGTAGATTCTAAAGCTTTCAAAATATCATCAGCATTAACTACTTTACGACCTTTTGCTTTCACGATTTGTTTAGCATTATGATAAATGTAATTAATGAAGACAACTGATGCTCTTTGTATAACAGTTTGCGAATCTTTTGCTAACATCATTGGGTTTCCGTTTGAACCTTCCTTCTGTAAGATTTGTTTTGATAATTTATTAATTGTTGCCTTTGGGAATAAAAAATTATCAATGGAAACATTCTCATTAACTAATGCTGTATCAAAATTAGATTCTTGTTCATCTTTCCTCCAACCTTTAGCAGGCATCTTTGTTTATATGGTTATTCGTTTATTTGGTAATTAATAAGAAAACATGTTGAAAATATTCGTGTCGCTTTATTTTTTTCACATTGGATTGAATTTGCAAACTGATTTCATTTTTTGGCGTTTCTCTTTTATTAGGTATTTTTATCTCGTCTACTGGCACTTTCATAATGTTTTTTTGAATAAATTAGACAGTGAACATGAACTAAACGATTTAGGATTTGTTATAAATTTTGTAAATTGCATAATAACTACACTTGTAATGGTAACAGAATATGACCCACATATAACATCTGCCCGGTAGGTCTTTCCTGATTAGTCAATTTTCACGCTGATAACGTTGGAAAAGTAAATTCGATTTTAAATTTTGGCACACTTTTAATTGCAAATTATTTACGTTTGTATATTCTAGTACAAACAAATTTTCCTTTACCATATTGTAATCATAGAAAATGACGACAATGGAAGTGAAAGTGGTATTTAAACCATTAAATAACTGTTTAATCAATTTACCATCGAGCTTAATTACGCCAATCTTGAATTCAACAAACCTTTTGGTTCAGCAAATAGTTATTGCAATTATTGATGAAAAAAATGATGAGCTTATAACATACTGTGGATGGACAGGATTTATTAGTGGTGACCTTAAAGCAATTGAGATTGATCCACATTATGCAAGAATTTTGAATTTAACCGAAAATAAGTTAATTAAAGTTAATTTAATATTGGATTTAAATTTCCCCGATTTTGCACAATCAGTTGAATTAGAGCCAGTTTCAACCTCAGACTGGGAATTAACTGAGTTATATGCACAATCCATTGAGGACAAATTTTTATCGCAAATTCGATGTATTTCAAATAATGAAAAATTAGTTATAAGATCGAATAATAATAGTAATGATACGAGTGGTTTGATTTATTTCAATGTCAAAAATATTAAAAGTCTAAAAGGTGATTTAACAGTTGGTAGAATTGGTAATGATTCGGAACTTCATATCATACCTAAACCATATGGCAAGAGCAATAAATCTCTTTCCAATTTGAATTCAAATTCGAATGGTCACATCGAAAAAAAGAATCAAAGAAGCATTAGTAGTAGAAGATCTGGTATAGGGCCAATTGAATATACTGGGCAGATTTTCAGATGTGCAATTAATAAAGAAGGTGAAGGTTTATGTATATATGGTAAGCCAGTCAAATCATTTAAAGGTATTGAATTTTTTCAAATTAGTGTTATTGAAGGTCCGGGCACACCCAAAAGAGCTAGAAAAGTTACAAACAAAGAACTTTCAATGGGCTTATTAGCAGAAGATTTTGGTACATCCATAGTGGCAAAATATGTTGAAATTTCAGATGATGACGATGATCAAGAATATAATCAAGATGGATCCAATATAACATTATCACCTCTATTAGCAATTAGTTTAGGTTTAGAAGGAACCTGTGGTGAAAAGGTTTTACTGGAATCATGTAAAAGAACCATTAAATTAGATCCAAGTAATTGTGAGATAGTTATTAATAAATTTATAACCGAATCAAAGAATGAAACAGATGATGAAAATAATTTATTGTTAAAAGGAAGTAATAATAAAAAACTACAAATTTTGGAATGGAGAAGAAAAATGAGTATTATTTTAAAAGAAACGATAATTAAAATTTATGGCATGAGTAATCTAGTTCCAATAACTAACGGGTTAAAATTACCAATCATTGAAGAAATTTTACCACACGGTGGAAGATTAGAAATTATTAATAACGATAACAATAACAGTAATAATAACATTGGTAATAATGGCAATAATAAAACTAAAAAGTCATTGTTATTAAACTCATGGGTTTTAGTAAATAATGAAAATTTTCAAACGGAGTTCAAATTCAAAAATGAAAAGCTAGTTCCAAAATCAAGAGTGCAAGAAACTAGTTCTTTGAAAGCTATCGGTAACAGTAAAGTTATTGGACAAGATAAACTAATTAGAAAATTAATATCTGTTTTAAAAAATGGTATTTCGACATTGTTATATGGTAAATCAGGTAATGGTAAAACAATTATATGTAATAAAATCTCTGAAATTTTTCTTGATAAAGGATACTATGTTAAAAACATTAATTGTGAAATTGATATTGAAATTGAGAACGATGATGATGATGGCTCGATTAGCAAGGATGAGGAGAAGGATAAAATTAAGAAAAGTTTAAAATTTTTTAATAAATTGATTCAAAGTTTAAACTGGCATTCTCCATCATTAGTCATCCTAGATAATTTGGATAGTATTATACCAAAAGAGTTGGAAAATGTAGACAACGGTAACAGTTTACAGTTGACTGAGCTAATTATAAATAAGTTTGAAAATTTGATTAAGCAAAGTGCAGTTACGCTATTGATTACCAGTAAAACGAAAGATTCAATAAATAATTTAATTTTTAAGAAACATTTAACTGAGGAAGAGTTCAATTTAAAATCTCCAAATAAGGATCAAAGGTTTGAATTATTAAACTATTTAATTAAAACTAAGTTTTCTGGATTATATGATTATGATTTTGAAAAAAACATCTTGAGTGATATTGTGGCCGAAACTGAAGGCTATTTACCGATTGATCTAGAAAATCTAGTTGATAGATCATTCCATGATCTGATTTCAAATGATAATGAAAAATTCGAATTAAAGCATTTTTTGAATGGTATTAAAGGCTATACGCCAAGTTCATTACGTGGGGCGAAATTACAAAAGGATATGGGTACAAATTGGTCAGATATTGGTGGATTGATTGAGGTTAAGAAACTCTTATTGGAAACTTTAGAATGGCCAACAAAGTATGCACCGATTTTTGAAAATTGCCCATTAAGATTAAGATCTGGTATTCTATTGTATGGATATCCAGGATGTGGTAAAACATTATTGGCGTCTGCAGTTGCATCACAATGTGGATTAAATTTTATATCAATTAAAGGGCCAGAAATTTTAAATAAATACATTGGAGCAAGTGAACAGTCAATTAGGGAACTATTCGACAGAGCATCAAGTGCAAAGCCGTGCATTTTATTTTTTGATGAATTTGATTCCATTGCACCCAAAAGAGGGCATGATTCGACAGGAGTTACCGATAGAATTGTTAATCAATTATTAACGCAGATGGATGGTGCAGAAGGACTAGACGGGGTTTACGTTTTAGCTGCAACGAGTAGGCCTGACTTAATTGATTCAGCTTTGCTAAGACCAGGTAGATTAGATAAAAGTATTTTGTGTGATTTACCGGACTTAGAGAATAGGTTAGATATTTTGAAAACGATTGTTAAAAGTAATAAGTTCAATATTGACAGCGACGTTGACTTGCATGAAATTGCAAAATTAACAGAAGGATATTCGGGTGCAGATTTGCAGGCTGTTGTTTATAATTCATACTTAAAAGGTGTTCATGAAAGTTTAGACAATCAAATGAAAAAAGGTGAAGAAGAAGCAAATCATGACAATGATAACAACAAGGAACGAAAAGTTGAATTTTTCACTCTTGGGTACGAAAATAAAGGTAAGAAAAAAAATGACTTACAAATATCCAAAAAAATTGAAACAATTATTGATAATGAGGACCTCTATTTGAAAGAGGATAAGTTAGATGACGATAAAAGTGCTTTTAAAAAGCCTGTTATTTTCATCAGAGCCAAGCATCTAGAAGAAGGATTACAAGATACCAAAAAGTCTATTTCGAATAAGGAACTAACTAAGTTCAATAATATTTACAGTCAGTTAGTTGACGGTAAAAGGGAAGGGGAATTACCTGATGGTGAAGGCAGCAAAGATGTTGGTGTAAGAGCAACCCTTATGTAAACAAGACTAGTATCTGACGCTTTAAATACACATATACTTTTCAGAATTCTATTGGCCAATATTTGTATATTTTATCCATAAAGTGTGTAAAACATAATTGGAAGAGAATAATAATACCAAAACCAGTAAAACCAGTAAAAACCAATAAAAACCAATAGAATTGCAAAAAATGCAGAAAACATGACAGAATTCACCGATAATCGCACATCCTTGCACCACCCAATACTATGTCCAAACCGAACCGAGAACGGTTTGAGGGAAATTTACTGTGTTTTAGCCACCTAGTGGTAAAATTCTTCTTCCTTTTCACACAAATGGCTGATAATTGGAAACAAGAATGTGTGTGTTCAATCGCTAGGTGTTTGTTGAATGGAAAGCAATGAAGAAAGAGCAAGAGATAGAAATGGAATATAGATTATCTACACACGTCCCCCCTACGGAGATTAAGCAGACAAAACGGAAATAAAACTGATTTGTCATATTGATTGATAATCCTTTACAAATCGAAAAAAAAAACAATAAATAAAAAAAAATGATGCGACTTAATTACGCGCGGAAATAAGATTGATTTGTCTCCGTTGACGTCTTCCGAGCCCCGAAACTTAGCCCCGACCGAGATGAGGACTTAGAACTTAGACTAAACTCGTAATAGGCTGAATAAAGATGACAAATTTTATTTCCTTACTGGTTTGTAATTGAATCCATTTAATTATCCCATAGAATCACTATTTTTTTTTTTTTCCTGGTTCTGTTCTGCTTTTGTTTTGTTTTTATTTCTGGTTTCTTCGTACCATGGTCGTTTATAGAAGTAATCATTGATATTTCCAATAAGTATAAAGTGTTAGTGCCAGTGTTAGCGTCAGTGTTAGTGTCAGTGTTAGTGTCAGTGTCAAACAGAAATGCCATATTTAAATAGACTATCTTCGATAGTTTCTAGAGTTCGAACCAGCTCAAGCACAACTACTTCAAACACAAACGAGGATAAGTTAGTGCAACAAAAACCACAATTGCAAAGAAAGTCGACTCTAAGAAGTTTATCATCAAGAATACTAAAACGTTCAAATTCGACAAATTCAACCCATACAAGTAACAACAGTCATCCGTCATCACAGTCTGTTGCAGCTTCACAGGACTCTACTTCCAAACAATTACTGATTAAGTCACAGCCGAAGATAAATTTGAGCTTGAAGAATCCAGAGTTGCAACATGACCAGAGACAGGAGTCTGAGCCATCACCTGAGCCATCATCTGAACCCTCATCCCCAATATCATTCGTCTCAGATAATTCTTTCGTTTTTGGTTCACAATATCCTATGAATTCAGCATATTCGATATCATATTCTTCTTTTGAATCCGGTATTGCAGAAGAAGCAGGTTCCAATGATGAAGTCCGTCTTCCTGAAAATTGGGAAATCAGATACGATACTATTTTATGTCAATATTACTATGTTAATTTGAAAGAAAATTTAGTTCAATTTGATTCTCCCCTTGAAGTTATAAATTATAAGGCTTAAAAAAAAGCAGTCTTTTTTTTTGTTATATTTATTGTCATCCTATCTTATGTCAATGTCATGTCATCTTATGCTATGTTATGTTTCGCTCTCCCATCTTATCCAATTTATGATCTTTGGATACTATTTAATGTCTCATTTTCCTCCTTAAATTTATGTTAGCTTATCCACTATTTTCTTTATTCATTTAATTTTCTTTACGTCTAATTTTTCTTCTACAATTTTGAAAATGTTTAATAACTTAATATCTTAATATCCTAATGTCTTAAAATCTTAAAATAATATAAAAAAATTTAAACTAAAATTTCTCGAGTGGCCCTTTTTAGCCAGAATAAGCCTCTTGAATCGCCTAATTTTTCTAAATAAGGCTGAGCTACAACCCTGACTTTTTCATGATACTTATTAATCCAATCAACTTGATGTTTTTCTAAATATCTGGTATCAATCAACTCTAAGCAAAATGGAACCATTGTAAAATAATCAAACTTTAAAAATTCTGCTTCATTGTTACCTTTTTCCTCTGTTTTGTCTCCATTATCATCAGTAACAACTAAAATATCACTTTCAATTCTAATACCAAAGTTATTCTCTTCATAATAACCTGGTTCATCACTTATAAAATTACCTTCTTCGAGAGGTTTATAATTATATGATGTTTTTACCGGTGATAATCCACACGGTCCACTATGAACACATATATAATTATCAATTCCATGGCCCGTACCGTGATTATAATTACATCCAACTTCCATTAATGGTTTCCGAGCTAATGAATCAATGTAATAACTACTCGTACCCTTTTTAAATTTTAGCATTGCAACATTTAGATGACCTTTTAAAACTAATGTATACATTTTTTTTTCCTTTGATGTTGGTTTACCAAAATGCACCGTTCTCGTTATATCTGTTGTACCTTCCAAATATTGTCCACCGGAATCTAATAAAAATATCTCATTAGGATCAATAATTGAGTATTCTTCATCTGTTGGTTCGTAATGAACTATAGCACTGTTACTACCTGTAGATGCAATTGTGGAAAATGATAACCCCTTAAAGTTTTCTTGTTTCGATCTGAACTCATATGTTTTGTTCACAACATCAATTTCACTGATTTCAACATTGTTCTTAATTTTTTCTTCAAACCAGCCAAAAAATTGAATTAGAGCAACACTATCTTTTAACTGTGCAATCTTGTTGTTCTGAATTTCAGTTTCATTTTTAATACCTTTAAGTTCTGTTATGATTGACCTGAAAACAACTTCGTAAACGCTTGGTAAATTTATAAATAATGCATAACTTGGATTATTGCATAATCCAATTTTTTTAAACTCGGTATCAATTGGTAATAGTCCAGGTAAATCAAACCAAATTTGCTCATAACTTTTGATTTCTAACTCAGCACCAAATTGATTTTTTAAATAGCTAAATGAATCAGTTTTTAATTTTCTTTTATCCACATAAATTTTAATTTTATCAAAGGTGATAATAACATAACTGAAAAACACTGGATTGAATGTTATATCACTGCCTCTTAAATTTAATAACCATGCAATTTCGTCCAACATACTAACAACAATCGCAAAACATTTGTCAATTTTCATAAACTCTCTGACTTTTTTAACTTTTTTAATTGAATCTTCACCAGAATATTCTAATTCATATACAAAAACTGAATTCGAATTTTTAACTGGTGTTTTAAATTTATCATTGTCAAGCAACTTAACCTGATCAACCAAATTTTTATCTAAATCGACACTAAAATTTAAATTATAGTCAAAACATTTTGCTAACAATTCTTTACCCATGGAATAACTGATTAATTTTGGGTCAACAGCAATAACACCGTTCTTATGGAAATTTTCCTTTTCCACAATTGTTTGCTCTATCATCCAGTCAACCCATGTTGGATATCCTTTGACGCCTTGTTTTAGTAAGGTCCAATTATTATCTAGTTGATTTTCAGCCTGAATAAAATATCTGCCATCAGTACTTAATGCCGCTTTGTCCATAGTAATTATTGCGATACCTGAAGATCCTGTGAACCCGCTTATAAACTCTCTACGTTGGTCGAAAGTTGATGTATATTCTGACTGATGTTCATCTTCTGATGGAACAACATATGTTGAAATGTTATATTTTTTCATTAATGATCGTAGTGATTTCAATCTTTTTGTCGAATTAAAAGTTTTTGACCTGAAATTTGATGATTCAACTGATTTAATTGATTCAATATCCGATGTTGATTCAATTAAACTTAAAAATTCACTGTTTTTTTCATTATCTATTCCCATATTACTAATGTCATTATTTGATGCAAAGCCAAAATAATTTTTTAAAGCCGAAAAACAAGTCGCTTTGGAATCTGGTGAATCTAATAGCTTAATTTTATTTGACGACATTATCCTAAATCGTAGAATGCAAGGAATTACAAAAAAGTGTAAATTTAAAAGCGTTATAATGAGTCCTCCGCCATGTTGCTTTAATTAATTTGAGTCATGCTCAAACAAATTCGGTTGCGAATTTTCGGGACCACATACACGGCTGCGCAACTAACGATCATAATTATTATTAGAATTACTATCTACCAGCTGTAATAAACTAAATACTAATGTATCAAACGAAAAAGATATACAGGGGAGAACTAGATTTAAAGCAAAGAATAGACTGATTTTTTCAAAACCATGAAAAAAAGTCAATGTGTAGAACCAGTGTTAACATCAATAACATTTTGATCCATTTTTTCTTTATCATTTTTGTTATTAACATCATCAAGATTTATCTCTGGTGTCGGTTCACCTTCAAATCCATTAACATCAAAAAAGTTTCTTCTAACTTCAACGTAATCATAAGCAAATTCACCAATTTGATCTTCATCCATACCATTTTCTTCACCTTCTTCGCTTGCTCTAATTGAACAATAAGGTATTTTATTGACGACAAAACAAATCAATGAAGTAACAACAACACACCAGCCAATAACTGCAAAAATATAGGCAATTTGTTTATACATTTGTTTCCAATTATGATTGATCCAGCCACCTTCGTGTTCTGTATAACCGTCGTAACCAATAACATAGTTGGCAGCAAAGATCGAATTGAAAAATAATCCAACAACACCCGCAATACCATGCTCAGCTAAAACATCCAATGTATCGTCGACTTTTAACCAAACTTTGATGATGGTGGCAAAATTACAAATCGAACCAGCCAAAATGCCTAAAATAACTGATGCCCACAGTGGTATACAACCTGATGTTGGAGTTGCGGCGACTAAACCTGAAATAATTCCAGAACATAGACCAACCGTTGACCAATGTTTTGTTTTAAGGTAATCTAAGGTAACCCAAGTAAATCCGCCAAACGCTGCACATAAATTACTATTCATAATTGCATAAACGGATTTCATCGAGGGTGTAATACAAGTTAAACCATTAAATCCTAGCCAACCAAACCATAGTAACATCGTACCAATAGTAATCATTGAAACATTATGTGGTCTAAAGTTAACCATTAGATGCTGTCTACGTTCACCTAGGAAATATGAAATGACAAAACCTGAAAAGCCTGATAAAATTTCAACTGGTCCACCGCCAGCATAATCCAAAACCCCCCATTTATAAGCCCAACCGTTTGCATTCCAAATCCACGATGTAACAGGACAATACACTAACGTTAACCAACAAAATGTTATTGGTATAAAAGGTAAAATTCTACCTCTTTCACAGAGTGCACCAATCATAATGCATGCAGTGATTGACGAAAACATACCCTGAAAATTTGCAAATGCCATTTCAGGGTATTTATTTTTATTCAATTCAATTGTGATATCTAAATTTTGATAACCAAAATTATGTAAATTCCCGATAAACTTATTTGTTGCTGTTGACGAGAATGCCAATGAGTATCCCCAAAAATACCATTGGAATATCGAAATCAGTAAAATGAAAAAAACTGAAAAAATCATGTGAAGAGCAGATTTACGTCTTGCTAGGCCTGAGTATAAGTAAGCTAATCCAAAACACATAATCAGAACTAGACATGTTCCTGTAACTAACGTAATTATTGTTGCCTCGCTGTAGTCTTCTGTCCAAATATGAGAGACTTGTTCACGTTGTATGAGTGATGGCATTGTGTTATAGTAAATTCAAGGAAAGCAGTTAAAAAATGTGAAAATGATTATGTCAGTCAAATGAATCAATAATAGACAAAAATTGACGAAAAATAAGCTTTATAGACTATGGTGAAAAAAAAATTCCGTTTTGTTGTTTGTGATTCCAAATGAAACAGTTGGATGATTATATGTAAATTTGTATTACAGTGAGAATGAAATACAAATTCGATTAAGAATGAGAATGAGGATGATAGTTAAGTAAAGTGTGAGTAGTAAATAGTGTCTAGTAAATAATAAATCTTTATGAGAGAAACAAACAAATAATAACTAGCAAATATGAAGTCTATTAATCTGTGACTATCTGTCTCTATCTGTTCTATCAGTAAAAAAATACGGGTGCTGCAAATTTTTTTCTATTTGGAGAAGTCAATTTTTCTAAACTCTTGAACAAAATATGTATAAAAACAATTTTTTATAATAAGCAGGTAAATAAAGTAACTAAATGTGTAGACTACAAGCAACCAAAGAGAAGTAGACAATAAAATTCAATTTCAATTAGTCAGGGTTATGAAACATCGAACGGAAATAGGTTGGATGTTTCTGGGACCGGTTGATGCTGATGCTCTTGCTGATGTTTCTTACTAACGGTTAATCCGAATAGATAAGCAGTAGGAACAAATTACGATAGGGTGGAGATACATGCCTAGGTGCTTCTACCATTTCCACCGGCGGCTACAGTTTGGATTCTTTATTCCATTTTCTGACTCCTTCCAGGACTTCATATTGTAATTTACCCCGGATTCACAACGTTGCTTTGCTATTTGCAATGCTTCTACTGCTCTGCTTCAGGCTTCATATAGGAGGGGATATGTCAACTACAACCACCACGACAACGTTTTCTTCATATCTTTCTTTCACCGTTAATCCAATTCTACAAGAGCTAACCCCTTTATGGCTAATTACACCGTCACCAGCACCACTGGCCGAACCAATAAAAAGGCGGTCGCCCAATATTGCCGACTACGAACGCCCCATTGCGGATGAGCTGTCAAAAACAAAAAAAAAACAAGAGAAAAAATTTTATTTTTGACAGCTTCAGGGTTCGATGAGTTTGCTGTGGACGTGGATTCGACACCTAAGAGCTTGGTGTGTCTGTGTAAAGAGAATACTATATAGTATTACTTATTAATTGGTTTAATAAACAAAGATTGGTTGTTTATTGTAAAAAAAAACACATTTTTCGGTTCTTTGAAAGGTATTGCACTCGTACTATTTTTTTAATTAAGAGGCGATGGAGTCAATAGGCATTAGAGAAGATTTCTGAAACCGTTTTACCTCAAATTTACTTTAGTTTGTACTCTTTAGACTTTTCATTGTTGCTGACTTATCTACACCTAATCTTTAAAAATGCTGAATATCGAAGCAACAGCAAATGCAGTTGCAGCATAATAGAAGGTATTAAATCAAGAAATTTCATTAATTGCGGGACTCCAGTGCATTTTCTATTGCTCTTGAAATTTCAGTGTCTAAAGCAGTCGAGGGTAGTGGGTCTGATAACATGTGACCAGACATATTTTCCTTGTGGATTGTGGATAGCAGTGGCTACACTACTATGTGACAGTGCTATTATTGTCTAATACACTGATAAGTTGAATTCCAGTGGCAGATAGTTTAAACTTGAAGTTCAAATTGCAAATTTTTGTTTTTACTTTCAAGATCGTAAACTTAATATCCATTAGTCTGTTTTGCATTATGGCGATGTTATATGTAAAAGAGCATCAGCTGCAAAGAGATTCAAATGTTGTCACTTGTAGTATTGGCTGGACAGCTGAATAGATTATCAGAGGGCTGCTGTTATAACTACGCTACTACTAATACTAAACTACTAGGAATACTAGACCACCATACTAATACTACACTACAATACAATACCACCTCTGATACCGCACTGCTCCTGCCAAAACCAATCAGCTTGTTCTCCTCTGAGCTCTCCAAATACACTTGCACTGTTGACACTTCTTTCTGGCAGTAATCAAGATATAATCCCCATTATCTGCTTAACACATTTGGGCATCAAACTATTCATATATTTCACCCATTAACTTCTCGAAGATTAATAGTGGCTGTGCCTTCCGGCACCTCTCCATGCTATGAACAAAAAATGCCCACCTTTTGCTGTTTGTCTGTTATTGACCGTCTCTGTGTACCAATTTATGCTGTATGCTACCATACTCTATCCAAAAAGCGTAGATCGTTTCCAGTTTTAACTGCTAACAGAATGCATCTTATCGATATCGAACCGGGTACTCCATACAGAACTCCATACAGTACGCCATACATCCCAGCAATTCGGCTCCACATCCTTACACCTGTTGGGACACTGTGTAAATGTTGGGTGTTATTGTCACCGTCACAGCTATTGTCACTCTGTATAGCCAGCTAATCACAGTCGAGCTCCAATTGTGTGACCGCAATCATGGACACAACCACTCAATCAATAATACAACATCTACACCAAGCAGGATGGCATGAAAGAGGTAAACATGTGGCTCCAGGAACCTTGCAATTGATTACTGAAGAACGTGTGTCACAAATGGTTTTTTTGGCTGGCGGCCAATCACGTCCACGTTCTCATGGCCTGAAAACTCTCGTTTTCCTCGTTCCTCGACATTTCTCGTCGTTCCTGAGCATTCCCAACAGCATGTGAAAATTAAATTAATTCGTTTGTTTTTTGATTTTTGATTTTTTTGTTTTATTTAATTGTATCTTTAATTCTCCGTAAATTATAATTTTACTTTTTTTTCGGAATTCTCTCCCCTTTCTTTTCTCTTCTCTTCTAACAGTATCTGTTTTATAACACCTTTTACAAACTCAATTACTACTCTATAATACTAAAATGGCTCCATTACCTTTCTCCGATATTTCAAAACCAACCCAAGACATCCTATCCAAGGATTTCTACCACGCCACCCCAGTCTCTTTAGACTTAAAGACCGTTGCTCCAAACGGTGTTACCTTCACCTCCAAAGGTAAAGTTGCAGGTGAAAAAGTGTCTGCTTCTTTAGAAACCAAATATTCCGACAAATGTTCGGGATTATCATTAACCCAAGGTTGGGCTTCAAACAACGCTTTAACCACCAAGATTGAATTGGCCGACGCCTTGTCCCCAGGTCTCAAATCAGAACTTGTTTCAACCTTGATTCCAGGTGCTTCAAAATCCTTAAAATTAAACCTATATTTTGCTCAAGATTCAGTCAATGCTAGAGCCTTCGTTGATTTATTAAAAGGTCCTGTCTTTAACGCTGATTTCACTTTCGGCCAAGATGGTTTTACCACAGGTGGTGCTCTTTCTTATGACGTCAAATCCGCTTTATTAACCGGTTACTCTGCTGGTATTGGTTACAAAGCTCCATCTTACGCTTTGGCCTTTGTTGCTGGTAACAACTTATCAGTCTTCTCTGCCGGTTATTACCACAAAGTCTCCGGTGAATTAGAAGTCGGTGCTAAAGGTACTTTTGACTCCAAGTCAACTTCTGCCGGTAACCCAGTTGCCATTGAAGTCGCTTCCAAATACCAATTGGATAACACAGCTTTCGTCAAGGCAAAGGTTGCTGATTCAGGTATCCTTGCCTTAGCTTACCAACAACAATTAAGACCAGGTGTTAAATTAGGTTTAGGTGGTGCTTTTGATACTTTGAAATTAGGTCAATCTGCTCATAAATTAGGTCTTTCATTGTCTTTCTCTGCTTAAATATCTTAACTGATCTTAATCTCACGAAGCTTTTTATTCTTAAACTTATATTACCTTAAGTTAAATTAAAATAAATTAAATTAAATTAAATTAAATTTCTTATATTAAATTAAAACTATAAGACTACTCTTTAAATATTCATTCTAACAAAATCTGGCTTTGTGTCGATATTATAACGTAGAATTGGTTTAAAAACTTCAATAAATTCTAAATCATATTCACCTTTCTCCCTTGTAAACTTGCCATATTCATCATATGCACCACTCAATGTCCAACCTTGTAAAAATTTTCTTATTAATCCAATTAAAACTCCAACCCTATGTTTACCTTTATTTGAATGAATTAAAATTGGGTAATTCTCCTTACAAAGCAAAATATTCATTATTTTATTGATATTATCTTCAATATTGATTTTGCATAAATCTTTATTCTCCTTTTCTTTCTTTTTGATCTTTTTCTCATCTCCCCCTTTAAATGCAAACTCTAATGGAATATAATTAAAATCAATTTTTTCTCCTTTAATCCATTTGTAATAATCCCAATTATCACATTTGTCACCAATGTAGATAATCGTTTTCAATTTCAAAGATTCTAAAAATGGATAGCTTATTGGTTGTGGGTGTCCCGATCTATAAAGGTCGGCTTCAACAATTCCAAAATTAATCGGTGGAACATATCTTGGTCTAAGATCTTTAATTTTTAATGATGTATAATGTTTATGTTTAATTTTATGTTCTTTTCCAATCTTTTCTTCATCTTCTTCTTCATCTTCATTTTTGCTTTCATATTCATACATATTTCCATCCCCATGGCCATCTTCTAATGCTAGTTCTTTATGCATACCATTATTCAATATTATAGAATTTCCGGTTTTCGGTGATGCTAACGTCATTAAATCAAGTTGTGAGTTGAGTAATTCATCCTTATAAGTATTTAAATCTTGATGTGCAATATAATACCTATCTGTCGGTGATGTAAATAATTCCCCACTTGGTTTTCTATTTAAAATATCATTAGAACTATTTCTATGTTTTAATGAATTTGATGACATACTTGTCCCTAATCTTGTTCGTGAATTTGAATTTGAATTCGGATTTGAATTTAAATTGTTTCCTTGTTTTGATAGTTGTGTATCAGATAGCTGTGATCGCAATTGCTTTTGTTTATCGTATTGACGTAATTGATTTAATATTTGGTCGCCTTGTGAAAACATGTTTATTGTTTATTATATCCTGTATAATCAATCCTGTACAATTCAATTCTATTATATTTTATTTTATTTTATTTTATTTTATTTTATTTTATTTTATTCAGTATCTGCTTTTTTAAGTTAAGGATTTCATTAATTTTAGCGAAAAGCAAGAAAAGTAAAAAATAGAAAATACGGACTACACGTAGATGATTTTTTGTTTGTTGATTATTTTTAACTGTGATTCTCTGTCTGTCTGCCTTCAATTTTCACTTACTTCCTATTTTTTTTTTTATATATTCCTTTTCTTTACCTAAGCAACTTGTACTGGCAACAATTATGGGAGAATTAAAATTGTTATTCTTATTCCTCATACCCTTTGTCTGTTTTACATCGTCAGTTTCGGCTTTAGATGTAAATATAAAATTTCCTTTTGATTGGAAACTTCCTTGGGATAGACATTATTTTAAACCAGGTGAAAAAATTGATTTATTAGTTAATACAGTTGAATCTGAAAATACGCAAATACCATATGCTTATTATAATTTGCCATTTATTTGCCCACCAACAGACAAAGCAAAGCCGGTTCATTTGTCTGCTGCTGAAATTTTAAATGGGGATAGATTTTGGCAATCTGACTATCATTTAGAGTTTGAAACTGATGAGCCATGCAAAAGAATTTGTGATAGAGGTATTAAAAAATTGGCTATTGGAAAAGCGATTGAACTTATTAAGCAAGACTATATGGTAGAATGGATTATTGATGGTATTCCGGGTGCTACGACCTTAGTTAAAACAAATATCGATGATGCACCTAAAAAATATTATATTGCTGGCTTCCCATTGGGGTTTGTTGAAAATGATGTTAGTTATTTACATAACCATGTTATGATGGTTATTAGATGGCATAAAGAATCTAATGATCCAAATAAAAAAACTATTGTTGGTTTTGAAGTTTATCCAAAATCTGTTTCTGATTTCCATTGCCCAGGTGCTTCAAAAAATTTCAAAAATTTTGTTTTAGACCCAAATAAGGATGAATTACTCATTCCGTTCACATATTCTGTTTACTGGAGAGAAGATCCTGAAATTGATTATAATAGTAGATGGAAAATGTATATTACACCTGGTGCAACTGCAAATGATGGAAAAATGCATTGGATCGCCATCATTAATTCTTTGGTTTTAATCTCACTATTAACTATAATTGTTGCAGTCGTTTTATTAAGAACATTAAAAACAGATATGAGTAATAATAATGATAATAGTGATAATAAAAAAGGTCCAGTTATAGGCTGGAGATCAATTTCTCATGAAGTTTTCATTCAACCAATTTTACCTAAAACTTTATGTATGTTAGCAGGTTCTGGTGTTCAATTAATTTTTACGATTTTAGGTATTGCAATTTTATTATTATCTGGTATGTCTGGCCCAAACACAACAATTTTATCAGCAATTTTATCATTATTTGTTGTTGCAGGTTTTTTTGCAGGTTTTGGTAGTGTTCAATTTTATAAATTATTTTCTGCAAATACAAAAGCTAGTGAATCTTTAAAAATTTCAATAATGTCTGGTTCTCTATTAATAACTGTTTGTTTAGTAATTACTATTATTACAAATAGTATTATTTATGATAAAGAATCACCAAGATCTATTCAATTTAGTACAATTTTACTTTTATTCGTTGGTTACATCTGTTTTGAAATTCCAATTAGTGTATTTGGTGGTATAGTTTCACAAAGAATCAACTTTATCACTAGGTTCATCAAAAATAAAATCCCCAATACTGAGATTGTTAATCATCGGGATATTAGAAAAAATATCCCAAAACAACCTTTATACAATAGCTTCTTTGTTTCATTATTTTTGTTTGGTGCCTTCCCCTTTGGGATTATTTTTGTTGAAATGTTATTCTTATATAAAGCATTATGGGTTGATAAATTATCCTCAATGTATATGTATGGATTTATTTCATTAACTGCTATTTTATTGTTTGTTGTTGTTTCTGAAATTTCGGTTATTTCCACATATTTAAGATTATCATCGGGTGATTATATTAATTGGCAATGGAAGTCTTTTATTACCTGTTCATGCTCAATTTTAATCTATTTAATGAGTTATACAGTTTACTATTTGTTATTCAAGATGAAAATTGTTGATTTAGCATCTCCAATTTTATATTTGATTTATTCAACTATGTTAAATTTATTAATTTCTGTTGCTTGTGGTTCTTTTGGTTTGTTTTCCTCCACATTATTTGTTTATACTATTTATTCTTCAATTAAAAAAGATTGATTAATTATCTTCTTATTAATTGTTCTTTAAATAATTAATTTAAACTCTAATATATAGATTCTAAGTTATTAGTCATAATTTACAAAACAATTTTTGTCCTTCTTTATAATCATTAACTAGTTTAACAATTTTACCAGCACAACCCCAAGATGATTGGAATCCAGCACCACCAGTACCGTAACAGTGAAATGCGCCATCAATTAAATTGTCCTTTTCGATACGATAACCTCCTTTTCTATATGGTCTGAAACCGACTTGTTCTCTAACAACTTTTAAATTGTCCCAATTAAATTGTGGTAAGTATTTTTTTGGTCTAGATAAAATTCTGTTTCTTTGTTCCTCGGTAACGGTCTTTTCAGTTCTACCGACTTCAAAACAACCACCAATAATTAATTCACCTTCTCTACGTGGCATAATATATAAAGCTTCATCAGGGAATCCAGTTTCTTCTGTTTCAACAACGATAATTTTATCCAAACCAACATTGTTTTCAGCAACATAAACAACACCTCTAACAGGATACATATTTTCATCATTAACAAATTGTTTAGCTAATAAACCAGTACAATTAATAACTATATCGGCTCTTCCCTCTGCATGCCAGTTATACGCATCTTCTAAATTAGCAACAGTACCCCGTTTAAGCCTAAATCTATCACCCCTTCTATACATTTCATTAATTAAAAAATTCATATAATAACCTGTATTAATAACAAATCCGTCAAATTCAAATCCGTAAACAAATTTTTCATTATCAAACTCCCACGATAATAGTTCTCTGAAATTGGATGATTCTAAATCTTTGAACCAAGGGAAAAATTTTTTTTTTTGTAAATCACCATTGAATTTTTCCTTTGTCATTAAAACTCGGTTTTTTCTTTCAATTATACCTGATTCAGGTTTTGATTTAATGATCTCTTTGAATTTTTTAAATCCAATAGCGTCAATATCTTGAACAAATTTGTCATCCGGAGCTGCGAATGATTCCCAATTTGCTCCTGCAATTGGTGAAGTATAATTACTTTTAAATTCAAAATCTGTAGGTAAATGTTGACCGACAACGGTAACTTTGTTTTGTGGATCACTTTCTAATAATTCGTGAGCAACAGTTAATCCGACAACACCGGCACCAACAACAACAATTTTTGGCATTTTTTAATTTTTTTCAATTAATTTATAATGCTTTTTTACAAGTGGAGTGAAAAAACGTCAAAGGAAACGGTCGAATTTATATAGGAAATCCACAGCCTCCACGGCAGTTCAACTAATCTGGTCTGATTTTGGATTTGAAATTTCCGATAAGCGAAAGCTTCGCAAAATCGACCTCGGAAAAATGTTAACAATAATAAAAATAAATAAAAATACTAATGGACCTTAAATAAATAAATAAATAAATAAATAAAGATATTTAATTCGGTTTAATATAAGCCCTGTTTAAATTATAAATCTCCCTGCAAAAAATGAACCAGTCAACTTCTCTGAGATATTCGGGACAGTTGCTAATAATCAAAGGTTCCTCGTCTTCAGTTTCTTCTTCTTCCCTTTCTTCCTCCCCTTCCTCCTCCTCCTGCTCTTCTTCTTTTTCTTCTTCTTGTTCATCTTCTTCTTGTTTCTTATTGTCACCTTCTTTCTCAAATGTAGTGTTACTCAGTACAAATTGATTTGCAAATGAGGAAATTAAAGATGATGAAGAAGATGAAGATTTTCTGGCGCTAGTATGCTTTAGGTTGTTATCTATCATTGGAATGGCTTCAATACTAGTAATGGTGACTCCGGAATCTTCAGAATCAGAGTGAAATATTGCGTCTTCGTTTCCTTCTTCCATTATCGAAACACTATTTAAATTCTTACTTATCAATCCTTTAGTATTATTGCCCGTGAAAGAGCCACGGGTGGTTGATACTGATGATCTTTCACTTGGATAAGTAGATGTAAATAAAGTGCTGCTAGATGAAAAAGTCGAGGAAAAACTTCCACCCAGGCTAGATCGTTGCCTACCAACAGGTAGCGGGCGTGGCTTTTGATATTGTTGTGGATGTTGTTGTAATGGTAGTTGTATCTGGTGCTTTTGTTTCTGTTTTCTCCGTTGTTGTTGTTCCTTAAAAAGTAATTTCTGATCTCTTAGTTTTTTTCTAGATTTAACATAGACCTCCTCCCATTTGAATAATTCATACATGAGTTTCAAATTGGGTTGTATTATAACATTCAATCTTCTTACCCTAACATATAGGTAAGCCCTTGGTAGGCTTATATTTAATCTTTTCATAACTTCGGCAATGCAAACAGTAGCTGATCTTGACACTCCAACTTGACAGTGAACCAGAACTTTACCATTATTACTATAACATTCATCAACAAAACTAATTGCATCATTAATTGTTGTAGTCAGTGTTCCAATACCATCGTCATTAATATTGCTGATTCTCATAATTTTTTTGACATTACTGAAACATCCATTATCCTTTTGATTAGATTCTAGGGTAAGAATCTCGCATCCTGATTTGGTTGTTTCAATCGAGTAATTCATGGAATCAATCCATGGAACTCTTTCGCCAACGCTAACTAGATAGCCAATCTCAAGCTGCTCCAATAATGGTACTGATGATGCATGTTCTAGTGATCCAAGATAGAGATGAGGTAATATACGCGATGGTAATGATCCCATAACTTCTTCAAAACAACCCTCGACAGAAAATTGAGTAGTATTACCATTATTCATCTGCGAAGGTAACCTCCTAGCTAGATTAATCGGAGATGTAATTGCGGACTGTTGATTCTGTTGACCTCTCAACTGAACAACGTGGTGACCTGTAGGTGTGATAAAAGAAACGTTACCCACGGAGGTAGTAGATAAGGAGCCAAATTTCCCAAATGGTCCAAAACCTGTACCCGATGGTCCAACTGATCCAACTGATCCAACTGAGTTTCTTTTTTTAGGTCTTAAAAGTAGTGATCTAATAATTAACCCATTGTCTTCAAATATAAAGTTATTTATATTCTCATTTTCATTGTTCAACGGAGAAAAATTATTCATAATCACCTCTAACTTGCCCAATAATGTATAATCAGTTTTAAAAATAAAAAATGGTCTTTCATAATTTAAGTGTAATTTTGATATTGCTTCATCTAAACCAATATTTTCAGCATACATAATATAGCATAGTCCAAAAAGGGAAGTTTCTGTATAACCATCAGAACAATAAAAAAGTCCTGGGAATTTTTTATTGCACCTATAATAGCATAGCTTACACAAATTTATAATAGATAGAATGTCATCATCCGACATATCAGCCATAGAAACTGAGCCTGAAGGTGGAAATTCAATATTTATATTCTTCATTTCATAACAGTTAGCAAAAAGGTTTCTCAGATATGATAATGAGGGAAACCTAGCGCCTTCAACACAACGGACAAATATTCTCCAGTGTGCTTTAGGAAATGTTATCAACATAGAGTCCAGCTCTTTACGATTAACATTCTCAAAATTTTTCTTTGTGATATTAACAATTGTGTTCTTCGGGTTACAATGTAAGGGGACATCTAAAGATTTGAAATCATCCTCTAAGCTTTCAAGATAACTTAAATCATTCCCGTTGTTTAACTGTATTTGTAAACACTCATAATCTGTAATATTTCCAAACCAGATGCTATCCGAAATAGGGGTTGCAGTGGACATTTTTGATATTTCTAATCGTTCTCGATAAAGATAGTTAGAATCCCAATTATTGAATACTTTGAGATCATATTCAGAGCATAATTCGGTTTCATTTTTCACGGATGACATTTCATTTAAAACAGGAATTGCCAATAAATCTGATTTTTCAAATTTATCGGCGTCTGGATTTTCTAGAACAAAAGTGTTATACTTTTTCAAATTATGCTGTTTAGAGGCATTTTCTTCGCATACAAGAATTTCTGGATGTTGTTTTTGATACACTAATTGGGCAATGTGTAATAAACGAGCGAGGGAAACACACTTGCAATTTCTGGCTGTTGATAATCGGTTATCTGTAGTATTAACAGAAAATTGGTGATCCTCATTTAAGCAATAAACTAAAAGGTCGGAAACATGGCTGACCTTGGAAACCTGAATATGAAAATTTCTCAAATTAATTCCAATTTCAGGATCCATATCTTTAAATATAGGTAGTAGCTGGGTATTTGCACAATCTCTGAGTATGGTTGTCAGAGAATACAATCCAAGAATTCCCATTGGTAATAAGGACTGTAAGTAAAGCTCTACTGCCCCACCATTGGGATATGGCATTAAAATATCATCCGCAGAAACAGTTCCCTTTATCAATCCAGTTGATTCTGTTATAATGCTTGTAAAATCTGATGACACTTCTCCTTTTATATTACTAGATCTAACTGACATTAGACACCTAACTTCAGGTGTGAGAGTTATTTTGTACAATTCATCATCTTCTTCTGAATCTTCCTCTAGTGATATAGGCTTTTCAAAACTAATAATTCTAGTTTTATTATGACAAGTATTTGTCTTATTAGCCAGAAAACTTATCTGACCATAATTATTTTTGTGTATACCATGAAGCCAAGGAAACATAGTATCAACATTCGATATTTCACTGCTGTAATAAAGTTTTAAAAATTGTATCATTTCGTCAATAGAAATCAATTTGCAAGCTTGTAAGCTACCAACAGATCTATGATTGCAAAAAAATGATCCTTGACTGTCGAATGGGTTTTTATTTAAGGGTTTTTGAGAAAATTTGAAAGCCTCCAACCCGAAAGTAATATTGCTACTTTTATCAGTTGTAGCAGTTTTGGATGATATAAATTGGGAAAATTCAAAATCTAATTTAGATCTGGATTTATCGCCTTCATCTTGTGACGAACTATTTGCTCTTTTAGCGCTTCCTCTGAGATTTTGTATGTGTCTATACTCGTTTTCATCTAAATCCTCTGTATGGAAGGTATCTTCCACAGGTGGCGATACAACTTGGTGTGATATCTCATTTTCTGGTACCTGCGTTAAAGATATGGAATGATTATTAGTTGAAGGGGGATTCAAAGAGGATACTAAAGATGAGGATGAGGAGTTAAATGATGATGATGAAGATAACGCATCTAAATTAATTGCAGGGTCTTCTCTATGAGGTATATTTATGGTTGCTGTTGATATGGTGTCAGTTGTTTCAATTGTTATGGTTGTCGTGGTTCTGGCACAAATTGAATTTGAAGAAGGACTGTTATAAATATGATCATCTGATGTAATATCGATAGAATTCGATAAACGATCTCCAGGATCGAATATGCTCATGATATCTGTATGTGATTAAAAAATTGTCACAGGGAAAGATAGGGAGGGAATGTTCAGATAAGAAAAGTCAAAAAAAACCCACAAAATTGCGAATTTTTTGTGGGTTTTACAACTAAGGTGAGACAAGTTGTGCTTGAAAGTAGAATATTTTTTTTTTTATTACAGGGTAACTTAAATGTATGGACATCGTTACATAATTACATAGTATTACACCTTTTGTACAATAGAGATCAAGTACTTCGAGAACTGTCTGTCGGTATTACCCACTAACGTTTGCACAAATTCATTAGCAAGATCGACTGGGAAACCCAAATTACTAACCAACACATTACTGATTTGCTGGCAATTTGATTCGTTGTAGCCTTCTTTACCTGTGACATTGTTGGAACTTGTGCTATTATTGTCAGTAAACCCATTCATCATCTTACCTGTACTTTTTTTCATTAGAACATTTGCATCGGGAACGTTGAAGCCCACATGTGCTACCCCTTTCAAGAGTCTGCAGACTTCTAATAATACGTTATTTCTAAACTGAGCATCTTTTAACAGTATTCTATTCGCAACTGGCACCTTAAAACCGATCTCAATAGCAATCAAAATAGAATTGCTCACCAATAATTCACCTGCTTGCTCAAACAAATTGCTATCGTTTTTGTATGTATCGTTTACGTCAACAACAATACCTGAACCAACACCTTGGCACAAAACATTTAATTCACCTAAGGCAAGCTTGACCACCGTAAAATCGTTTTGTTCATAATTGTAAGCATAATTCGACATGAGATTAACGATATTGACCAACATTGACTTGTTTTCTTCATTACTTAACCATAATGAATTCAAGTGGTCATTGGAAACGGATATTAACAAAGAAATAAACGATTTTTGTAAATCTAAAACATCTCTTTTGATGAATTCATCACACGCATCTCTACTGTCCTTTTCAATTCTATAGACAATTTTACTAAGGAAAGGTGCCAATAATGAACTTAACATTAAATATAATCCCTGGTTTTGGCCACAGTAATGGAATAATTGGGTTATAAAATTAATAAAATTAATAATTTCTTGAATTTTTAATTTTTCAAAACTAATCATAATTAGAGAAATAAATTTCGATAACATGCCTTGTAAAATTTCACTAGCTTGATTGAACTTAGATAAAATAATAAAAAGTCTAACAATACAAAATTCACTTGGTTCTCTAACCACGCTGAAATCAATAAAATTTTCTAATGTGATCAAAACAACTTGAGAAATTTGCTGCAGTAAACCGGCAAGCTTTTCATTGTAATCATCAGTTTGTAAAGAATCAAAACCCTTTAAAATAGTCCCCATTGCAATTAGTGAATGATGAACTTGAATTAATATATTAACATTTAGATTAGAAATGGAATTGATAAAGTTTTCCAGGTTTGAGAATAAAGGTTGCAGAACATTTTCAAAGATTGCAATTTTTTCTCCATTGTCGTTAATGAATGTAATTAGTAAGCCAATTGATTCAAAAAGGTAAAGCTGGTTTTCAAAACTGCCTGACTCTTCTATTAAACTTAAATCAATATTTTGCAAAGAGTCTTGTCCGGAACCTATACTATTCTTATTAGATATAACTTCAAAATTAAATGATAACAACGGTAGCAAAGTCTTAATTAATTCTTGAATTATATAATCCCCAACTCTCGGTTTAGTCATCTTAATAAATCTATAGAAAATATACCATGATCTATATTTAACTTTCTCGTTCTCACTGAAAACACCAAAATTTGAAACAAAAATATTTAGAACCTTTAGTAAAATGTCTTCTTTACTGATTCCTTCAACTTGAATATTACCATTAGTGAAAAAGGCATAATGTTTCATAATTAATTCAAAAAATAATAGTTGAATCAACGGATGGCTAACTAAAATATCAGAAGAGTTGTTTACAACCTTGCATAACATTTCGTTGAAGACAAAATATGGTCTGGATGCATTAATCATAGTTTTAGGTAAATTCATGACATTATTTCTTAACATTTCACTGTAATATGTTAAAACATTAAGTCCTAATTCAATTGTTCTCCAGTCATTAATGGACTGTTTGTTATTCAAACTTTTGAATAAAAACTCCTCAATACAATTGATTAAAACTTCTAATGCTAGTCCTTCATTCAAAAGAACAATCGAATCTAAAAAGACATTCAATTTGGATCTAATTTCATTGAACTGTTCGATTGTCTCATCATCATCACCATCATCTTCAGGATCAAATTTCATTTTTAAAATAATATTTTTCATCAAAGTTCCTAAAATCTCAATATTATTCAAACTTGACAAATCAATACTCTCAATAGTAATATTTTTCTTTAAAAACAACAAAAAAAGGCCAATAAATGTAAAAACTTCTAAAGAAATATCATCATATTCATTTCCCAAAAATTCAAAAATCAATGGCAAAATTTCTAAAATTCTGGAACAAGCCAAATTTCTAAAAGCATCGTTGGCTAGTTCTTGTTCTGAGCTAGCATCTAAAAGTGAAACAAGTTCTGAACCAATTTTATCAGTAAGTCTAGCTAACGCTAAGGAAACATCAAAATCAAGCTCTTTGGAATTGATATTTAGTTGGGTTAAAATACTTCCTAAGTTTAAAAAGTTTATTAATTCTAATTTCTTCACGGATGGCATTTTTTTATGTAGAATTTCGTTGAATGTGTTGGCTGTAATTATTCTTCTTTTGTTATTATTTGACTCACTTAAAAATTGATAAAGTAATGTCATATATTCTTGATCTAAAATAAGGTTAATTTCAATCCATGAAACGTAAGAACCAATACATAAAACCGTATTGTTAACAATGTCATCGGATAATGTTTTGTCTGAATTATTAGATGAGGAAAAATGAACCATAATTTTCTTCCATGTATTGGTCATCTCGATCATGTCCTTGGCTCTAATGGCATCTTTTAGCAAACCGTTTTTTTCTGATGTTGAAGGATCTCTGGCAATCATTTGATCACCAATCTCTTGATGAATAACCAATAATGTTCTTAAATAATAATCAGTCGCTATGGCGTTAAAAGAATCTCCCGTGATGGATAACGATAATAAATCTTTAATCAAATCTGTATAGGTCGTCAATGTACAATGGACAAATATCAAACCTAATGTTTTAGCCAATGCGTTTCTTAGAAATACTTCTTCTACTTTATTTTTCATAATAATATTTTTCAAATAATTAAAAACGGCGTTGTTCAAAGTAATAGTTTCATCATTGGTCAAAGTTGGTAGTCTGTCATCCAGAAGCTGAAGAACAAAAAATTTAACATTTGGGGAAATTTGTTCTTGGGATGGATCTAATAATTTCAGGCAATGTTGCCATCCCTCTGGAGATGATTTTATTTGATTGATAAATGAAAGAGCTTGCTCTTTCAAAGCGGAGTCGTTTGTGCCACTGTAGGCGATATCCACGGCTTGTTGAATTTGTGTTTCCATTCCTTAATGACTAACAAGGAGCTTAACTTGAATGTTTTTTTGTTTGATAAAAGTATGAAGTGAAATATGTTATGGGAGGAAAAAAAAGTAGGACACTGTTTCGTAGTCTTTATTTGATCTGTCAGAAAATGAAAAGAGGATTAATTTATGCAAGAAAGAAAGGAGAGATACAAAAAGAAGTTGAAAACAGAATTGTATATATTTCTAATAGTAATACAATGGGATTATGTTGTGGTATATGCGTATATAAGAGTAAAGAAACGTTTCAATGTAGATAAGAAGGGGCCATGTAGATACATTATATCTAGATCAGCGTGAAGTTGGAAAATTATGAGTGAGTCCTGAAAAAATTTTCAAACCAGATCAGTAAATCCGGGCGGGACTGTAGGATTCCTAGTTAACCTACTAACTGGCAACAGTGATTTAGCCCTAAATGTGGTTTTGATATTTCAAATTATCGTGTGCATATTATTACTGGATATATCTATAGAATGCTTATTTGTTTACAACGCTAAAAGCTGAGTAAAATAGAGAAATCATAGTGGCTATGGCCACGTTTACTGTCACACGCCGGTTCTGTCTATTCAACAGACAAAGTTTGATTTCTGATTTCTGAACCATATACTATTGCTTTAATTCAAAAATATAACAAAACTACGGATGCTAAAAGCAAAAGGCTAATAATTGTATTACTCGGATTTTTTGAAACAAATAACTTTGATAAAGATGACTACCCTTGTGCTAACTTCGTACAGAGAATAAATCATTTCTTTTACTTTTAGGTACCAAAAAATAAAAAAATACGTGTCAGCACACTAATATTATATTATTCCGATACCGGGAGTCGAACCCGGGTCTGCCCGGTGAAAGCGGACCATGATAGCCGTTACACTATATCGGATGTAACATAAATATTAGGAATTGTGTTGTAATTGTTTATCTTTTACTTTTCTTGTAAGCTAAGCTATGTTAATCATTGACAATGCCAGAACATGAACAAAAATTGTATGTCAGAATGGAACACATGTCATGACATCAATTTTGTTAGTCGTGTAACTAATGCAAGAACATAAAGAAGTCACATTACAAGACTTCGGCAGTGTAACTGCGTAATGCATTTGGTTGCAGGTATTTTTCTGACAATGCTAGGATGAAAAGGATGATGATTGGTTAAATCATTAAGCGGCTGTTCAACTGTTGGAATGAACGAATTTAAACAAGTATAAGAAAGATTCCGCTTGTATTTCGTATTTTATATAATCACTAAAAGATTCTTTTGAGTGAGGGTTCCTATATATATTTTATTAATATAATTTAGTAAAAGTTCATTGGACAAAAGTCACAACTAACTTAAGATTAGCAAAAACGATCAACAGTAAGTAACTCGTTTTTTTATTGTTTAAGACCTTCTAGTTAAGACTAGGGGGAATGCCATGTGGCAAAGAAACCTGTATTAGTGAATATAAGATAAGATTATACTTAAGTGTTGAATGCTATAACTTATACTTACACTATACATTAAGGTAGAAGGTATCCAAGAAGCTAACCCGTCCTCTGATAAGAATTAACAATGGAATGGATTTAATTAACCTAAAAATAGGAACCATATTAATTGACTAGCTATGCAATTTTTCCAGGTTCCAACAGAACCATCAGGATAAGGGACGGTTAATGAAGATATTGTAGCCGATCATATTAATGAAAAGTCTGGAATAATGAACAACAAATATATATTCAGTATAATATAAATAGGACATAGTTTCTATTTATTTAAATTATGGCTTAAATAGTTTTTATAATTGTCGATTAATACTATAGAATAGTTGTTTATACCCAATCAATAAAACTACAATTAAAACATTTTTATAATTATCAATTAATACTATAGAATAGTTGTTTACACCCAACCAATAAAACTATAATTAAAAGCCATTTTGAAGAATTTGTCAAAAGTGTCAAAGCTCAAAACAAGTCATTTTTCATGAATAAAGAAAAAGGAGAGATTTTAATTGACATGATTAGATTAACAGCTGAACTAGGTTTTCATTACATTGTTGATAACAACTACTTTTTACCTAAAACGAAAGCTGATAAAATTAAATTCAGAAAAATTAAAAAAATTAATGATTCAGAAATTATAAACATTACTTCCAACGGCAACTTTAAAAGATCTATTGCGAAGCTTCACACTTGCAATAATTGATTCTGGTGCTAATGGTAGTATAATTCCGAGTAAGAAATTACTTCATTTCTACAAAGATCTCGACAATCAACAATCTTCAATTGCGGAATCTTTCGACGGTAGACATATTTCATGCTAAAGGAACAGAATATCTTATCCTAAATTTTGACGATCATTATGTTTCAATCCCACGTTTTTTATTTCCCAGTGCTAAAAGAATTATTATAGCTGAAGAGCATTTCTTAAATGCTGAGATTCAATATAATACAATGATCAAACCTAAATCAAATTTTATTTCTTACAAAGGCATAAAAATACCATGGAAGGTTCACAATAAACTTACTCTTTTCCCAGATAATCTCGTCAAGAAAGTTTTACAAATCAATACCTTCACTTGCGTTTTGGTCATGTAAATGCCAGATAGTTACTTGTCTCAATTAATCATAAAACCATTATTGCAAATGATAAAACAAGAAGGGACTAAATAAGATTATTAAAGAAGATGGATGTGTTGCTTGCAAACTAGGAAAGGTTCGAAGAATTGAAACTATTCCCTTTTCAAAACAGAGGCATACATCCAAAATACCGTTTGCGAGAGTTCATAGTGATGTTGCTCAAGTTAACAATAAATATGTTCGCAAACCTGAGCATAAGTATTTTATTTCTTTCAAATGTGCTTTCACAGGTTTTACCAACGTTTATTTAATGTATAAGAAATCTGAAGTATACGAAAAAGTGAAATGCTACGTGAATTGGATGAACAATCGGTTCTACCCAAATAGGGTTTTAGAATTTTTTACAGATAAAGGTACTGAATATTTTACAGATAACATTTTGGATTTTTTTACTACTTAAGGTATAGAACACTATTATACTTCAGGTTATACACCAGCTTCAAATGAAAATGCTGAACGAACTAATCTAATTATTTTCAATGATTGCAGAACCATGTTGTACGCCGGTAAGGTCCCACCTAATTTTTGGCCTGATGCTGTTATTTATAGTACTTATCTGAGATATTTTGTTTATAGTCCATCTTTGAAAGACTCTCCTGCAAATATGATAGGGTATAGGCCCATTAACTGTAAAAATTTACATATTTTTCGTGAAAAATGTGCAGTCACTATACCACCTTATGATGGAGATAAGTTTCAGACGAGAGCTCACATAGGTTTATATCTTGGTTATGATGAAGACACTTTCGGTCATATCATTTTCATTCCAGAAAAAGGTGGTGATTTATCTAAAGACTTCTTTGAATATACAAGACATGTTCAATTTTTTCCTAATAATCACCTATATATGCTGTCATATCAAGAAAACACAATTGATACACCTATGGAATATAATAATTTTTCAGATGATTTCATGAATGAAGATTCTTTAAACGATTCACTTAATAAGGAAATCAGTGATCAAGAATCGCTAGTCTCAATTTTAGATGAAGAAAATAGAGAAGATATCCACCTGGATAACACATCAGAACTTACAAACATTAGTCAACAAAATTCAGAATCGGATAGAAACTTACAAAATCTTACTGATACCAAAACTGCACTTGAACAAACTTCTATCGAATGCGAACACAACTTAGAAACAAATACTCATACGGATATTCCATTAAATGAAAATGTTATCTCAATTTCCAGTTCAGACTCTAACCATAATGACGAATCCTGTTATGATTCCGATAACATTCCTAGTGATACTTCTCAAGAAGTTACAGCTACACCATCTCAAAATATTTCTACCTCACCTTCCGACACATGTAAAGAGGCTGATCATGAACTGATCATATCTTCGTCTCCACCCCAGGAACCTCCTCATGATGCTCCACTTATACAAATAAGCTTAGACGAAGATTATGACACGGATATAGAACAATCTGTTGACGCCGGTACTCGCAAACCTGACAAGTCAAGTCATACAGCCCCTGAACACATTTAACAGGAAGAGAATGTTCAAGAAAATGAAGGAAAAATTGAACCACTCTCAGTGAAAAAAATTTCAAGTTTACTGGGTCGAACACGTAAACGTCCAGTGGACATTGTTGTGGATCCATTACCACACAAACGAAAATACATTGCACCTACGGTTATATACCATTTCTCTCTTTACCTCAACAATGTTGCCCTAGTTTCCATCCCAAAACATATCAAGACGCTATCAATGGACCAAGCTCACAACGCTGGATTAAGGCTATAAAATCAGAGTTAGAATCTCATCAAGTTTCAGATACTTGGGTTCAAAATCTTATAATTATTGATGATCAACTATTCAAAACTGATTACAAGAGGAACACCCTACCAACACATTGGGTTTTCGCCATAAAATTAGATGGTACTTTCGAGGCTCGACTTTTTACAAACAACCGATACATACAATGTTACATTTTCGCCAACTCTTCGTTCCGAAATTGCTCGTTTAATCTTATCACATTGCTCATCTAATCACTGGTATTTTCAACAGATCGATATCAAAACTGCTTACCTTAACAGTTTGATTGATACCTCTTTGTATATTACATCACCATTAGGTGTACATACTAGGAAATATCCAAAAGGTAAGATTGCGTTATACAAGCTTAATAAAGCTCTTTATAGGCTAAAGCAATCCGGAAGATTATGGCATGAAACTATTAGTGGTTTCTTGGCTACTATTGGTTTTGAAACTGACTCTAGGTTCCCATCAACTTTCAGACTATCAAAGAACAACCATATTGTCTTGTTATTGGTATTTTTGATTTGATCATCACGGCAAAATTAAACAGCATTTTATCCTTTATTTTAGATAAATTTAATGTTGAATACGTTGTTAAGAACATCAATCCAAATAATGTCAGTTAAAAGTTCTTAGGTATGGATTTAGTTGTAAAAAGGAACAAATCAAATAGAGTCACTCATATTTCATATCTCAAAAGAACTACATTGAACATTTTATGAAATACTTAAAAATTGCAATCCCAAAAAGATAGGTTGAAACGCCATTAACTCCAAACTTCTATTTTGACACAGATTAGGAATGTCTGGAAATGAACAAATTAGAAACTAAGGAAGCAATCACTTAATATCGAAGTGTAACTGGAGTTTTCTTATATTTATCTGATTGTTCATCTTTTGTCTAGACGACATTCTAATATCCAATTTAATCCGATTTGTTATATAAACTAGCTTCTCCCACTTCTTAGTTCCCACTTGTTTTACAATCTTTTTCTTTTCCCTTTTGGGGATAAGAGATCTATACATAAATCATATACAATTTAATTATTCTTTGTTCTTATTTATTTACAACTTCTGACCCTACATCGATTACACTCTGACTAATAATAAGTATTAACTTATCTACCTACGGGACCACACCTGTAATCGTTCCTCCTGTGAGTGTTATCCTAATCATCATGTTGGAAATAGATGATTACATATAACGCTTCACCCTACTGGAGGAGATGTGCGATTTTTATATAAAATCCTTCATGTCCTAATATATAACATAGATAGGATAGGCTGCCCGGTATCTGATTTATGAATAAATAGATTGTATAGAATTATCAATTAATATACAGAATAGTTGAATACCTAATTCAGTTTTTTAAATACTCTAGAATTACATCATATAAGTAAAACTATAATCAAAATAGTTTCTATTTTTAGGTTAATTATGTTATAATTATAGTTTTATTGGTTGGGTATAAACAACTTCAACAGTATTAATTGATAATTATAAAAATTAATTAAGTTATCATTTAAATAAAAAGAAACTTGTTTTAATTGTAGTTTTATTGATTGGTTATAAACAACTATTCTATAGTATTGATCGATAATTATAAAAACTATTTAAGTTAGAATTTAAATAAATAGAAACTATGTCCTATTTATATTATACTGAATATATATTTGTTGTTCATTATTCAAGTCCTTTCATCAATATGATCGGCTACAATATCTTCATTAATCATTTCTTATCTTGATAAGCTACTTTGGTAAACCGGCATTGCGGTACTTCCTATTCCATAAGCTATCTATCGGTGCAGATGCTTATTAGGTAGTTCTAGACGTCAATCAATTATTAATTAATTGAATCTATTTTTCAGCTATTCAAACATTTGCTATTTATCAGAGGACGGGTTAGCTAACCTGGATATCTTCTACCTTAGGCACAGTTATATTAATAACCAGTACAAGTAGACTTGTCACATGACATCCCCTCTAGCCTCAGTTAAGAGGTCTTAGAACTGTCAATAAAGAAACAGTACTTACCGTAGTTGGTAATAGCTAATTTAAAATAAGGGTGTGACTTGAGTCTTATGAACTATTTACTTTATTAGTATTATTTT
>JAKTSJ010000044.1:0-103410 GCA_030580115.1 Kregervanrija pseudodelftensis
AGTTCTAGACGTCAATCAATTATTAATTAATTGAATCTATTTTTCAGCTATTCAAACATTTGCTATTATTATACTTTTCAAAATTTAGCATAATTTTCACATTAAAACATTATTTAATGATATAAATTTTTTAGTTTATCATAAAAAATGGATAAAACCAATAAAAATAAACACATTTCCTATTAGTTGTTTTGACTTGTGTTTTCATCCCAAAGATCTAATTGTACAAATCCAATATAACTTGATTTTTAAGCAGTCTTATATTCATAGTTATTACTTAACTACTCTATATTGTAATTGATAATGCTATATAACCTATTTACTCATAAATCAGATAGAGAAAAACCTATTTCACTTATGTTATTGCAAAATAAAATTATGTAACATTAATCTTCATGTTATTACTAATTTTAGTAGCAATATGACCTTTAAAAAATTCCCGAATTTCTATCATACTAATTTTCATATTGCTTTATATTTCATATTATTAATATCTCTAATTGTACCATTTGTAAATTTTTCTCTAAGTTTCACAGTAGGATATATAGTTTTATTTTCTAAACTTCTGCAATTTGATAAAAATTGTGATTAGAGTTGCACAGTATTTATAGCAGTGTAATAAATCATTTTAAATGCCCTAAAAAAAAGCTTTTGTGGAGTATAAAGAACTCTAGGTATAAAAAACCATAGATTTTTAAAATTAATAATTGGAGGGTTGGCCGAGTGGTCTAAGGCGGTAGACTTAAGATCTACTGGACGCATGTCCGCGCGAGTTCGAACCTCGCATCCTTCATAAAGATTTTTTAATGCTTATGCTATACTTTTTTTGTAATTTGTGGTATTCAATATACTATGATCAGGTCTTTTCTGAAATCTTTAAATCAAAAGTCAGTTAAAGTCAGTTATTAAATAAAAAAGGGATAGAGAGGATAAGATTTGTGTAATAATGTTTAAGCAAATAAATCCAAATCTGTAGATATGCTAAACATGAATAGAATTTTTTTTCTCATTTTTCTACTTATAAAATTTACTTTTTTTTATCTTAATCATAAAAACTAAAACACTCAACAATGGATTATCAAAATAGGGTTGGTTCTAAAAAAGGTAGTGGTGGTGTTGCCGGCGATGCAGAAACCAATCAATATAGAAGAGAAAGATTAAGAAATTTGTTATTATCTGAAATAGATATTGATGCTGATCCATATGTCTTTAAAAATCATTTAGGTATACTTGAATGTAAGTTGTGTTTGACCACACACATGTCAGAAAGTTCGTATATAACACACACACATGGTAGAAGACATCAATTAAGTTTAATGCGTAGGGCTGAAAAGGAGAAAAAGGAAAAAAAAGATCAAGAAGAGGAAATCTTGGGTATCTCTGATGTGCCCAAGAAACAGTTTACCAAAATTGGGAAACCATCTTATACAGTTGTTAAAATTAGAGACCCGATAACATTCAATAAAGGTTTAACATTTTCTCTAAAAATGGATAATATTAAAGAAAATGTTAAACCGTTGTATAGGTTAATGTCTTGCTTTGAACAAACAGTTGAGAAACCTGATACAAATTATCAATATTTAATTGTTAGTGCTGAACCTTATGAAAATGTTGCATTTAAAATTCCTGGTGATCCAATAGATCTTTCAGCGGATAAAATATGGGAATACTGGGATGTTGATGCAAAAGAATATTTTATTCAGCTTTTCTACTTAAGTAATAAAAAAAATTAGTATTTTATATTATGTATATTATATAGATATTTCTTAATCAATAAAGTAAATTTTTAAAGAATTTAAGATTTTTCCATCGTATCATTTATTTTCCTCGTCATTTCATTAATGTACAGAGAAATTTGTGAATTTAATTTTTCTAATTCAAAATTTGCATCTTTACATTCATAGTCAAAATTTTTTTCAATTTCATTTATTTGCCTTTCCCAGTTACTTATTTGTGCTTCTTTTTCATTTAAATCAACTTCTTCAAAAGTTTTCTTTGATTTCAGTTCTACAAATTCTGAAGTTTGACTTTCTAATTTTTCATTAAATGATTGCATTTTTTCCTTATAGAATGCTTTTAGTTTTTCAATTCTTTCTTCATTATGGGTTAATTGTCTTTCAACTAGAGAAATTTTTCTTTTAAACTCATTAACATGTTCTTCGGTTTCTGTTATTTGATTTTTTAGATTTTTAAATTTTGAATCATAACTTTCATGTCTTGTTGCCTCAATCTGTAATTCTTCCACAATTTTATGTAAATTATTAAAATCTTGAATCAACAATTGAAAAGAATCAATTGAAATAGAGATATTTCTGGATTTAATTTCCAATTGTCTTAGATTTTCTTGTTCCCTAATTTCAGAGTCTTTCATTTTTTGTATTAGTTCCTTAACACTTTCAGGTGACTCTTTAATATATGGACGTATTTGTTCTAAATCTTTTTCTGTCTCAATATATAATGCGCTCTGATTTTCCAATTCTTTAACTAGACCCATTTTATTTAATTTATACTGTTCATGTTCTGTTGCTAAGTTTTGCTGAATATTTCTCAACTCTTTAAGTTTATTTTCAAGCTGTTTATTTTTATTATTAATTTCTTCCACATTGTAACCCTCATTATTGATCAATTCATTCAAATATTGAATTTGTTCTTTAAAGTCATTATTGACTTTTAATAATTGTTTATATTCATTTAATATATCATCATTTGAATTTAGTAATTCATCACAGTCTGTCATTCTTTCTTCTCTAAATCTAGCATAATTAATTAGTGCGCTTAAAATAATCCTAAGTCTTTGTGATTCCGGTTTTGAAACATCTCGTATACTAAAATCATCGACACCACAATCGCATAAAAATTTATACATTATTTTTTGTGATGCAATAATATTCATTGAAGTTTTAATATTATAATTTTCAATTTGTTCGTCTTCTTCAATATTTTCAATTTTTTTCCTAATTGAATACGGTGAAACATATAGGAATTTATCCATAATTTGTTCAATTAGTGATTTCATGAATGTCGGTGTAGGCTTCGAAAGTACTGTTTCATTAATGTCAAATTCCATAGTATCATATAACATAACTAATTCTTTAATATCAAGTATTGGAAATTTATATTTATTTTTCCTTAATGGAACAGGCTGAAGTTTATAAATCGTACTTGCACGGGCCATATGTTTGTTTATTAAATTACTCTTTAACAGAAGATAAAAAAAAAGTTGAAAAGTAAACAAATGATTAAAGATGAGAAAAAAAAACAGAGATAAAATTTCTAAGATAGCGAGGAATATAATTTCAAGTTTTCTTTTAGTTTAACAGCTGATAGTACATCTATTTATAATGCAAGCCAATGTCACAAAGCATTAAAAGTGATAAAATTCCTTCAATATATGGAGTTTACCTACTCAATTCATTAAATAAAAAAAATGCGTATTACGTTGGTTCGACACCACATCCTTTACGTAGATTAAGACAACACAATGGAGAATTATCCGTTGGAGGAGCATATAAAACCAAAAAAAAAGGTTATAGGCCATGGAAAATGATTTTATTTGTTTATGGATTTCCATCGAAGGTTAGTGCATTACAGTTTGAACATGCTTGGCAACATTCATATCAGACAAGGCATATACCATTTGAGAAAAGGCTAAATCCAGGTAAAAGATCAACAGGTAGTGGGTCGAGCATAGCTCAAAAGATAGCAAATTGTAAATTATTGCTATCATCGGATTCTTTTAAAATGTTGGGATTGCAGGTTGCAATTTTTGCAAAAACTACTTATGATGGTTGGCTGAGCAATAAATTGGGTATTTCGGTTTCTGATGATATTAGATTAAATATTAGAGTATCAACTGAAAATATTGATGATAAACTTATACCCGGTGGTAATTATGAACAAATAAAATTATTCATGGATGATGAAACAAAGTGGCAAGAAAATTACACTGAAAGATCGCTTAGAACTTACGAGGAGTCTGCTAGTAAAGATTGTATTGCTTGCAATAAGAAGCTTGATAAGGAGATGTTAATTTGTTTTTGTGCTCATAATGATTGTAATTCAATGTACCATATTAAATGTTGGTACGATAGTATAATAAAAACAGAAAAGGAAAAAGAAAGTGAAGAAGGATCAGCTGATGAATCTTTAATACCTGTTTTACCAGTCAAAGGTAAATGTATTAAATGCAATAAAATTAATTTTTGGAATTATATAGTAAGAAACTCATTATGTGTTCATGAAAAGTTAAGTTAATAAAATTGAATATAATTTATAAAGTATAATGTATTTTTTAATGGTAAGATAAACAAAAATAAATAAAAAGAATAAAAATGGTAAATATGTAAATACAGCTTTTAGATTGTGATAACACGATCATTAATAAACAAAAAGTTGAAAAGCCTACTAAAATAAAAAAAATATATAAAGATATTTTAACGCTTGGTAGCTTCAGTCTCATTTTTCTTAGATTCTGAAGGATCAGCTTTTTCTTCAATTTTTTCAAAATCATCGGGTTTTTCTGGAATTTCTGATGGTTTAGTAGTCTTTTTAGACCCAACATAAGCAGTTTTATCAGGTTGAGTATAACTGCCAATCATGGAAGAAAGAGCCGAAATTATGAAAGCCCAAGTACCGAAGATAGAACCAAAAGTACCTAAAATAACCGAAGAAAAGAAAACCGCTTCACCTGGTCTTTCAAATAAAGTCTCAATTGGATCATCGACAACATCACTTAAATAGTATTGAAGATCTGCAATAAAATCTTTGATATGACCAACGATATATTCATAAATATCGGTAATAACAGAGGAATAAAAGTAAGGGTTTGTTTCAAAATTATTTGGATGTTTAATATTTGGATAGTTTTCATCCACATCAAGATTCTCAAATCTTGACTTTGGCAAAAAGGTTGAATTACCAATATCTTCAGCTTCTTTAATCGAATGTCCAAGATAAATATTATCGAATAAAATATTACTATCCATTGTCCAAATTTCAAAACCTAAACCACCAATTAATTCAAGATTTGATGGATGTGAATCTTCAAAATAATCAGAATTCGGAATTTGTTTTGGCTTCCATTCACCTTTAAAATCTGGATTTTTAATCAATTTTTGATGCCATTTACCTTTAAAATCTGGGTTTCTAATTGAAGGTCTAATCCATTTACCACAACCTCTGTTATCACATCTTGGATTATCAACAATTGGTGCACTCCATTCACCATCCTCTTCGTCGTCCCAATCTTCGGGTTTGTGAACTCTTGGATTTGGAATCATTTCAGGTTCATCCTCATACCAGTCATCAGGTTTGGTCGCATCCAGATCAGGAATTAGGTAAGGAATACTCTCATCCCAATCTTCAGGTTTTATATCACTTGGATCTGGGATAAACTCATCTTCATCCCAATTTTCCGGCTTTAAATCGGATTTATCAGCAATCGTTTCAGGAATTGATAAATTGAAATCAATGGAATTCAACAAGTTACCAGAAATGGCAACGTTACCGTCGATTCTAATTTCGAAATCTTGATTTGGCTTGATAATTAGAGTATAAAGACTTGTTGTCTTAACAATTCTGGCCATTGGTGGGATCTTCAAATGATGTTCCTCATACTCGTTCTTGAGTGGATTTCTTCTGTTGATAATAAAATGAACCTTGTTACTGCTACCACATTTATCAGGACCAAACATCAACAAATACGGAGTTTTATCACTGAACTCATCGTTATTCTCATCCGCCTTGGCAGACAATAATTTAATATATGCACCACCACATTCCAAACCATTTTGGAATTTCACTTCATATTGCAAAACCAATGTGTTGTTGGTATTGTCGAATTGTTTTGGCAACTTTGCACTAATTGCATGCAATGCAGCTTCTGATTTAGCAACCAATCCCTTGTCACCTCTAAACCCTGGGAAAACAATTGACTCTTCAACGGACCACTTACCAACGTATGATAATTCATCATCCTTTTTAGCCTTTGAAGGCTTCCATGTTCTGTACCAGTCTTTATTGAACTGTTCAAAAAATGAATCTTCACTTAGCGATTTCGAATAGGGTCTGTAATTTGCACGTCTTGATTCATCATCTGCAAAGGCTAACGTAGCCAAAGCAATTGAATTGACAATTGCAATTGAAATTGTAGAAAATTTCATTATAAATGTACTTGTAATTACTCAATGATAGAAACACAGAGCAAAGAGAAAACAACTAGCAAAACCCCAAGGGCCAAATTATCGAAATATTTTCTCTCGATATTTTTATTTCTCAAATTGTCAAAACCCACCGGTTAGAGCGACTTTACTACATGATTTACTTTTTGACATATAAAATTTAAAATTTCGAGTTCAATGTCAATTTTGCCATTTCGATTGCGATTTCATTTTTGTTTTCATTTCCATTTGTATCATTCAATTTGTACATGACATTTGGGTATATATAAGAAGAAACAATCAAATAGAAACAAACAGAAACAAATAGAAACAAAAGTGGAGTAAATGCAGTGACCAACAATCAATCCCGTTCCCATTCCCATTCCTAGTCCTATTCCTATTGCTATTCCCCCTACCATTCATTCTATTCTACCCTGCTCATTCCCGACCATAGGCGATCAATATCATCGAACCATCTACTACATTTCCAATGCCATATGGTATCGGAACATACCAGATTGAGTAGTATAGTGTAATGCAAGCTGGGTAGATTTTCCCCTTGGTTTTTTAAAAAACACTGGCATGTAGAAAGACCGGAAACACGGATCGGTTATAGACGGTCCACTAACGGTGAAAAATTGCGATGAGATGCCGTTAACCGAAGCATTTAAAAAATACCTTTATCAGAGATCGCGATTACTTAACATTAGTTGACAATTTAGACCAAGAAGATAAAAACATAAATGATGTACCTTCCCTATGGAGAGAAAGGTTCGCCCAATTTAGAGCTTATCAGCCTGTGAGGTTTCATTGGTTGCTATTTGTAGTGATCGGGTTATAAGTTGGTGTAATAGGAATACGGTGGAAGTACAGTAGGAGAATGGTAGGAGGATGGTAGAATTGTCATAATGTAGTATGGTTATTCTGTATGTTATGTTGTAGTAGTATTTCATTCTCACATCCTTAGATTTTTACATTCTTACATGCTTACATGCCTGTATTTACATGCTATATTATATGCTATATTATATGCTTTATTATATGCTATATTATATGCTATATTATATGCTATATGCTTGGACCTCGTATTCTTGTATGCCTGTACCTCACATCTTATATTCTGGTGAAACCCTAATTATACAACCTGGAATAAACAGACCTAATTGCCTTTCCAAAGTTTTCAGCTGCAATAACAATCTCGGCCTCTGTCGCATACGAATATGTGGCTCTAAATCCAGCAAGTTCACTGCTCTTATTAGCCATGAACCAGTGGCCCTTCGCCAAAACAACCTTGTTTTTAACTGACTCCTTGAAAATCTCATTTTCAATGAATTCTGCCCATTCAAAGTCAGCTTTCGATTCACCTTGTTTTGGGAACTTCTCCAGCTTTATGTTAATCCAAATAAACATACCAAATTTTGGCCTATTCCAAGTAATCAAATCGCTTGGTAAATATTTGTCAAATGAATCTAACATAACATCCCTTCTGAGTCTGTATTTTGTCTGTAAATTAACTAACCATTTATTGAATCCTTCCTCTTTCCATAAATTGAAAATCATACACAACGTCAATTGTGAATTTGCTGATGCTGAGTGAATAGATAACTCGTTAAAAATACACATCTTATTCAGAAAAAACTTATTCCCTGTCACAATGGACGTTCTCAATCCTGGCATCAACATTTTGGAGAATGAATCAATTCTAATGACAATACCTTCCGTATCAAACTTTAATAAACTTGGTATTTCTTCCTCGTCACTTTCTTTCTCCAATTGTAAGTGATAGTATGGATCATCTTCAACAATGATCACCTTGTGCTTTAGACATATTTCAATCAACTTCTTCCTTCTTTCAATGCTCATAGTAATTCCTGCCGGATTATGTCCAACTGGCATACAGTAAAAGATTTTTGGCTTTTTGAAGTCTTTTGTTTCATCGTTTTCATACCAGTTATCTAATTTATTTTCCATATCCTCAGGTGAGAACCCGTTTTCATCCATTTTAACAGAGAAAACTTTGGTTCTCAAAGGAATACATGTTTCCAAAAAACATGAATATGTTAGCTCTTCACACAATGCTGTATCGATGCCTGGATTCATCAAAATCCTAAAAATTGAATCCAAGGAATATGTACCACCACATTGAATTAAAAAGTCCCAGTCCTTATAATTTGGTCTGAAAAACTTATCAATGTAATTTTTCGACCAATCTTGGAAATTCGAGAAACCTTTTGATGATGTATATTGACATGATTCGATAATTTCACTTTTATTATCCGAGTAGTCGTAAGAAATTTTACTTGTTTCTCTGAAATCTGTTTCTGGACTCTCAACATCTAGTGAAATACCTTTTAATGGGAAAAATTCGGGATTTGGTAATCCTGCTGCAAGCGAAACAAAACTTGGGTCTCTTGGTATAATCATACAGCTTGCTTCTCTAAGCTTAGCTTCTTCGCTTAAATATTCGTTCCAATCGATTGTCATTCTTTCTTTCTTTATTTAAAGGCTAAATAATTAAATTAAACTAAACTAAATTTAAAATATATACCCAAATTGATACACCAACTAAATGTTAATGGGAAATCTATGGGTTTAAATAGAAATTAAATTAAAAAATACAGATTGATTATAAGACCGGAAATGGTTTCTGCAACCGGAAACTCTTCCCCGACAACAAAAAAAGCCCTTCCAAATCCCAATTGGGAATTAAGATACCTAGCCACAGCCGTCGCGTCGTAATTTCAAAAATTTCCACACGTGTGGCTGGTGTAGGCTTGTTTATGTACTCTCTGCTGATAAGAAATCAATAGATGTTTCAAGTTTGTTGGTGAGAACCGAGAGGGTTGGGAAACCAATATTAACTGTATATACATAAATATATATATGCCTATAACATCTAAGATTTCATAACAAAACTGTACTAATAGATCACCGTTCCTCAGTATATTCTATATCCTATACATTTTTTGGCCGAATGAACAAACAAATTATCGATTTGGTGCGCAAAGAAAAAGAAGCAAAGCAGAAAAATATCAATCAATTGTTTGAAACAGCAAAACCTCAAATTATACCTTTTCTTTAATCTAGATTACAGTTACTTATAGCACATACACAATTTTTTTAAAAAAATGGACTCCAAAGATTCAGATTTTTCATTTCAATCTAAGTCAGGAGTTTCAAATGTGAATTTTGATCCTTCTTCCGATCCTTTAGATCCAACGGCAAAAAATACACATGCAAGTTCAAATTCAAACCCTCATTCCAGTTCAACATTAGATCCATCTGCAAACGCAAGCTCAAATTCAAAGTCGGATGAGTCTCCAAATTTTAATATTTCTTCGTTTGATGATAATAATAGTAATAGTAGTACGTTAAACCCAAAATTATCGAAAACAGGATTTTTTAATGGTAATTCAAGTTTTTTCAACTCAATAAATAAGCCATCAAATTTTAATGCAAATAGGAGAACAAGTGTTTCAGCTGAAGCCTTGAATCCGGACACTTTTGGTAGTGATAATTGGAAACCTCCAGTTCATCAATTATCAAATATTCAGTTACAGCGTTTAAATGCAAGTGTTATTAAGAATTTCTTGTTTAGTCAATTGGATGAAGAATCCCTAAAAACAATTATTTTTGCGCTTGAAGAGAAAAGAGTTCCAAAAGATACAGAAATTATCAAACAAGGTGATGAAGGTGATTTTTTTTACGTTGTTGAAAAAGGTACAGTTGACTATTTTGTTAATAATAAAAACGTCAATACTTCAAGCGACGGATCATCTTTTGGTGAATTAGCTTTAATGTACAATTCACCAAGAGCGGCTACAGTCATTTCAAAAACTGATTGTATTCTTTGGGCATTAGATAGAATGACGTTTAGAAGAATTTTATTAGAAGGTACAGCTAAAAAGAGAAGCCTATATGAGAATTTCTTAAAAGAAGTTCCAGTTTTACAATCACTTTCATCTTATGAACGTTCAAAATTAGCTGATGCTCTTAATACTGAAAGTTACACAGTTGGTCAAAATATTGTCACAGAAGGTGAAGCTGGTGAAAACTTTTATTTTATTGAAGATGGTACAGCTGAAGTTCTTAAAAGTGATGATGATGATCATGATAAAGTTCATGTTATTACGACTTTGAAGAAGGGTGATTATTTTGGTGAATTGGCTTTACTGTATGATTCTCCAAGACAGGCAACAGTTAGAGCAACAAGTCCTTTAAAAGTTGTTACTTTAAATAAAAGTGGCTTTCAAAGGCTATTGGGACCCGCTGTTGATATTTTGAAAATACAAGATCCAACAAAGAGTGAATGAAATTAGTACAGTTACTACAACTATCAAAATCAATTTATTAGATAGTTGACATGCTTTTATACTTATATCCATATTTATATCCATATTTATATTTTTATTCCTATTTTTGCTTTCATTTATATCTCCATTTCCTTCTTTTATTTTTATATTTTTGGTTAGTTACTTATATTTGTTTTTAACAGAAAAAAAGGGTATATTATTTAGCTGTTTTTTATATTTTTTATTTATCATTATAATTTTTGAATTAAACACACTAATAGTTACATTAATTTTCTTTTGAAAATGTATATATATAAATAATTAAATATATAGTAGATAAATAAATACATAATAAATAAATAGGAATTAATTTGCATAATTTATAATTTGATTCAAATAAACCAACCAAACCTTAGACACTTAATAACCAGTATAAAAGTTTCTTTGTAGAATCATCCAAGAAATCGATAATGTTGAAACAATCAATGGGCCAAATAAACCTTTATCAAATTTACAACTTTTATAAATTAACCATTCAGTACCAAAATGGAATAATGCGATTAAATATGAACAAATACAAAGATTGTAAACATTAACATCATTTATATGGTAAGCACCATAACATCTAATAATACTTGAAAGTAATGTCCAGGTACCAAAAGTTCTTGCGGATAATGGTGTAACTGCATCTGGATTACCATTATAAACTTTCTTGGTTAGATCAATATTAATATAAGTTTGAGCAGAATTAAAAATTGAAACAACAGAAATGAAAAACATCCATTTTGGTAAAATACCGGGAGTTGTTGGTAAATAGCTTGAAAGCAATTCAACAATTGCCATTATGAAATAATTTTTTGATTTATTAACAATTGATTATATAAATTAAGAAAAAAATACATTGATCTTAATTATGGCATGAAAAAATAGAGAACAACTTTTGTGGAACGAGAGCGAATTCCAAATTTGAATTTATATTATTGTTTAACCTTTTGATCATTATTCCGGCAAATTTATCACTTAATTAGGTATAATTATATTACACAATATGGTAAGTAGAGAACCCTAAAACATTCAATCACTAATTGCTGGGATACTAACATGCCTGGAATTTTTGAAAGTCTGATCAAGCATTTGATGCATCTCTTGATTTACTAAGAAGGCTTGACCCAAAAAACATTTCGACAAATTTATCGAATATTTGTCGTTTACAGCCAGAATTGGCAGAAGATTTACTTTCATCCGTTGATACACCATTGAAAATTGAAAGATGTTCAATTAGTGGTAAGAGTTATTTATGTTGTGACTATAATCGTGATGGTGATTCATATCGTTCACCATGGAGTAATAAATATTTCCCAAAAATTGAAGATGAAGGTGAAGCACCTTATCCATCTGATCATTTAAGAATTTTAGAAAAATTCGCAAACGATTCCGTTGATATTTATAGAGATTTGTATTACGAAGGTGGAATTTCAAGTGTTTACTTTTGGGATCAAGAAGAAGGTGATACTACCACCGATGGTAGAATTGCTTTTGATGGTGTGATTTTATTGAAAAAGGACATTGACAATGAATCGAGCTGGGATTCCATTCACGTTTTCGAAATCGAGTCCAAAAACAATGGTACTGCAATTTACAAATTAACTTCAACGATTATTTTAGATCTGAGCGACAATAATAACTTAGATAATAATATTTATTTAAGTGGTAATCTTACAAGACAGACAGTTAAAGAAATTCAGTACAAAGATGCAGCATCTCATGTTGCAAATATTGGTTCATTAATGGAAGATGTCGAAAGTAAAATGAGAAATATGTTACAAGAAGTCTATTTTGGTAAAACAAAAGATATTTTGGGGGATTTACGTTCAATACAAACGCTAGAAGTTAAACAAGAAGAAAGAGAAAAACAAGAACAATTAATCCAAAATTTTGAAAGAATGTAAGTACATTACATACTCCGTATATGGGTGTTAGCATTGGTATTGTTTATCGATTATTGTTTTATAAAAAAATATAATGTTTTAAATTAAAGTATAGCGCATCCGTACACCATGTTATTTTAAGTGATCGTCGATTTTTCATCGCTTTAAAGACTTAAAATGATTAACAAGCAATAGGTAATTTTAAAATTGAAGTTAGGTTTAAATAGTGATAAGAATAATAAGAGAATAATAAGCATAGATAATAAAAAATCTAAATAGTAGAAATGGCAACAACGATCTCAAAAGTATATGCAGATGTTAATGAACATAAACCACAATCATATTGGGATTACGAGAATGTCTCAATAGTTTGGGGATCACAACAGAAATACGAAATCGGTAACAAAGTTGGCAGAGGTAAGTATAGTGAGGTATTTGATGGATATGCTTTACCAAGTGGTAATAACATTATTATTAAAGCATTGAAACCTATCAAAAGGAAAAAAATTAAAAGAGAAATTAAGATATTACAAAATTTAGCAAAAGGACCACATATAATTGAGTTATTAGATGTTGTTAGAGATCAAGTTTCCAAAACTCCAGCATTAGTTTTTGAATATGTTAATAATACAGAATTTCGTACATTATATCCAACTTTCAAAGATTATGACATACGATATTATATGTTTCAAGTTTTAGAAGCACTAAATTTTGCACATTCAATGGGTATAATGCACCGAGACGTCAAACCACATAACATAATGATTGATAATACCGAAAAAAAGTTAAGACTAATTGATTGGGGGTTAGCAGAATTTTATCATCCAGGTACAGAATATAATGTTCGAGTTGCGTCACGATATTTTAAAGGGCCAGAGTTGTTAGTTGACTTTCGATTTTATGACTATTCATTGGATCTATGGTCATTTGGAGCGACAATTGCTTCGATAGTTTTCAAAAGAGAGCCATTTTTTCATGGTAAATCAAATACCGACCAATTAGTTCAAATTGCAAGAGTTTTAGGTACAGATGATTTATATAAATACTTAAAAAAATATGGATTAACATTAGGCTCAGAATATGAAGACTTGGGTCATTATACAAGAAGACCATGGATTAGATTTAAAAATTCAAATAATGAAGATTTAGTTAATGAAGACTTTTTAGATTTTATTGATAAAATTTTAAGATACGATCATCAAGAAAGGTTAACCGCAAAGGAAGCAATGAATCATAAATATTTTGATCCGGTTAGAGAATCTGCTAAAAGTAAAAAATAGTTATAAATATATGTATATATATATATATATATATATATATTTATGTATAAGTATTTTTTGTTAAATATCTTTGTAACATTGTGTTTTTAAAATTTTGAAACTCTTAATTATACTTTTTTTTTTCGTTCTAAATAATCTGATCAAAACCGGGTTTGAATTTAAAATCAAGAAAGCAAGAATTTTGTTCAAGTGATTTATTAATTTTTCAAAATTTTTAAAGTTCATTATGATGTTTAACTTCAGTTCAAGGCAAACAAATAGAAGCTGTAACAAATAATATAAAATTAATTGAAATTCAAAATCATTATTTAATGTGGAAATCTGATTTTTAATTTTATAGTTATTAATTATATTCAAATAACTATTGTTTGAATCATTTTCTGGTATTTTTGAGTTAACTAAAATTAAGTCCATTATTAAGTTAAAAATGCTTAATAAATGATCAAAATAGTTATTCGAATTAACAAAGCATTTGAAATTGATTAGAAAACAATTAATCAATAGTGAGTATAGAACATGTTTAGAATTTTTATTTGATTCAATTATTGAGACATTAACAAAAATATTCAAAACTAACTTCGATAAGTAATTTTGGGTAAAGTTGTTCAATTTATTTTCGTTTTTTGACAATTTTGTCAAATCAATCAAAACTAGTTTAACACCCTTTTTCAATGAAACCGGATTTTGTTGCTTATTTAGAATAATTAAATTTTTGCGAATTTGATTTAACTTTAGTTTTGTATCAATTGGTGGACCAATGGATAGTTTTTTAACTTTGAGTATATCATCAATGAATTCTGTTAAAGTTAGGATGTAATAGAGATATTAAGTTAATGCTGAGTATAGTAAGTCGTACCTTCAACTGAAATACTTTTTTTCATGTTCTTTGAAATTGCCTTTTTTCTAGTGATTAGTGCAATTGCCTTGAAATTTAAGGTTAGTTTTTTCATTAGAAACTTCGAACATCGGTATTGGTAATCATACAATATCTATATCAAATTTTGATATCATTTTGTGCAGTAGCTTATAAGATGTGTATCAAAAGTTATATATGCATACAAAAAAAAAAACAAAGAAAAAGCAAATCGTATTAAACATATTACTTGGGATGCATTTCGCACTATATAAACTCTTCACCTTCTTCTGACTGCCTTATAAGACCACCATCTTGTAGGTGTTTCAATTCTCTGATTGGTTCAATATTTTCAAACATATTTTCACCCAAAGCATCCCATAAAATACCAACCGTTGGTTTAACCACACCATCAACCTCAATGATTCTTGAGTTCGTAATTATTAAGTCACAAACCGTGTCAAATATTTCGGGTTTTAGATCAAAATTCTCTAAAACTTGACAATCATGAACAACCGCAGCACAGATTGTTTCAGTATTGATTACATTAATTGAGTATAATAATGCCCATTCAATATCGAAATATCCGTGCCCCTTACCAAATCTAATTCCTTTATCATTAATGGCACCAGTACCTGTAATCATCATGCCAACTTTAAAATCCTCCGACATTAACTTTTGTAAAGATATTCGTTCTCCAAAATTCTCCATTCCATCAAGCGTTGAAGCATACTTGAATAACTCAACCGGAATCTTTTCAGGATTTAGTAAAAAAAAGCCACGTTTAATCCCATAGCACGTCATCAAAAACGATTTTCCGGAACATAACAGTAAGTAACGTAATTCTTCCAGACAGTTATCTGGTGTTATAAAAATAAGGTTTTTATCATCGTTCTTATTTGCAACATTTCTATATGCGGAGTGTGACATTAATAATTCGGTTGCAGTTGATGATCCATCAAAATCCGCAATAAACTCACTAAAGTCATAGTCAAAACGTGAATCTGGTAATGCAACTTGTTTTAGCTTGGACCAAACCTGGGATCTAACATCTGTTTTATGTTTTTGTAGTTCGAGAGTGACAGCTAGAGAACTCATTATTCAGTACTTATCCAAAAGGCGCTGAAGGTATCAGTATCAACTAGATAATTCCAAAAACAGGAATACAGAAGGATATTTATATTATTGTAAAATTTTTTACAAGTATATCAATTATAACGGAGCAATTATAAAATAGCAGGTTTAACGTTTAATAATTTAGCAAATAAACTGTATACCTGCATAAAGATAATAAATATATTAAATTTTCATAATTCTTTATAGAAAATCCTACAGATTAGAAAATTTACCACTGGATTAGCGCATCTTTAACGTTCCGATGGGAGTATGGCACTTTTTTTTTGCAACTACCGTTTTTCCCTTTTTCTCATATCGTCTGCCGTTACTTTTATCTACCATCATTTGGTAGCCATCTACTGATTAGATGATAATACGGCCATGCATTAGGCAGTAAAATATCAGTAAAAAACACAGCAATCTGCTTTTTTGGTCTTGAACAGGATACTGAAGAACTAATAAGCCGCGTATTCTCTGTTTCTAGTGTCGCTAAAACCAAGAACATCAGCGTGCAGCATACTCACGTGATAACACATTAGCAAACTCACGTGACAGCTTACGTAGCCAACCACGTGACACAGTTACACGTGACTGTTTCTAATTTTTTTTGCAATCATTGCACGTGACATTCTTAGACTCTCCCACGACTGAAAACGGTTACTCGATCCATCCCCTAAAAATCAGAAACGGCAAATTACGTAACGCCGCGACGCTACCGCGTAGTTCTACCGCGGGAAGACCCGGCTTGCGACCGTAGATTCGAAACCATCTTGCATCCATCTGATTGGGCAATAACTGGCGACGGCCATCAGATCTACACCACTTTTTTTTCGTGCTGCTCACAAGACCTACAATCAGTTACTGCTTTCGTACAACTATTGTTGACCCGGCAAGACGATATCCTTGGCGACTATTCTTTTGTAGGCTGGTATTGTGGTATATTCCAAGAATTCGCAAGCAGATCCAAGCAGTAGCTAAGAATACCAAGCGGACCCAAATATATGGAATAACATGATTCATCGAGGTATCAGTTACAACCCTAGCAATGCAATGGCTTCATAGATAACGTTTCCAATAGTAAGATAAATAAAAAGAAAAACAACCAGTCGCTCTTCCGCGTAGAGACCATAGAGTCGTGAAACTCTACGCGGAAGGACACCGAGATACTTCGGGACCACTGTCAGGGAATCTGTTTTGTACCATGAAAGTATTTGGCGATTGTAGCAGAAGCAGACGTCTCCAAATAAAGCGCAGATGCCCAGATGCTTCGATGCCCCGATGTCCAGGTGTGTGCTTTATTTATGACCTGTAGAAATTAACTTACCGAATCTTATTACTGTTATTTCCTGAAAGCCACTTAGAATCTGATTATTCTTTTTCCCTGACACAACACACAATGTTAGATTCCTTATCGCTGAAAAATTACAATAAATGAACTCATTTCTTTTGGGAATTTCACGTCCGCTCTAATAAAATTTTTTTCTTTTTACTTTTTGCATGCATTGTCTGTTTCTTATTTAAATTAAATATATTCCACCCCGAGCAGCATTATATGATTAGCAGCTGATAATTCCTTTAATTCTTTGATAAAGTAGGATTATTCAACATAGTATATAATACATAATAGATAATATATTTTTTCCTTTAGATTCTGTTTTGCACCCGAAAAAATGTCAGAACTCGAAGAAAAAGCAACACCGGAAAGTTCACCAATTGAACCAATCCTCTCAAAACCACTAACATTGGTCGATATTACTTCGAATCCAATCGAGGCAAATGTTCCATTCAGTATTGAAAATCCTTACCATCCATATAACTGGAAAACCTCAACCAAATATCTCATTACAATCGCTTACTGTTCTTTGCAAGTTTTCGTTACTATCACCTCAACAAGTTATGTTGCAGTCGAGTATATGATTGAAGATAAATACGGTGCCAGTGCCCAAGTGGCAACATTAGGTCAATCGATGTTTATTTTAGGGACAGCTTGTGGTCCAGCATTTTTGGGTCCTTTGTCCGATATCGGTGGTAGAAAGTGGGTTTACGTTTTTAGTACTCTATTATACGTTCTATTTAATTTTGGTTGTGCTTGGCCACTAAATATGCCCATGGTTGCCATCTTCATGTTTATAATTGGTTGTTGCGGTTCCACTGCTCTTTCTAACGTTGCAGGTACAATTGGTGATATGTTTGGTGCTTCCGATGAGGCATCACAACCAATGGCTTTATTCGTTTTCAGTGCAAATGCCGGTCCATCAATTGGTGGTATCGTCGGTGAGGCAATTGCTGAAAATTCAAAACTAGGTTATAAATGGATTTTCATTATTAATATTATTATTGGTGCTGCCTACGTTGTAGCCCTTTGCTTTTTGCCTGAAACTTTGCCAAGAATTGTCATTTCTGAAAGAACAGCAGTTGAAGGCAGACAAGTTCCGAACGTTATAATGAGAGAGTTCAAATATTTCTCTGAAATGATTAGAGGTAAATCTCCTTCTTGGGAAGAAATGTATGAAGAAAAACTTAATGAAAATGCTGCCGAAGCAGTTGCAGTTGAGAAAGTTAACGTTTTAAATGAAATTAGATTCGTTGCCCTTACAGCTCTTAAAATGATGGTTACCGAGCCAATCATCATTTTCTTAGGTTTATACAATGGTTTTTCGTATGCAATTTTGTTCTTATACATGGATGGTATATTCGATGTTTTCGTTTTCAATAATGGATTATCTTATATTGCCGCTGAGTGTACTTATTTGAATTTCGTCGTTGGTGTTGCAATTGTCATTGCCTTACAACCACTTCAAACGTGGTTATTTAGAAGAGATAGATTAAGAAATGGCGGTGTTTCAAGACCTGAAGCTAGATTTTTGATGTCTTTAGTTACTGTTTGGGGATATCCAGCTGGTTTATTCTGGTTTGCTTTCACTTCCGATGGTTCAGTCAATTACTGGTCTCCAATCATTGCCGGTTTAGTCTTAGCAATTGCGGATCCTTTGTTATGGTTAGCCATGTTAAGTTATATCATTGATTCTTATTCCGCCTCTGGTTTAAGTAATTCTGCCATCGCCGCATTTTGTATTCCTTCTTTTGCAATTGCAGCTGCATTATCGCACGCTGGTGTTGCGATGTTTGATAACATGTCCACAACTTGGGCTTTTGCAACCTTAGGTTTCATTTCTCTTGGTATCGTCGCCTTAGTCTATATTTTCTACTTCTTTGGTCCTAAGTTGAGAGCTGCGTCAAAATTAGCCAGATATTCTACTTGAGATATTTATTACACACATCTGATGATTATTCATTTATTTTCACGTTCCCTTTTATTTTCATTAAATTTATAGTTTATAGTTTATAGTTTCTAATTTATAATTACCCTTCCTTATTATCTATCGTTATTTAATTTATTTTTTCCAATAAGTCTTAGTTTAAAACTATTATGTCATAATTCCAATATGGTAATTAGCTTATCAATAATTCGCTAAAAATAAAAAAAAACAAACAAAAACAGAAACTCCCGTACACCACAGAATTACTCTCGATCTTCTCCGTCCTAAAATTTAAAATGGCTTGAGCAATCTCTATACGTTAGGTTACGGATTTTCAATCCAATTTAGTCAAGAATTTGCATTGGAACACGCCTACTTCCTTTCACGATAGTTATATATATATATAAATAATATATACATAAAAATTGGCTGAAGAAAGTTGCTTTAATAAAAAAACCTAGATAATGGATGCCAATTCCTTCTTTAAGCAAAATTATCAGGTGGGATCTACATACAGTGATCAAATTAACAATAGTAATGTCCAGATCCAGAATTCAGAATTGCTCCAATTTCACCAACACCAGCAACCCCACCAAGAATCATTAAAGCAATACCTACATCAACCACCCATTTTACCATCTGTTGATAATAGTAATATGGTGCTTCAAAATCAGTTGCAAGCGCAACTACAACAACAGCAACTACAGCAGCTCCAACAACATCAGCAGACTCAACAAACCCAGCAACAACATTCACTACCTTTACAGTCACAATCTCAAATTCCGTTGTTACCTCCTCCAAATCAACAACAACAACGACAACAACAGCAACAGCAGCAACAACAACAACAGCAACAACAACAACAACCGTCCCTATATCCACCGACTAACCAAAATACTATAAGTCCACCGCGTACTTTGAATCTACCATGGAATACGTTCAATATGCCAAAACATTCAAGCGACCCTTCATTACAAAGATTAGGAATTAATAGACGCTCTTCAGTAAACTTGATGCAAAAAATGCCACCTCCTTTGTCTTCATTACCAGTATTGAGACAAAACTCAATTGATAATAGTTCCCCCTTGTCATCGTCTATATCTCCTCATAATTTGTATTTTGATGATTCTATTGATAACATTTCTTTAATGGCCAGTCAACCACCATCATTAGCGCCACAACAGCAACACCAGCAGCAACACTTGCCACCCCCACCACCAACTGCCCTTCTACAACAACAACAGCATCGTCAAAATGATGTATTCAAAAATTCATGGGAATTTAACCTTCCTAGTGTAAATAATTCACCAAGTCATCAAAATCGTGTACACTCAATATCGGGTGGTTCTCAGATGTATCAATCTTCAAAAATGAATCTAAATAATTCGAATATGAACAATATGAATTCTGATAATGTCAAAAATAATAACGGTACCAATGATAATAGTAATAACAATATCAATAACAATAACTATTTACCAAATCAAAGTATATCTCGCAGTTCATCATTTGGAGTTCCAAAAAACAAATTTAATTCAAATTTATCAACAACTTATGAAAATGGTGATTTACAACATCAAATTCATGAAAGCCAACAACAGCAAATTATCCCACCCTTACGTATTGATGGCCCAATGCCAAGTGCAATGGATATGAACCAAAATGATTTACCTAGAAGACAATCATTTGCTGCAGTTTACCAGCAACAGCCGAACCAACAAATTAATATGGCACAATTTCAAATGATGCAGAGACAACAACAACAACAGCATATACAATATCACCAAGAGATGAAATTACAACAACAACAACAACAACAACAACAACAACAACAACAACAATTGCAACAACAACAACAGCAGAAGCAACAACAGCAACAACCACAACAACAACTACAAGTTCACATACCTATTCCTGTTACTCCAAGATTCAAAAAAATTAATTCATTAGAAGACTTACATCCAACAATTCACAAGCGACCAAAATTCAGAAGAGCTAGTTCATCAAATACATTTATTTCACCATTAATTGCACTTACGACACAATTGTCAGTTACATATTCAATGTGTGTACCAGAATATGATTATAAATCGTCAAAAAACCCACGTAGAGTTCTAACAAAATTAAGCCAACCTTATACAAACAATGGATACGATAATGAACATAATGATTATATTTTGTATGTGAACGATATTTTAGGTACACAAGAAAATAGGAAATATTTAGTCTTAGATATATTAGGCCAAGGTACTTTCGGTCAAGTTGTTAAATGTCAAAATTTAAAAACTCAAGAAATTGCTGCCGTTAAAGTTGTTAAAGCAAAACCTGAATTTTTAAAACAATCATTGACGGAAGCAAATATTTTAGAATATTTAAATTCAACAATCGACCCTAAGAGCCAACATCATTTCGTTAGATTAAAGGATAAATTCATGCATAAAGATCATCTTTGCCTTGTTTTTGAATTATTAAGTTCTAATTTATATGAACTGATTAAACAAAATCATCATCATGGTTTGGTTATTAGATTAATTAAAAATTTTACAATCCAATTATTGGATGCATTATGCGTTTTAAAAGACGCTAAAATAATTCACTGTGATTTAAAACCCGAGAATATTCTACTTGTCTCTTTAAACAAACCAGATCTAAAGGTCATTGATTTTGGATCTGCTTGTAAAGAAAGGCAGGCAATTTACACTTATATTCAATCACGTTTTTACCGATCGCCAGAAGTTATTCTGGGTGTTCAATATTCTTCATCTATTGATATGTGGTCATTGGGTTGTATTATCGCTGAATTATTCTTAGGTTTACCATTATTGCCAGGTGTTAGTGAATATGATCAATTAGTGCGTATTATTAAAATGTTTGGAATGCCACCTTCATGGATGATGGTTGAGAAAAAAGCAAGCTGCTATATTAATAAAATCATTAACAATGACGGTAAATCAGAATTTAAATTGAAATCTATTGAAGAATATTCGCAGGAAGTTGGTAGAAGTGAAGTTTCAGGTAAACAATATTTTAAAGATACTATATTGGACGACATTATAATGAACTACAGACTACCTAAAAAAAATATGACTCAGGATATGATTGATTTAGAAATGAATGAACGAATTTGTTTGTTACATTTTCTTAAAGGTGTTTTGAATATGAATCCACTGGAAAGATGGACACCACAGGAAGCAATACTACATCCATTTATAACCGGTGCTTTATTCGAAGGAGACTGGAAGCCTCCATTAAATAGCTTTGGAGGTAATAATAGTAAACAAAGATCTAGAAGTGCGACTGAAGCATATTAATTACATGATATAAACAATTTATAAACATTAATTAGATTAAATTATATTAAATCAAACTAAAATATTTAAAACAAACATGAATCTTACGTAATCGCGAAATTAATTAGGAACCCAAAAAAAAAATGAAAACTCTTTCGTCGAATCCCTACGACAGCGACTAATAATTTTTCAGTCACAGAAAAGATATAGAATATTTTATTATAGATAATAAATATACATACAATATTCACGCAATATGTCTACTCCAGAAGCTGATCATTCCAGAGATCCATGTCCTATTGTTATTCTTAACGATTTTGGTGGTGCCTTTTCAATGGGTGTCATCGGTGGTTCCATTTGGCACGGTATTAAAGGCTTTAGAAATTCTCCATATGGTGAAAGACGTATTGGTGCATTAGCCGCAATTAAGGCAAGAGCTCCAGTTGTTGGTGGTAATTTTGGTGTTTGGGGTGGTTTATTTTCATTTTATGATTGTTCTGTTAAAGCTATTAGAAAAAGAGAAGATGCATGGAATGCAGTTATTGCAGGTTTTTTTGTGGGTGGTTCTTTAGCTATTAGAGGTGGTAAAAGACATATGTTTAATTCTGCCGTTACATGTGCGGTTTTCTTAGGTATTTTGGAAGGTGTTGGTATGATGTTCCAAAGATATATGGCTTGGGCGAATAAACCAGTTGCAATGCCAATGCCAGATCAAGCTGGTGCTCAAGGTGGCGCTCCTTTAGGCGCTTAATTTTTATAAAGATATTTGTCTTGTGGGTTTTCTTGTCATTTAGTTATCTCTCATGTTTTGTAATGATGTTTTAAATAAATAAATTAAATTAAAGTAGAGTAAGATAAATTATAAAGTAGTTCTTATAAAACATGGTGGCACATATGAAAACTCCCGTGCACCAGTTTTTGTATTTTTCATTATTTTTTGCCCCTTTTTTACCACCATGAAATGAATGTTTTTTTACTTATCCATTTCTGGATATTGATAAGAAAACAATAATGAATATTTCAACCTCTACCGTGGTGATAAGAAGAAGGGGTGGTAAAGCACATCAACCGGAAGACGAAGAAAATGCAGCAGAATTAAAATTAGGTCCTGAATTTCAGTTAGAACAAGTTGACCATCATGGTGATGTTTCCAAATTAATGACCCTTAACATATCAGAAGCGCGTATACTTATACGTACAGCATTAAAGGAAAGGATGGAAATGATTTCTAAATTAAATGGTGTTGAAATTGATATAACAGATCCAAGTGGTGAACCAGATGATGATCAATTAGCAAAATTATCCACTGCACCTGGTGCAAATGAAGTTTTGAGAAAAACCTTAGATCACTTGTCTACTTTTGCTAGATTTAGAGAAGTCGAAACCTGTACCGCCGTTGAGGGACTACTGAAGAGCGAAGATAATTCCTTATTACATCCCTTTGAAGTTGCACAGTTAGGTTCTTTGTCTTGTGAAGATATTGATGAAGCAATAACTTTAATACCGAGTTTAAATGATAAAAAAGATGAAGTTGATTTACAAAGGATTTTAGATGAATTAAATAGATTGGAAACTAATTATGCATAAACTAAAATAAAATAAATTAGATTGTTTTTCGTAATGTCTCTGTTATTCTTATATATTTACTGTTTTAATATTGTATTTTTCTTTTGTTCTTTTTTCTTTTTTCTTATTCTACTCTTTTAGAACAAAACTTTTATATCATTAAACTATTCTAGTATTCTACAAATAATCTTCTTCATGAAAATATTCCCTAATAAACCTTTTACCTGATCCATGCTTCCACCACCTTGGCAAACAGCTATTAGGAGTAATATTTATGCTTTCTTTATCGCTTGGACAGATACATCTTTTACCATATTTTATTCTATATGATGTTGGACAGGTAACAAATGGCGAATGGAAATATCCAATATCTTCAAAATGAAAAATTTCATCTTTTGATAATAATATTGATGCTCCAATCGAATGCACAGGTGCATCTCCCCATCTTTCATAATAAAAACCACCAGCATCACTTAAATAGTTGAAATAATCCATGTATTTCTGTGATCTGAAAAAATTCAAATCACCAATCTCAAAATTTGACCAAAAATGACACATGTTATAGGGTGAAGCATCTTCCAAATATCTATCTGTACCGATTGATTCCTTTGAAGTTATAAATTCAATACTATTATCAGGATTAAGATGTTGTGGATATTTGTTTAAAAATCCTTCCACATTTTCCCACAATGTTGGAATCGTTTCAGGATATTCAGTTATAGCCATAACAAAGCCATATTTTTTATTTTGTTCTCTCATTAATCTAAAAGGATCCATTTGAAAGTCACAAAAATATTCAACGTCAGGTTCAACTCGAAAATAATAATCGTATTTCATCACTAATTCCTGTCTGAAAAAATATCCAGAATTAAAATGGCACATGTTACGGTAAGATTTCGAGTTACCATATAAGATTTCTTGTTGGGTAAAGTCTTCAACACATTCATCATATTTGGTTTGATTAATGAACTCCGGAGTATTCCAATCTTCGGATGGAATTAAACCATAAGATGTAGGGCCACTTGCCATTAAAGACGTAGTTTCTATAAATTCATCATCAAATGGAACATCATTTAAAAATGTCCATGGATAATGATAATCTTTATTAAACCTATCTTCAAGTGATCTCATAGACTGAAGTATACCATCCAATTCCCAATTACGACATAAAACTAGTATTGTGGCATTTTCAAGTTTAATATCATTTTTTTTTGGAGCATGAGGCAAAATGGCATCAAGATACGAATTACTTGCCGGTTTCAATCTAGATTGTTGAATTTTCTTCTCGGTTTGATTATTTATTTGAGAAATTGTGTCTATGGAAGATTCATATAGTGATTGAATTCTATTTGGTGAGACCTTTGGGAGAAATTGTAACTGTATTAAAGTATATAATCCATATACAAACAGTAGTACAAAAATTAATAATTTCAGTATACTCATAACATATGAGTGATAATATAATTTGAAGAAATACAGTTTCTAAAGAAAAAAGTAAGTTTACCACATATATAACATAGTTGACGCGAAAATAAGCGTCCCAAAAATGGTTTCAAATTTTTGTCTATAATTAACATAAATATACAAAATACACACTACTACTTATCATCCCTTTTTTTCTCAATTACAGGTAATGATATACTATCTGCAGCTTTTATGTGTATGTCAGCAACACCTGCCATTCCATTCTGTATAAATCCCCCGATAGGTTGACAATTTTGACTAGTAAGGAATTCCAAAACGCAATCTATATTTTCCACCAGCTTTTTAGAATCTAAATCACTATATCCAACTACAATAGCAAGACAATTACCTGTACTAGGAGTACACGTTGCGTTTTTACATAGCGACCTAATTTGTTTTTGGATATAGTCAGGTTCAACTCTGTCATCCTTTAACTTTGATGATTTTTTAGATTTAACTAATTGTGCATGTGGATCAGGTTTAGCCATTTGGACCATCAATGGGAATTTCTTGTTATTTTTGCAAAAAATTGTTTTACCTAATAATTCCGGAAGTAGCTTATGTAATCTATGATCAATTACAATTAAATCATATTCATGATATAATTTAGTAACGGATTTTGAACTATGTGCAATTGATTTAAGTTTCTTAAATCCAATTATAGTATCAAACGTATCTTCTGTACTGGATCCCTTCTGTTCAATAGGTATCTTATATTGTGAAACAGGATCTTTTGTAATTAATAATATTTTTTGTGATCGAACGGTTTTGATTCTGTTATGAACGGTAACAACTCTTGGTGTTAATTCTTTTTTCTTACTCGTTGGCTCATATGTATCCACAATCAAATAAATTGCTTCATGTTTAACACCAGTTGAGTATAAATGCTTTTGAAGTGATTTGACCGATTTTAAAGCTGTTTTCTGAACTTGACTATCTAAAATTTTAAAGTCTCTTGGTATATCAACTTTCTTAATCTTACCCGACATAGTAATATAAAATTTAGTTAATATCTAAATTTACAATTACTAAACTTAAGTAGTAAACTTAAAAAAAGAAAGAACTGAAAAATTCAAAAAAGAAAAATAAAAAAACTTTGAAAAGAAAAATGTGGCGCATTAATTTATATGTGGCGCAATTCCTATTGTTTATTTGTTTCTGTTGCTGAGTATTTTTTCCCTACTGCTTATAATCAAACAACACTACTTTAAAATGTACATATTGAGTTATCTTACACAATTTCTTAGCATATCACAGCAACCATTATTTAAACTAAAGTCATGCATTCCTGAAGTCTCGATCTCGTCATCATCATCACGTTTACCTGTTCTTCTATGGCATGGAATGGGAGATTCCTATAATTCTTCGGCAATGCAGCATGTTGAATCCGTCCTACGATCAAGTTATCCTGATCTAACAATGCACTCAATATATGTGGATTATGACAACGCTAAAGACCAAGAAGCTTCAGTTTTTGGTGATTCTTCAAGTCAAGTGTTGCAGGTTTGTGAACAAGTTCGAAATTTAACAGATTCAACTTTTAATGCAGTCGGATTTTCACAAGGTGGTGTGTTTTTACGTGCAATGATTGAAATGTGTGGTATTAATGTTAAAAATCTTGTTACTTTTGGATCTCCACATAATGGGATAACTGATTTTCCGGCTTGTGACACTTGGTTATGTAAGAAACGTAATGAAATATTGAAACGTAGAATTTATGATGATAATGTTCAAAATAATATTATACAGGCTCAATATTTCAGGGATGTTTGGAATTATGACACATACGTTGAAAAATCCATATTTTTAAAATACATTAACAATGAATTTATGAAAGACTGGGATTATTTTAATAACTTTGTTAGATTGGATAAGTTTGTTATGATTATGTTTAGTCAAGATAAAACTGTTGTTCCAAAAGAAAGCGCTTGGTATATGGATACAAATCCCAGTACAGGAGCTATAATTCCGTTTACAGTAACTGAGGCATTTAAATATGATTCAATTGGCTTGAAAACATTATACGAACAAAATAAGATAGATTTTTTGGAAATTGATGATTTACATATGAGAATATCCGATGATGACCTTTTATATGTCGCAAAGAATTATCTATAGTTGCAGACAAAAGAAATACTAAATTTTTTGAACTATTATTTTACTGTATGAGATTATTTAAGTTCAATATATGAACTAGGAAATTTTAAATGCACGTTCATTTTTACGTTCGTTTTCACTTTCAAAATTCTTTAATTTTAATACCATAATGTTATCCTCGTTTTAAGAATAAAAATCATATTATAGCGTTATCAAAAATTATGGAAGGAATTTGCTATAAAAAATTCTTAAATTGTTCCCCGGAATCATATTGCTGCTTCAACTTCTCTTTAATTTTACCCTTCTTCTTTTTCCAATTTTTTTTATTCTTATTTTGAATTAATGAGTTCCTATTTATATGAATTGAGTGAACTAAATTATTATCATGATTTAGCTACTATCAAATCAGACAAAAAACCTTGTGCGCTATAATTTGAATTAAATTTACAAACTACTGAAGAACAAGTATCTGGATTCGCCATGTATCCTTGTTTCAAAAAAGTTGACTGCACTTATTGTAAACAGCTTCCAACGACTAATTTTTATCAAAGTGATTTCAGCTGTAACATGTGCATGCATCTTCAAATAAGACAATCTTCTAAATCTTTTGAATTGTCTGTACCCTCAATTACTCTTTCAAATATCGGACCTTCTATAGATTCTGCCATAATTGCACAACAGCCTTCTGATTCAAATTGTGATATACTGGTATCCCCATGATTTCAATAAATCCAATTCTGAATATTTTTCAATGGTTTTTATCAGATGTTTTAGTACCTTTAATGACATAAAAATATGCTGGCACAGATAGCAAGTAATAGCATATTCAAACTAATTTAAATCCTTAATAAGAAATCATGCAAGGTTGATAGATTTCGTGAAGCTGAGCGAATTCTGTGACGCAATCTAGCAGCATTGACACAACTGCTTCTATTTCAACAAGCATTAGGATATTCTACCTCTTTAAATTTAATTGAATAACTTCTTGTAACTTTGCATTGAATGATCTTCAAATTTCTTTCAATTTTAAGTTCCAGCGGGTTTTATAACCTTAAAAATGCTTTTTTTTTTCAATCTCATTATTTCATCGAAGTACGGATCATCAAAGATCCATGCTTTAACGAATCTATCGATCAGATTGAGACATCTTCCGAGCGGACGCATATCACTAAGCTCAATGCCTTTGTTTTCATTCTAGCTATAGCAATCTCTAAAAATGTTCCCTCTTTGTTACCTTGGCCATTAAAATTCTTCAATAAAGAAACATTTAACTAAATCCGATTATGTACTATAACCAAACCAACGTTTAGTTTTAGGATCCCATTTTTCAATGAAGCAAACTATAATATCATTTTGTTCGACGTTATCAATTTCGGCAATCAATGTATTACTTGTCAACAAAGCAACAGTATAATTCAAGCATCAAAATTTTTACTATAATTATATTTTCCTTCTCATAACATCTCCGTTTGAGCCATCATAAAATCCTGCAAACACCATGAAAATCATCACTAATCCTTCCTAGGAGAAGTTTGGTTAAACCGATTTCCAAAAGGAAAGTTTTACCAGAATGCTGGGCTCGAAATAATGCAACTGTTATAAGATTTAAAAGATTTAGATTGCTTTTTCTTAGAATTTTAAGTACTTAAATAAACAAAGTTAATCCAAATTGTTTATTTTTGAGGAGCCAAAATACTGTACGTTTGTTAAAAGGTATGATCATCTAGAAATAAAGATACAATGGTGTCCAAGCTTACAGTAATCAGACAAACGCCTATTATAAGTATTAAAACCATCTATAAAATCTATTAAAAACTTTCTTTGTATTTCTGCATTAATTCTGTTCCAATAACGTGAGAGAAAAACAAAGAGTTATTTATTATAGTAAAAGGGCACAAAATTGTTTCATACTACTAATAGCAGCAAATATAGCTAATAAATTCGGACTTTTGTGCGATTTTATTTTTTTTATTCTTATAATGCACATGTGTTCTTGTTCAATATTTATAACATAACCTAATAGTGTTTTAATCCTTGCTTTTGATTTAGGGAAAACATAACTATTAGGCGGTAAGATAAAACTAATTTTATACTAACATTTTTTAGGAAGCTGAGTATAAAAAAACATGATGGAGTACAATATACAGCTTCAAATGAATGAAAGAAAAGATCCTGATATTAAATTTACAGAAACAAAAATCAAAAGGACAGAAACAGAGGAGGATGAATCTGAATTGGAATATGAAAGTGAAGAATTTGAAATTGAAGTTCAATATGATAACCCAACAACAAACACTGATATCAGTGTGAATGATAAAATTTACATGCATAGTTACAATGATGAACAACTTGAACAGTTAGAAGATAAATTGGAATCAGAATTGGATGAAATAGATCAAGAAGAACATATTAATATTAAAGATCAATATTTGGACAATAATGAAGTATATTTAGAAAATTGCGAAAACGTTCACTTACAAGATTCAATAAAAACTAAACATAGTGAATTTAACAATGATGAACGACAAACAGAAAATAGTGAGGAGAGTGAAAGTAACCACGATCAGATGATAAAAATAATATATGACAAGGATATCAACAATGACAAAGACGACAACAGTGGCACTGACAATCGTGATGAAGAATATGCAGCAAATGACAATCGTGATGAAGAATATGCAGCAAATGACAAGGAAAATGACATAGAAGATGATACAGAAGATGATACAGAAGATGATACAGAAGATGATACAGAAGATGAGAAAGAAGATGAGAAAGAAGATGAGAAAGAAGATGAGAAAGAAGATGATAAAGAAGATGATAAAGAAGATGATAAAGAAGTTGGTAAAGAAGATGACAAAACAGATGATAAAGAAGATGATAAAGAAGACGATAATACAGATGACATGAAAAATGGTGACAATAAAAAGGAGACTAAAAATGATTACTTAATTGAGGAACTTTGGGAAAGTGATCTTGATGATGACTATGAAAATGGCAATAAGAATGATCTACCGCTTTCGCATATACCAGTTTATATTGATTTAGGAGCTGATGTATTCAAATTATTTCAACCAGATTGTGAAGAAGATGAAGATTTCCAAAATCTCGGTACCCTTTTCCCATCTTCAATGATACTTTTATCACCATTATCTGCATTATTTGAAGATTTGCGTAAGTTTATAGATAATGGAGAATTGGATAAAAGGGGAGAGTTAGAATTAAAAATAAAAGATTTAGATAATTTGACGGTTAGTGAAGATTCTATATGCTGTAAAGATTTAAGTATGAATGACTTATTAATGATATACGAATCATTAAGAGAAAATTCTGAGAACAAAGATTTACATAAATTTGTTCAAGTTGAATTGCACAGAAAATGGGGTACTGTTGATAGAATTCGAGATATCGAAAATGCAATTAATAAAGGTGGATCATTGGATAGTCTAAGTAGGGTTCTTAAAAGGGGATACGACTGTAATGATCATGACGGTGATGAAAGCAAAATTAAAAAAACTAAATTATGAATAGTAACTAATACTTTTTTTTATAATTTCGATATATCCTATATAATATAATATAATATAATGTTCACTACAATTTAGTAAGTATTTATAACCAAAAACCAGACATGTCAAATATATATTAAAAAAAGGTATTTGATATATTAAAAAGGAATGAAAACTTTATATTAAAGATCCCTTATTAAACATTTTCAAAATATATAGAAGAGAAAAGGAAATGTAGGAGATGAAAGTAATAAACATATAAAACATAGATTGAAGTAAGATTGAAAATTAGATTTAAGCAGCAGTTAATCTTTTTTGAGAAGATAGTCTACCTTTTTGTCTAGCGTTGAAAGCAACCTTCTTGTCATCATTAGCTTTAGCAATAGCTTCTTCTTCTTCAGTCAAGATCAATTCGATGTGGGATGGGGAAGATTGGTAAGCATTAATTCTACCATGAGCTCTGAAAGTTCTTCTTCTCATCTTTGGAGCTTGGTTAACTTGAATGTGAGAAATAACCAATTTGGTTGCATCTAAACCCTTTGCCTATAAGAAAAAAAATAATTGAACGTTAGTATTCGTAATTTTTTCAAAAATCATGATAATTTGAATTAATATTATTAATCAGCATTGTTAATTTGAATAATTTATGAACTGTCAATATTAGATATTTTAATGTACCATTGAGAATAGATTTTATCTTATTAAGAGCAAAAAAATTTAAATTTCAGTTGAACGTAAATCTGAGTGAGATATTGAAAATGCTAATAATAATTATTAAATACTGTTGATAATTGTAATACATACTTCAGCGTTGGCTTCAGCATTAACCAATAAACCTTGAATAAATTGAACGGATTTTGCTGGCCATCTGGCAGTGGTGACACCGAATTCCTTACCTTGAGCGGTTCTACCAATGGAGTGGTTGAATCTTCTGAAAGGAATGGCTCTTTGGTGGTCTAAAACTTGATCTAAGTATTTCTTAGCTCTTTCTAATTTCCAACCAGAGATAGCTTGTGCGGTTTCTCTAGTGTTCTTGAAAGAAACTCTTAAGTATGAACCTCTAGCAGAAGCTGATTTAGCTGGGTTTGATGGAACTGCTGCGTATCTAGCCATTTTGATATTTAATGAATTAATATGTTAGTTTCGATACAGGTAGTATAACGATCAAATTGAAATGAAAGCTAAAATGATGTGAGATGTAAAGTGAAAAATGAAAGAAAAATTTTTGCTCACTCTGTGAATTCGCTGTACGCTTCGTTCAAAGAAAATATGTTTGTAAACACTGCCATAAAAATGTTAACAAGAAAAATAAAATTTGGTGTGAGGGTTTGAACAGTTGTTTCACAGTCACAAATTACAAAGGGAACACAAGAAAGGTAATTTTATATGCACGTGACATATAAAATTAAACCTTGTAACTGAGCTAGATCAATTTTTATTTTCACTTCTATTCGTATTTAACAGTACTATTCACGCATTTTTATTCTATTATTCTTATAACGTAAGCCATTTTGCAATTGGATAATCGTAATTTATATGTGTGACTGGCTTATTATCCAATTGTAATACAACAAAAAAATTAAATACATTCCGACCATCATGGTATTCTGAGATTCATATAGTAATCATATTGTAGCCTTCTTTTTTAATGACTACCCACCCAGCACATGAACGATCTTTAAGTTTATTCCATCTATAAGAAAATTCCACATATCTTATCTAATCTTTATATTGAAACGCATCCGTGCACCATAACAAGGCACATTTTTGCTAATATCACAGTGTAGCCACACAGTAGTTATTACTGGCAGTTGTGAATTTGTAAGAATATAAATATAACTTTGACTACCAAAGATTACATCATATAATGAATTTAATAGTAATACAATTTTTAACATTATTCTATACTGTACTTTCACTAGACATTAATTTACCTCATTTACGTGCTTTTCCGCATATTGAAAATGAAGTTGGAGTTCATAACTTAACATTATCGCACAGGACTCCACCAAGTACACGAACAACGACTTGGTATATTTTACTAAATAATGGTCAAGAGGATTCAATTATGATTGGTAATGGATGTCCAGATAATTCCTCAATATGTGCTATTACAAAGGTTGATTTAAATAATGGTGAAGATTCCATCATAACAGAAATTTTCTCAGTTGATCAGAAATATACCAGGATTGATTCTTTTGATTATGGAACTTTCATATCCTGGGACAGAATACCTTGGGGGGATTTAAATGTTGATTTTTCTTTAGAGTTGATGTGTTCGAATAATGATTTTGATAATACAGAGTCATTGGAATATTATGGTATGTCGGATGGCGATGTTGCTAGTTACAATAGTATTCGGTGGAACAGTCAATCATTTTGTAAGCGTGCTTCCGGTAAAGGCTGGGGATTCTTTAGTATATTAATTTTAATTTTAACTGTTGCATTGGCCGGATATTTGATTGCACAAGCTTGGTTTAATATAAGCAAAATGGGGTCATCAAGTGATTTTTTTAATGAATTAATGGATACAGTTGTTGAAAATTTTAGCAAAATACCACAATTTATTGGTGAAGTCATACAGAAGATTTCTGGTGGTCGTAACAGTAATAGAGGTGGTTATAGCGCTGTTTAATGAGATATATTCATCCAAATTTATCCTTAGAATATATATATAATACATAATTGCTATATCTAAATAATTTTCTATTATAATTTTTGTTCGATTATTGTAATTTCAAGTGAAGTTTGAGCAGCATAGTCTTATTGTATAAGCGCAGTATAAAATAAACATCAGATGCAACATACTTACCATTGTGTAATGAAATAACCTTTTCCATTTCAATAGCTATATATTCCGACCATCAATTACTTACACAATGCAAATCTCTACTCCAATATGAGACGACCATAATTCTTGGAACCCCTCAAATAATGGATTTCCAATGATTTTTCAATGGGTGCTATTACAAAGGTCGATTTAAATAATGATGAAGGTCCTGTCATAGGAGGAATTTTTTCAGTCAATAGAATTTTTTCTCTAACTGGTCCATTTGCTAAATTCGATTCACCTTTTTATGGAGTTAGCCTATTTTGGAGGAGTCAACTTTGGAGGGATTGAATCGTTTAATTATTTAATTACATATGATGTGTTTAGATGATGGTTCTTTTGAAAATAGAAAATATCTAAAAGTGATTCATGATTTTCCGGGGTTATTGATCAGCATAATGCTATTTTATGGAGAAGTGAATTATTTTATAATGGTACCGCTAGTAATAGATGTCTTGATGATGTAGGTGCCTGTTCTGGAGAAGATAAAAGCTGGGGATTTTTAGTATATGAGTATTAGTTGTTGTTGTTGCCTTAACCGGACATTAGTTGCACAATCATGGCTTTATGAAAGTACAATAGGGGTATTAAGCGCCATTTTAATGAATTAAAGGATACGGTTGTTTATAATTTTAGTAACGTACCACACTCTATTGCTGAAGTTTTACAGAAGGTTTTGAGAGGTAGCAATTATAGCGCTATTAAACTAGATATTTTCGTCCTAAGTTGTATTCTTGGAGTAGTTCATATATACATATATATGTACATAGTTGTTGTATCTAAATAATTTCGTCCGGCTATTCTACTTCTAAGTGAAGGTTCGTTAAACAGTCTTACTATACAATCGGAATATTACATAAGGTGAAGGATACCTAAGACTGTGCGTTGAGGTGCAAACTATGATTTCTCCATACCAAAAGTTAAATACTAGAACAATCAATGTGTCTGTTCCTACACAAAACTACCATAATCCTGGGAATCCTTCGTCTCTAATCCTTTTATCCCGAATTACATCTGTACACCACGGCCTACTTTTCACTGTCGATACTAATCAGTGGTGCAATATTACAAAGTTTATTGTGGATTCGTATGGACATCAACATAATTTTGAAAACAAACAATTGCATGCTACAATGAAGTTAATATTGATACAATGTCTTACTTTATTTTATACGGTATTCTCACTTGGTATTGATTTACCTCTTTTGCCTGCGTTCCCTTACTTAGAAAATGCAACTGGTGTTCATAATTTTACAATATCAAAAAGTACTCCACCGACTATACAATCAACAACTTTTTATATTTTATTAAGTAAATATAAAGAAGATTCAACTATAATTGGTAATGGATGTCCAGATAACTCCACATTATGTGCTATTACAAAGATCGATTTTAATAATGACGAAGATCCTATCATAACTAAAATTTTCTCAGTTGCTGAAAATTATACTTCAATTTATTCATCTCCTTATGGAATAAGGCTAGATTGGCGACAGCAAGTTTGGGGTGACTTACTTGTTGATCTTGTATTGCATATGGATTGTCCATATGATGAATCTCGTGATGATACAGATATTTTAGAATGGTATGGTGGTTATGCTGGAATTCATGAGCGTCATAATTATATAGAATGGAGAAGCAGATCGTTTTGTAATACTAGCGCTATTAAGCGAGGTAACAAAAGTTGGGGGTTCTTTACTATATTACTTTTAGTCGTAGTCGTTGCAATGGCCGGATATTTGATTACACAAGCCTGGTTTAATATAAGTAAAAAAGGGTCATCAAATTGTTTTTTTAATGAATTGATGGCCATAGTTGTTCAAAAGTTTAGTGAAATACCAGAATTCATGCGTGACGTTATAAAATACTTTGGGAGTCAGTAGTAATAATAGTGGTTTCAAAACTGTCTAAAATCGTATTCTTAAAGTAATTTATATACTGATATATATAGTGGCTGTATCTAAATAATGTTATATATGAATTTTGTCCGGTTATTGTAGTTCCAAATGAAGGATTATGTTACAGTCCGATTATAAGTACAGTATAAGATAAATATCATATGAAATACCTAAGCTTGTACAATAATAATCATATTATAATTTCTTTATGCTGATAGTTGTATACTCGAACCATCGGATAAATATATGTCTGTTCCTACATAACACTACCATAATCCTAGGAATCCTTCGTACCTAATCTGTTTGCTCCAAATCACATCTGTGCACCACGTAATTACTTTTACCGTTGATTCTAATCGGTGGTGCAATATTACAAAGTTCATTGTGGATTCATATGAATATAAACATAACCTTGAAAACAAACAATTGCATCATATGATGAAGTTAAAACTGATACCATGCCTGACTTTATTTTATACTGTATTCTCACTTGATATTAGTTCACCTCACTTACATGCCTTTCCGCTCATAGAAAATTTAGTTGGTGTTCATAATTTTACATTATCACAAAAGACTCCATTATGTACAGAAATGACAACTTGGTATATTTTATTAAATAATGGTCAAGAGGATTCAACTATAATTGGTAATGGATGTCCAGATAACTCTTCAATATGTGCTATTACAAAGATTGATTTAAATAATGGTAAAGATCCTTTGATAACGGGGATTTTTTCAGTTAATGAATCTTATACTGACATTCATACATTTACTTCACATGGATCTTTTCACGGATTACTTCTATATTGGAATAAACAAGTTTGGGGCGATTTACTTATTAATGTGCAATTTGTCATCAAATGTTTAAATGACGATCGTAGTGATGAGAAAGAATATTTAAGGTTAGTCCATGGTTTTCCTGGAACGATTGATATGCATAACTTTATTTTATGGGAAAGTAAATTGTTTTGTAATGGTACCCCTAGTGACGTGCTTACTGATTTCGACGATCCTAATTATGGAGAAGATCATGGCTGGGGGCTTTTCAGTATATTGGTTTTAATCGTAGTCGTTGGCTTGGCCGGGTATTTAATTGCACAAGCCTGGCTTTATACGACTACAATAGGGGTCTTCAAGTGGACTGTGAAATGATTTTTTTCGTGATGGGAATAGTTGTTGAAAAGTTTAGCAAAATAGCACAATTTATTGGTGAAGTTATGCAGAAGATTTCTGGAGCTGGTAATATTATCGCTGTTAAGTTAGATATCTTCATTTTAAAATTTATTCTTAGAGCAATTATATATATATATATATACATGTAGTTACTGTATCTAAATGATCTCTCCCCGGCTATAGTAATTTTTAGTGAAGGTTATGAATTACAATCTTACTATATGATCGGAATATAAGATAAACATCAGATGCAACATACCTAAGATTATGCGATACGATTCGTTATGTAAAAATACCATATAAGTAATTACAATCCTCAACCATCAATTACATACATAAAGTGTATGTTAATACAACACAACCATAATCCTTGGATTGTTATATAATGCATTTAATAGTAATACAATGCCTGACTTCATTCTATAGTGCACTCCCATTCGCCATTAATAATAGTGAAGATCCGATCACAACAGGAAAATTTTCACTTAAAGAAAATATACTTCAGTCGGTTAATTGCTAAACTTGATTCACCGTCAGATGCAGATCGTATAGATTGGGGAGAAAAACTTTGGGGAGATTCCATTGTTTCTATGTCTAGATGATGTTCTACTAATATTACAGGATCCATAGAGTTGTCCCATGGCTTTGCTGGAATTGAAAACTGTTATCATCTTACATGGATAAGCAAAGCGTTTTGTAACGGTACATTTATATATGAGGGAGATTTATATCGCTTAATCTAATTTTATTCTAAGGAGAAGTAAATTGTTTTGTAAGGGTACAGCTAGTGATGAGAGGGTGCTTACGGCTGGGGATTTTTTAGTATATCACTTTTAGTTGTAGCTGTTGCATTGGCTGGATATTCATCCTACAAGCATGGTTTAACACAAGTAGAATCGGAGTCCTCAAAAGATTTTTTAATAAAATATTGAATACGGTTTGTGGCACTTTTAGCGAGATACCACGATCTATTGGTGAACTGAGTAGAGGATGGTAACAATAACAATAGAGAAAGTTGTATCTCTCTTTAATTCTTGATTTTAAATTGAGTTTCTGCATTAGTGTATATATGGTTAATACATGCATCTTTATAATTTGCTATGTTTGCTAAATGTAGTTAAACCGTCGTATTTCTCACTGAAGAAGATATATTTGTTGCTGACTTTACTCAATTGCAATACGACACAAACTTTGGATGCAAACTACCTAACATTGCATAATAAGACAACATTCTTTATGCTAACGAGTACATCCTCGAACCATCAATTACGTACGTAACGTACAAGTCTGTTCCTACACAAGACCACTGGACTCCAAATCTATTCATCCCAAATCACATCCGTGCACCCAAATCGACTTATCGTTGTTCGTAATAATCAAGTCATACAAAGCTCATTGAGACCTTCTTTGAATATAAATATAGATTTTAACATAAACGATTACATCATATAATGAATTTAATAATAATACAATGTCTAACGTTTTTTTATTCTGTATTGTCACTTGATATTAATTTACCTCCATTACGTTCTTTTCCACACATAGAAAATGCAGTTGGTGTTCATAATTTAACGTTATCACAAAGGATCCATTAAGTACACAAATAACAACTTGGTATATTTTATTAAAAAAAAGTAAAGAAGATCCAGTTATGATCGGTAATGGATGTCCAGATAATTCTTCAATATGTGCTATTACAAAGATTGATTTAAATAATAGTGAAGATCCTATCATAACAGGAATTTTTTCAGTCGATGAAAATTATACCTCAACTGCTTCGTTTGCTAGTCCCGATTCATATTTTTCTGGAGTTAATCTATTTTGGAGAAAACACGTTTGGGGGGATTTAAACGTCAACGTTCAATTAGATATAGCGTGTTTGGATGAGGGTAGAGAATCTTTAAAATGGTTTCATGGTTTTCCGGGAGTCATTGATCGGCATAATCATATTTTATGGAGAAGTGAATCATTTTGTAATGGTACCGCTCTTAATAAAGATCCTGATGATCTAGGTGCCTATGATGAAGGAGATAAAGATTGGGGATTTTTTGGCATATTAGTTTTAGTTGTCGTTGTTACCCTGGCTGGATATTTAGTTGCACAAGCTTGGCTTTATACAAGTACACTAGGAGTCTTCAAGTGAAATTTTTGATAAATTAATGGATACGGTGGTTGAAAAGTTCAATATTATGATACAATTTATTGGTAAAGTTATAAAATATTTCCGGGGGTGATGTAAATATCAGTGGTGAAATATGAAGCTATTGAATTAGATATTTTTAAACTTCATTCTTTACATATATATATATATATATATGCATGGTTGCTATATCTAAATAATTTCTTATTATCATTTCTGTCTGATTATTGAACTTCTAAATGAAAGTTATGTATCACGGTCCTACTACATCACATAAATATTAGATGCAACATACTTAAGATTGTGAGATAAGATTCGTACTACAAAAGTTACATAATAGTAACTATATTCTCCAACCATTAATTACACGCCCAAAGTTTATGTCGGTTCAACACAACCATAATCCTTGGATTATTATGTAATGAATCTGGTACTATACAATGCCTGACTTAATTCTATAGGGCACTCTCACTTGACTTCAATTTAACTCATTACATGCCTTGTCATAGATAAAAAATGCACCTGGTGTTCAAAATCAAACAATATAGCAGAAGACTCCACCAAATATACGTACAACAACTTTGTATATTTTATTGGAAAAAAAAAAAAATATTCAACTATCATTAGTAATGGACGTCCGGACAATATGTGCTATCACAAAGGATGATTTGAATAATGGTGCAGATCCGATCATAACAGAGATTTTTTCAGTCGATGAATTTACTCTTCTCCGTATGGAATTAGCATCCACTGAGAAAGCCCGGTCTGGGGGGAAATTAACAGTTAATGTTGCATTGCGTATGCAATGTTTACATGATGATTCTTCTGATGATACAGATTCTTTACAATGGTACGGTGGTTATGAAGGAATTGATGAGCATCACAATAAGTTACTATGGAAAAGCAAATCTTTTTGTAATACCACCGTTGATGATGGGGGTAATAAAGGTTGGGGACTCTTTACTATATTATTTTTAGTTTTTATCCTTGTGTTGGCCGGATATTTGATTGCACAGGCTTGGTTTTTTACAAATAAATTGGGGTCATCAAGTGGTTTTTTTTAATTAATTGCTGGCTACGGTCGTTGAAAACATTAGTAAAATAACACAATTTATGAATGATAATTTAAAATATTTTGGGACATGATGATAAAGCAAGTGATGGCTATAAAGCTGTTTAATTAAGTAACTTCGTCCTAAATTATGTTCTTAGATTAACTTATATATATAAATATACAGAATTACCATATTTAAATAATTTTTTATGATGATTTCTGTCCGGTGACTTTATTTAAGCTATCAATTGTATTTTTAAGTGACGTTTCTAGATAATGTTTTTTCTTGTTTAAATTATTCAACGACTCAATATTTTCTTTGATTTCGTTTTTTAATTTAAGTTCATAATCACTCAAATTTATTTGAACAAATGATTTACCAACAGCTTCCCAAACATGATCCTTACCAGTCTCTTTAATTTCTTTCATGGATAATTCAATAATTTGATTCTTTTTTTTAATTTTCTCTATGCCAAGTATTGTTGACTGTAAATCAAACTCTTGCTTCTGCAGCTGTGTTTGCATTTCAATAAGCATCTATATTTTTTAGTTTTCGTTTTGTTAGTAAACGAAAGAAAACTTAAACGTCTCAATCCATTCAAATACTAGTCACGTACCTTTTCTAAATTATTATTCGACATGATTAAACAATTATTTCTTACTAATGATACAATAAATGAAACATCTATAAAATTCATGATGAGAAATTGAATTGAATTTTCAAACGCGCTGTCTTTTTCTTTAAAGTCTATTTTCGATTTCTAAATTTTGTACACTTAACAGCACTTATGGAATATAATAAATTTAACCTAATAATTATGCATTTAGGTATTCCAAGGAAATCAGATTTAAAAGCAAGATCACAGAAATCAATTCTACCAATTTATAATTTACGTTCAATTCGTAAATATGGTCAACCTCGTACATATCTACCGGTTTTAGTAATTTTATTAATTACTAATTTTGTATTTACTGGTAGTATTTTCCCAGTCTTTATACTTAAATTTTTTTCAAGACATGATTCAAGTTCTGGGTATTCATTTTCGAAATTATCAGATCAAGAATTTTTGGGTCCAAAATCATCACATAATTTGTTTGGCAGATACGAAATTTCTGAAACAACAAAATTTATTTTCCCATTAATTCAAGAAGCTCCACATTTACAAGAACTAACATTGGATAAATTGTTTAAGGTCGAGACATTTTCAAAAAATGGTAAGAATACTAAACTGTATTCTTATTCTCCGGATTATTTTGAAGATCTAGATGAAGGTAACGAAATTAAGGAAAAGAAGACATCCACTGGAACACCCTTAGAATTAGCATTGAAACATTTCAAATCAAATGGCCATAGAGTTTATAAAGGCAACGAGAATCCTGAAATTGTTTTAGTCACAGGTATTGATTATGAAAGGTTAGATACGACTTATTTAGTTAAAATTATTCAAAATAGAGTTGATTATGCTCACAAAAATAATTTTGCAGTTTATTCACGTTGGATTCAAGAATTTATACCATTATTACAAGAGTTTAATAACGATTTAACAAATTGGGCTAGGATATTTATAATCCGAGAAGCAATGCATGCATTTCCAAATGCAAAATATTTTTGGTATATTGATGAAAATTCCTTTATTATGAGAGAAGATATCAATATTTTTGATTATATCATCGATGCTAAAGCATTAGATCCTATTATTTTGAAAAATCAACCAATCATTTTACCAGATGGTGCAGTTAAGACCTATCAAAATTCAAACCCAGACGAAATTAGCTTAATTATTACTCAAGACGATAAAGGATTAAATACAGACTCATTTATTGTTAAGAATGATATTTATGGAATTGGATTACTGGAATTTTGGATTGATCCACTATTTAGGAAATATCCTTCATTCCGTAAAGATGAGACTAATGCGTTATCACATATTTTACAATGGCATCCAGTTTTGTTGAGTAAAACTGCGCTTATACCTCCAAGAACCATTTGTGCATCAGAATCTGATAGTGGCACAAATGAACAAATTGTTTATAAAAAAGGAGACTTAGTAATTTCTTTAAGAAATTGTGTTGCTCAACAAAAATGTGAAACTTTATTAAAACCATATTATCTTCAGTCACAAAATTCAGAATAAGAAAGCAATGAAATAATAATACAATGTTTCATCATTTTACACTTTTATCTCTTAATCATCTAATTGTTTTTAACTTTTTTTTTTGCAATTAAATTAGTATTTTTTTTATTTTTATCTTTTAAAAAAACTCTATTATACTTAAAATAATTTTTTTACAAAACAAATATTCTTTAATCTTTTCTATCAATAGTTTGCTCAAGAACTTTTAAAGCAACTTGTCTTCTTCTATCAGAATCAGCTGCATTACCATCTGGAGAACTGTTTGATTGATTATTATTATTGATACCATTTAATCTTTTGATGGTCCTTAAATTACCTGCATCAACGTCATCATCATTAAATCCTCTAACTAAAGCTAGAAAGACGGCAAATTGATAACAGCCATCACATATTGGCCTAGCAAAATCCTTTAAAACTTCGGGGAAAAATTCAATAAACGCAAAAGTATCTGATGCATCACCACGAACAACACTTGAGGTTGGAACCTCAGATTGTGGTAAAATATCTGTAACCGTTATATTTTGATAGTAACGCAAATAGATCCAAGAAATTAGAAATGAATTAAATGCAGGAATAAAAGGAAACAAGGAATTCAAAATAACTGAAATAAAAATTGCAATACAAACTAAAATAAATGGTAATCTTTTGACACGAAACTTTAGTAGTTGAAAAAATTTAATATTAGTCTCTGGCGTTAATTGTTTCAAAACAACAACAAATGGTAAAATCGTGATAAATATTCCATGAGAAATAGGCATGTTTAACGTTTTATCATCCGATGATGTGATCATATACTTAAGATCAATAAGTAAAACTGACGTTAAATTTGTTAAAATTATAGTAATTGTTAAAAATTTGATTGTTTCAGAAATCTGTGGTTTATTTATTGCTGAGGGTGGGTTCCATTGTGATTCTAAATAATTAACGCCAAAATATATAATCGCAATCGCAGAAACAAATTGTAATGGTGAAGTTTCAACAAAAGTTGATGTCCATAGAGTCCATGGATTAAAAATAAATTCAGCAGGAACCAATTGTAATGATGGGATGATAATATCCTTAAAGGTCAAAAGTGGGTTTTCTGGTAATAAGCTATGAAAGGCCTCAACTCTAACATATGATGTGATAGCTGACAGTAAAATGAGGATAGACAAGTAGAATAAAGTAATGTTTGAAAACTCCATGTAGTCTGCAATTGATTTTGCCATCTTATGTTTTAATTACAACTGATAATTAATTGATAACAAAGAGGATAATCTGAGTCTAAAGTTAATATAAAACTAAATTAATTTTAGTGTTGAAGCTTAGAGAAAGGTGTTTAAGCCACGTAAACGGAAAAGTAAGAGCGGAATACAAAAACAAAACAAATTTCATCTGAGGACGGAAAGCATTTGGTGCTGCGTTCGAATCCTGTGGCGGACATACGGCAAAAACCAATTTTTTTAATAGATCGGGCTCAAATGCACATTTTCACATGCTCATCATGATTGAGATGAGTTTTCAAATCTTACAATTTTTCACTGGAAACTTTTACAAATCACAACTATTGACAGCTACACAAATCATGTCAGTGATGGCTTCTAGATCACGATCAAGGTCACGATCACGCTCAAATACACCATCTTCGAACTACTCTACGCCACAGCCAATACTACCGAAGCAACCGCTGCCCACGAAGCCCCGAGCATTAGCAGATTCTCCAGAACGGACGAAGATAATAAAAAAACGAACATACAGTTCTAACCTCAGTACAGAACAGAAGAAAGAGAATCATATTCAGTCGGAACAAAAGAGACGGCAACAAATTCGTGCGACATTCGATAAACTGGTAGATATTGTTCCAACTTTAAACATACACGAAAGTAGATCAGAATTAGTAATTATGGATAAAACTTCAGAATACATAGAAGAGCTTCGAGCAGATAACTCAAAACTCATAGAAAAGGCCAGTGAACTGGGTATTAATATTCCAAAAGAGTTGTTGGAAAAATTGCCTAAAAAGTAATGCAGTCTGTTTATTATTATGTCATGTCATGTTTCTGTATAAAACTTATAGAACACTTTAATCTAATTTGATTTAATTTAATCTACTTTAATTTAATTAATTGTTTCATTTTTGTTCATCATCTTCTTCCTCTCCTTCTTCTTCCTCTTCTAAGGGCCACCAATCTGGAACCTTTACTGTACCCTTCAGTCCAGAAACCACTCCTTGTGATTTCGATGAAACAATAAAGGATTTTTCACTCTCTTCTTTCAAATCAATAAATTTTAAATCAACACCCACTAACCCATGGATACCATCATGAGTAATAACATCACCCACTTTGCTTTCATCTTTTCTCCTTTTAATAACTTTATTACTATTACCAAATGGATTATTCGCAGCATTTGTTTTAACGTCGGCTTCGGCTTTCCCGGTTTTTTCAACTTTTAATTCCAAATCATAATAATCACTAGCATTTTTATTAAAAGTAACAGGCATAACCCTACGACGAATTTTACCACTAAAATATGAACGAATAGTTAATTCTTGTCCAACATAACAACCTTTATTGTAATTAATACCACACATGTAATCCAAATTATTTTCAAACGGTAAGGTTTCTTTACCCTTGGGATAATCATTATTTTCAACAATACCAAATTCAAATCTTCTTGAATTATAGTCCTTAATGGTTTCTATGGCCGGAATTTCAAAATTCTTGATAAAATTTGTTGAAAATATTGTTTCGGCTAATTTATTTTCATCAACATTTAATGGAGATGTTAAAACACGTAATCCAAAATTTGGGCACCTTTCATCAAACGAAAATCCAAGAATAGATGAACTCAAGCCTGAATTTATTAACTTTTCATTTTCAATAAAGAATTTTGCATTTTTTAAAGCGATACTTGGTGAATCTGATGTTTCATTCCGAAAATAACTTTTTAATTGGTCAGTATAGTCTTCAAATTTTTTACTATCATTATAATAAAAATATGAATCAATTTTGGAAGATTTAATTTCAACATTTGCCTTTAACTTGTGTAATTTTAAAATCATCAAAATTTGGGAAAATTTTTGGGTATTTGTAAATTCTAGTAAATAGGATGGCTTTTTATTATCTTTATCTGTTAGAAAGGGTGTTGGATAAATAAATAAATCTGAAATAACTCGGCCCTTTGAATTTAGCATCGTGGTGAAATTACCATCCCTACGTATACCTAATTTTTGTGATGTGGTTTCAGCATATTCATCTTCGTGTAATAACCCCCAATTTGATGAATGGATATCATTTTCTTCAAACTTTAAATGTTGTCTATTAACTTCATCACTAATATCAGCATCTGAAATTGTTGTTTGATTTTTTTTAACAAATGATGGCAGAAGTTTAAGAGTCAATAATCCATTTAAAAATTTTGATGCATCTGTACCTGAAACAAATATCACTGGCTGTTCCCTTTTGATCGGTATTAATCCTGATTTCGATACAGTAGATAGATATCTAATTGTTTGTTTAAACATTTATAATTCGCATAGAGAAACAGAATAAAAAGTCAAATCAACTCTAAAGAAACTTTATAAAATTAAATTTAGAATGTCCGAAGCGGATTAGTAATTAGAAATATTATTTAGTCTGTGGGGTATACCAACAACAAATCAATTAATTACAATTACCAGTATAAATTAAGATATATATTACAAAATAATTCATTATTCTTTCTCCTACTTTTCCTCTTCATCATCTTCATCTTCGTCAACACCGTCATCCAATATTCTTCTTTCTAAATCTTTCACGTTGTCTTTAGTATCATGCGTTGATGCCATTCTTTCAGTTAGATATATATTAACATCATCCTGAAGCTCCGTCAGGTACCCTCTCAGTTTTCCAATTCTTGTATTTTTTAATTCTGAAGGCTTATCTTTATCCATATATTGACCATTTGTAGACTCTAGAAGGTATGATGATGGACCTGTTGTTGTTCCACTTGTGGATAAATTTTTCGCAGAAGTAGCAACGGTAACAAAATTCTTAGTTATACCAGGTGCTGAATAACTAGCAGACGGTAAGAGATCATCCATATCGTTGATCAAAAATGTTAAACATATGAATAGTAGTAGAGATTAATAAATAATTGTAATAAATTTGAGAACTAAAGTGCCGGGTAATTAAAATTGTCAATTTTTTGAAAAAAAAATTTTGCGTTTTTTTCACTTTCAGTTTTCAACAAATCAATTTTCAACCAAACTACTTTATATTCAAAGCAAGTCATTGTTCAGGAAGCCCACAGCCATGACATTCAACATCGTGCTAGATAACGACTTACCATCAACTGTCACTGAATATGCTGCTATTCTTGACTTGGAAATAAAAACTGAAGATAAGAAATATCAAACTCAATATGATTCTTTAGTTGAAGCAAATAACAATGATCAATTATTAACGGAATTATTAGACTCATCCAAATTTTTCCTGAGTAATTTTTCTGATAAATCATTTGAACCAACATTTAATTTATACTTGTATATTTTAAATTTATTATCCACATCAGATAACATCGAAGAACAGTTAGACATTGTTGTTAAAAATTTAGATGTTAATCAATCCACTACAATTGACACTACATCATTGATTTCTGCATTATCAAATATTTTTAATTTTTTAACACCATCATCTTTACTTCGTTTTACCATTCTTTCCCATATTACTGACTTAATCTCTAAGAATAATTTGTTAGGTACCATAGAACCACTTGCAAGCAATTTATCAATTTGGTTAAACAAAATTGAATTATCAATTGAAGATTATTCATCAATTGTCACCAAAGTTTTTAATCAGTTCTATATGGAAAATGAATTGAATGCTTTAAGATTCTTTAAAAATATTGTTAAAGAAACTTCATTAAATTCAGGAGCATTTGAAAATTTTACAATTAAATCTTTAAGCTCTAGCTCTTATATTGATTTTTTTGATTTATCATTGGACTCAAAAATTAAAGATTCTACTTTACTTGAACTTTATAACTATTATAAAGAATTAAAATTTAATGAATATTATAATTCAATTGAAAATTTCAAAACAAAATTTACAAAATTAAATTTTGATAATTTATCGTTTAAATTTAAATATTTATTAATAACTAAATTTTTAAATGAAAACACTTCGGAAGAATTTACATATAAACAAATTTCAGATGCAATTAAAATTGATGAATCCCAAATCGAAGAATTATTAATTGATTGTATTCACCAAGGTTTAATTTCTGGTAGATTATCTCAATCATCAGAAACTTTTTACTTGAATAACATTACTTATACTAAACCCTTATCAACTGAAGATTGGACCAAAGTTAGTGAATATTTGGGTGATTGGAGCTCAAAAATTACTGAGTTGCAAACTTTAATTGAAGGTTTAATTGTTAAAAAGGGTAAGAGAGTTTCTCCACCTCAGGTAATTCAAACTTTCCACCAACAAAAGCAAGAATTGAAGGAGAAACAATTACAATTACAACAACAACAATTACAACATAAACAACAGCAGCAACAACAACAACTAGAACAGCAACAAGAAGCCGAAAATTTTAGTGAAGAAAAAAATGATGATAATGATGATTTGGTTGTGGAAGAAATCTAGATAATATTCGTGTAGGTTTGTCTATATTTACTTTTTATTTGTTCATATTAATTACATATATTAAAGTTATAAAAAAAGTTCACTCTAAAATATCTCGCTCTTGTAACTACTGAAATACTTCTAAATATATTTTACCTATTCCGTCTTTTCCATTTTTCTATCATTTTTTTTTACAAAGAAACGACTTTAAATATGTTTAACATACGAATTGGCATTTTATCTTCTAAAAGATTTCTGCAGCAGAAGTCTTTTAGCAAGTCACCTCTTTTTGATAAGTATAACTTTCGCCAAATTAATACTTTAAGAACCCCACTTACGAGTACAATTAAATCATTGATTCACAAAAGATTTGCCACATTTAATCAACTATCATATGGACGTTCAGCAGGCTATAGAAAACCAAATTACAATAATTTTAAAAACAATATTTCGAGTCCACTGGTTTTCACAGTTTTATTCTCTCTTGGTACCTATTTTGCTGTTCCATATATATTTGAGTATACACCACTTTCATATTTTAGACATCATCCACAATCATTAATATATGGTTTAATTGGATTAAATGTTGCAGTTTTTGGTTTATGGCATATTCGTTATTCAAATACCAAAATATATAGAATCCTTGAAAACTATTTCTTGATGGATAGATCCTCGTTGACCAGAGTTTCAAATTGGTCGATGGTTGGATCAACATTTTCGCATCAAGATCCATTTCATATACTAGTGAATATGGGTTGTTTGTATTCATTTTCTGGTACAATGGTTTCAGTTTTGGGTGTAGAAGGTTTTACATCTTTATATTTAATTGCAGGAGTTTGGTCATCATATTCGTCAATGGTTTATTCATATTTATTCAAATATTATGGTAGTTCACTGGGTGCATCAGGTGCAATTTCTGCAATCTTTGGATCATTTTCAGTTTTGTTTCCAAGTGCCGGTATTGCATTTTTCTTTTTACCTATTCCTGGTGGTGCAATAACTGCAGCTGCGTTATTTGCAGTTTATAATGTCGCAGGGTGTATATTTAGATGGGGATCATTTGATTATGCGGCCCATTTAGGTGGTTTAAGTGTTGGTGCTGCTTATGGACTATTCATTAAATATAAGATTGAAAAGGAAGAAGCTGAAAGAAGAAGAAGACTAAAAAGTTTTGGATACTTTTAAATAAATTTCATATATATAGATGTTTTTAGACATAATAAAATTAAACAATGTAGATAATTTACAGTATACGCGGTATTATTTAGTGAATAATGAAATTTTAGTTTAACCAATGTGGTTTAGTAATTCTCTTTATCATACCAATTTTAAGAGGACAATGCCATATTCCCATCATTCACACTCTGGCACATATACACTACATGGACATGATAATTTAAACGATATAATTGACTTAGTCAAATCAAAACAATTCCGCATCTTTTGTCTTACAGAACATTGTCCAAGATTAAATGCATCAAATTTATATCCAGAGGAGTCAGAAATAACACCAAATGATTTGTTCAATAAATTTGAGGAGTATTTAGTTCATGCTAGAAAGTTACAAGCCGAAATCAACTCAAACGAAAAAATTAGAACAAAATTACTTGTTGGGTTTGAATCCGAATGTGGTATTGATTTGGAGCATTTAAACAAATGCATCTATTGGAGATCCAAATATAATATTGAAATTGTGGTTGGATCTGTTCACCATGTCAAAGGGATACCAATTGACTTTGATAGAGCTGAATGGATCAGGGCACGAGAACAGTACGGTGGAATTAGAAATTTATACTTTGAGTATTTTAAATTAATCGAAAGGATGGTTAACGTTTTAAAACCAGAGGTCATTGCACATTTTGACTTAATAAGACTGTGTTCTGGTGACGAAGAAAATAATATTGATCTGGAGGCTGACTGGCCCGACGTTTGGTCCCTGATTGTCAATATAGTTGGTAGAATCGTTGAATTAGGGTTGGTTGTTGAGTTGAACTCGAGTGCAATCCGGAAAGGCTGGGATACTTCGTACCCTAAAAGAGATATCATGAAAGAAATGCTAAAACAAGGAGTTAAATTTTGTTTAAGCGACGATTCTCATGGTTTAGATCAAGTTGGTCTGAATTATGATAAACTACTAAAATACGTACTATCTTGGGAGACTCTAAAACTAATTTGGTACTATGACCTAGAAAACGGTATTGTTGTTTTAAAAAATGTGTCGGTTGACGAATTAAAAAAGGATATTTTTTGGAAACTTAATTATCCAAATGAAAGTATTTAATTTTATAATAGTTGTATTTTAATTGTACCAAAATTGTATTTGAATTGCATTAAAATTGTACGATTTATAAGTTTTGCAACAAAACGTAGCCATCATGCATGTCTATAGTGAATGCTTACCAAGCATTATAGCAGCCAGCGTAAGATTACGAAACTTATAATTACTAGAAATCCTGCTTCCCACATGGCGTCCAACTGGTTCGATCTTGATGCTTTAAACATGGCGCTCCCAAAGGAGACAATACAATCTCGTAGGGGGCTCGAGCAAACGGGCCAGCGTGAGCGTTGGAATGGCCTGAGAATTGCCCCGAGGCCTGGAAAATGCCCCATTTCGCCTGTTTGCTAGACAGTTTAAAAGTCCCAGAGCGGGAGTTTTGGGGACTGCTAATGTAGATCGAATTCGCATAGTAAAAATCAATTTTTTCAAAATTTAAGTACAATTTCAAACAGCGTACCATTTCGGGTCGGTACAATGTGCAGAATTTTTTTCAAAACTGGGACGATCGTTGGATCAAGGGCCCCACAACATATGGGACTTCTGAAACTAGTGCCTCCTACTGCACTGCAAATGCTCTTATTCCAAAATTATGTTACGACTATTATGTTATGTGTATGTGTATGGATTTAGATATTATATTGTGTTGTGTGGTTTTTTATTTACTGTACACAAGGCTATATAGGATATATGATATATGAAATATGATAAATGATAAATGATAAATGATAAATGATACAAAATTTACTAAGCTTCTGCATGGTGGTCGTCTTCTTGGCCGGCTAAAAAGTCCCAGTCTTCGAATCCGTCTTCGTACATTTCAGAAACTTGTTGATCAACCAGTAGTAAGTCCTTTTGGTTTGCAACTTTGGTAAACTCTGCGTATTCTTCATCTGTTAACAAACAATCATCAAAGGCCTTTTTAATGGCGGTTGGTTTAATTTTGAATCCAATACAGACGATTTCCTGTCTTCTGTCTTCATGAAGACCTTGGAAATCTTTCCTAATAGAATTCAATGTCGGCTTGTCTGTTGGCCAGAACTCTTTACCCATTGCTCCAAACCACGGATTACCAGCATTTATAGTCAACATAGACCCGGCAGAACTCCATTCCCCACGTAAAACATATCTTGTTGCAAGCCAGAAAAAACCTTTGGATCTAATTAACGGTCCCATAGGTGAGTTCTTCTTGTTTTTAAGCATCTCTTCCTTAGTAAGTTCTTCCCCGTCTTCTTCGTCTTCGTCTTCATCTTCTTCTCCATCTTCGTCTTCATCATCATCTTCTCCATCTTCCTCTTCGTCATCTTCATTCTCATTGTCCGTTCCATCACCGGCATCCTCATCACCGGTATTCTCTTCACCGGCATTTTCTTCACCGGGAAACATAACTCTTTCAATGATCTGAAATTTATCACAAAGTAAATCGTATAATTTTTTAGGATGGAAAGGCTTACGAGCACGGTAAATAAAATTATTAATACCATATTCCTCTGTTTCAGGTTTTGGTGTAACTCTGTCTTTTGTAAGATCATCCCCGTAACCTTTTCTTGTCTCTAATTCATGCAAACTTCTTAACCAACCAGATGACGTAACCGCTTTTTCAAAATCAAATAATTTGGTATCAATAATTTCACTATTTGAAACCTTTGAGTAATTTGTTGTTATAATTTTGGCAACTGGATTTAAATTTTGAATAATCTTTCTAATTTTCTTACGAAGTCTTTTAGAGATTTCATCAATTTTATTAATAATAATAACATCGGCAAATTCAATTTGATCAACTAATAAATCCGTAATTGTTCTATCTTCTTCACCCATGGAATTATTTTTGGAGCCCCATCTATCTGCCAAGAAATCTGTGGTTTCTATATCACTAGAAAAATTCACTGCATCCACAACGGTAACGCATGTATCCAACCTGACGAGCTTATTTAATCCACCCAATTCAACAATACTTTTAAGAAGCTTGATATCTTCTTCATTTCCAGCTGTATCTGCCATAATCTCAGAAAATTCCTGTGAAAATGTTTCGGCAACTTGCATCGGTTCTCCAATACCTGTACTTTCAATAATAATATAATCAAATTCACCATTTTGAGAAATGTTAATCAATTCTTCTAGTAAATCACCACGTAATGTACAACAAATACATCCGTTTTGAAACTCAATCACTTTTTCCTTGGTTGTAACAACTTTATGTTCTGAAATTAACTCTGCATCAATATTCAAACTTGACATATCGTTAATAATAACAGCAATTCTAAATCCATGCTCTTGCTTTAGAATATTTTCTAAAAGAGTTGTTTTACCACTACCTAAGAATCCTGATAATAATGTGACAGGGATTGCATCCTTAATACTTTTCTCATTTGTACCAACGACCATTTTAATTTTCAAGATCTCTGTTATTTTTCAGTCAGTAAAAAATTTTAAAGTTTTTTATCATTGACATGATGAAAATAAGGGGTAACATCAGGTATATATATGATAAAACAATTTAGACTAATTGGCTCTTCCAGGTTGGAAAATATATAAGCTAAGTGAAAAATTTACCAACAATTACAATATTTCAGACCATACTATAATCAACAGGGTGTTGAATTGATTATGTATCTTTATCACTTGACCAATCAGAAGACACAAATATGTAACTATTCCATTTGGCATAAAATTGAATTTAAAAATTTACACTGATTGTGCCTTTTTCAATAACCAATACGGTTGATTTTGAAAGCTTTTTTTTTTTACCACCATATTATGAGAAGATTTATTACCTTAAGTATGGGGAAACCTATAAGTTTTGAAGACCCTCCTGGTCATTTCTTGTTGCAAAAAAGTTTTCACTGAACTTTGAAAAATATCAGATTTTTTCAAATGTTATGAAAATAATTCACATTTATTTTTGATTATAAAACTTAGGAAAAAAATATAAACGGCTTATATATGAATTGCTTTAAATTACTGTTGATACTTCCTTTCATTGTCATGGTTGTATTTAAAGTAATTATAAGGAAACAATCCAATGGTCTCATCTTTAACGTTTATACCTTTCCACCAGCCATCCTCATTTTCTTGGAGCACTTTGATCGGATCACCCTTTTCAAATTTCAAATCACCTTCCCTTATACCCTCAAATTTATACATCGCTAAGCCAATATTTCCTTGTTGTTGTAATCGATGTTGTAAGTCATCAATGGCAGCCTTGTGATACCTTGTAATCTTCAATGTCTCAATCTTTGCGAGTATATTTTTTTGATCGAATTTAGCCTCTTCAATGAAAGTATCAAAGTTTTTGTCATTACCTTCGAATCTATTCAAATTATCAACAACAGAATAAAGTTGTGCATATAAATCGTGAATCTGATAAAAAATAATTGTCGAAATGTTTCTTATAATGTTATCGTTAATGATCCTAACAACAGGTAATTCAAGTCTCATATTTTGATTGAATAAATCTAGTTTCTCCTTTGAATCTTCTAATTTTTTATGAACCTCAGCTAATCTCTTATGTTCTTTAAAATTTAAATCCTTTTTATTATTTAATTTATCCAATTCTTGCAGATATTTTTGATAATCCAACTCAAAGTAAGCTCGTTCTTTTATAGCTTTATGAATGATTTTAACAAATTTCAAAATTTGAGTCAATAGCTTGTTCATACGCTCATAAAAATCTTCGGCCTGTCTTCCAATTTCAACTTGATCTTCCTTAATTTTTGATATCAAAGTTATAGATAACTCATGCATTCTGTTATCCTTTTGTTCATCATACGAAATCTCGTGAAAACTTTGTGCCACTTTCAAAAAATGAGCTAAAAAATCTGTGACAGAAACTTTATATCTATAAACTGTACTTTTTAAAATCTCATATTGTTTATCGTATGATTTAACTTGTTCAACCAATTGTTTTAATTCATAATCTGGATCACTAGGTAAACATTTTGAATTTGTAATTTCTTCAAAAACTCTTTGTTTGATAATTTGTGGGGCCTATAATTATTAGTATTAATGCTTATATGAAACCTTTAGAGTTCTGTTTCAGCAGTTTGACACTTACCCTAGTCAATGATTTCCCTAAATCATCCCAATCAACATTGGCTATAGGCATATTGAAATTTCTATTAGTAGGGAACATTATCTCTATTTCTAGCCGAGTTATAAGCAAATGGTTATTGGTTATTTAAAATGAAACAAGCTTTTGTTGTTCCTTAGATATAAAAAACTCGATATCTGAAAACACGACATAGAAATCGCAATAGAAATTTACTAAATGGGCAACAAACATGGCCGCGTCAAATTGAATATTCCTTAATTTATTCATGCTTCTTGCTTGGATGTCCTGGGTCATAACCTGGCCAGGCACTAATTTTCTGAACTTCCTTCTTGGAATATACAGTATTGAAATCATCATTTGTAATGGAATTTTCTAATTCCTTGAACATTCTATCACGATTTTCACTATTTTCAATCTTTTTTTTCATGTTATTGACTTTCTCTTCTAAAATTCCGCTTAGTCCCTCAATAACCTTAACAGAAAAAGATTTATCAGTAGGTGAATTCGTCAATATTGCATGTCTTAATTTTTTAACCAATTTAATTGAATTTATTGAATCCTCTACGGATTTTTCATTAGTGGTTTGCAAATATGTTGGTGGCTTCAAAATTAGTAATGCAGCATAATACAACATGATATGAATATGAATTGGAACATATTTTAAAGCACCTAGAATATCAGAATCGTTTAAAACAATGTTCAAAACTGTTTCTGCCGCTGAGAGTGCCAATTCGGAAGAAACCCTTCTACTTTGATAAGATGACATTTCTTTATTTAAGTCATAATCGTTTTCATCATCACTATCATAATCATCTTCTTCTCCTCCACTATCATCTCCATTACCGTTCTCTAACAAATGGCTGCCAATTTCTGTTTCATCTTCTTCATTTTCAATTTCATCAAAACTTGGCAATTCAGCTCCATCAGCATGAAATTTCCTGACAGCAGAAGAGTTTATATGCATTTTTGCAAAATTATAATATATTAGGGTAGATTTGGATGACCAAATTGGATTATTGTTGAAAGGAGATAATAGCACTGTCCATTGAACCATCCATTTATCTAATTCCAAATTAGTTTTAAACGGTAGCCCAAAAGATGCAGGTGTTAATAAGCCCCATGCATCGCCATCAAAAATAGATCCTATAGCATTATGATATTCAACTTGCGAAACTAATCTTAAATTTGAGTAACTAGTAGTGAATTTAACTTCTTGACCATTTTCATAAACACTTTTCGTAGGTTCATTGTCATCTTTGGAATTTTCAGATGCGCTTAATAATTCTTTGCTCTTAATCAAAACTTCATCTTCTGAATTAAACATTGAATGTCTATTAAACACTAATGATTGTTGTCCATCTAAAATATATAACAAATACCATAATTTTAATCTATCCTTTTTCGGTATAAGTGATTTCTTGTTTCTAGGTGAAATCAAATGCATAGTTTTAGCAAGTTGTAAGGCTAAACCAGTAAACATTTGATTTTTTCGAAACCAAAACCCACAAAAACATAAAGCAATGATTGTATTGAAAGCTTCCATTTCATTGTATGGAATATTAAATAAAATATCTTTGGATATTTGATATATTAGTGATTCAAGTTGACTTGAAAGATGCCCAAATAATGGATGATGGATGGATGCAATGCAACAAATGGTAGCAATCAATAAAGGACAATTTGTCCATATGTCATCAACAGAATAATGAGATATACTGAAACCAAATAATTGTGGGGATATGTTCGAGTCAAAAAACTCAAATAATTCCCTGGCTACCTCTTTATTTAATATATTTTCTAGTGACAACAAATCAGATGTTATTGACATCTCTGTACTAAAACCTGAATTGGTCGATGTCGATGAGTTTCTAGAGTCTGCCCGAGTACTACCATTGAAGTCGGTTCCAGTTTTTTGACGCTTTTTTGTTGGATTTAGTGATGATGAATAATCTGACAATGATCTTTTATCATAATTATTACTATTGCTATTAAGTTGTTCTTGATCACTAGTATTGTAACTGATTTGTGGATGTGGTTGATCAAAGTCAGCTGAGGAAGTTAAGGTGTTGAAACCAGGTAACTGTGAAGTAGTTTGATGTAAGACTTGCTTCTGTGGTTGTGGTTGGGATTGTTTTTCTAAAAGAGTTAAAATATTACCTAGTTTTGAATCAAACTGCTGTAACCTATCTTCAACCGAAGATTTCCATTGATCACCTTGATGTTGATTTTTTTCCGCAAAGTTGGCCCTATCAGATAAATCTATTGGGTTCAATAATCTGGAAATTGCAGTTTGTGGTTTCATAGAAGCCATTTTCTTGGACTGGATCTGTGACACATTTGAAATTGGAATCCTATCTAACAAAGAACTATGGGCTGTTGTTCTGTTTTTGGTGTCAATCAAATTGGATATTTTTGTTTGGGGTGGCTGTATATATTCTAAGCTTTTAACTGAATTACCAACAACTTTATAACTCGGAACTTTGAATTCATAGGCACATTGAATACCTTGAGCTCTGCATCTCTTACAAACTTGATCATTATCCAGTTTTATACATTTCACTTTTGATTTTCTACAATTTGTGCAAGCTTTGCTTCTTCGTTCCTTCGCTTTATTACTCTCTAAACTATATGCATTATTGTTACTATCATTAGATCCCAGATTTTCAGTTTGTTTTTGCTGGTTCCTCGTTATTTCTCTTTGCTGTGTAGGATTTGGAAGTATTTTTAACTCTTGTCTTTCTTTTGCCGTATTTTTCCCTGACATAATACGCTTTCAGATGAATAAAATCAAATCAAATCTCAAATAAGGAGGCTATTCCATGTAATATTGAAATATCAACAGTAAAGTTGAATCTCAATATTTGAATATTTTTTTTTCAGATACCGAGCTTCAAATCGATTTTGTTTTTAGATATCCTTCCCCACACTTTCCTTTACATTTTTTAACTACTAAGCAATATATATCAATATATATCCCTATGATTCAAAGATTTTTTGCACCATTAAGAGAATATGTTGTCGTTGGAGCTTCCAATAACCCAATGAAAATAGGAAATCGTGTTCTAAAATGGTATATTAATCATGAATTACCAGTTACACCAATAAATCCAACTTCAAACACTATACTAGGCATACCTGTACAGAGTTCTTTAACTTCATTTTTTGATGCTAATCCTACAGTTTCAGATGTTGCTGTGTCTGTTATTACACCGCCATCAGTATCATTAACTGTTTTCAAAAATGCTGTTGAATCTGGCTATGCAACTAAAATCAAAAGTATATGGTTTCAGCCCGGTTCGTTTAATGAAGATGTTATTAAGTATTGTGAAAAAAAATTAAATTTAAATCAAGAGAATGGTTCTTTAATTGCAGACGGTGATTGTATTTTAGTCAGCGGTGCCTTCAAATTAAAACAAAGTTCTAAATCGTAAAAACTAAAAACAATTAATCAAAAATTAATTATACCCAAAAAAAGCCTTCTTATTATATATATATATATATATGTATATATAATATATATGTGTGTTTTTGTCATGTTTTAATGGGAAAACTTTGTGAGTTATTCCAAAAACTTCTTTAAAAAATTATACCCATTTCGTAACAGTTCTTCCCCTGAAGAAATTGCTCTATAATTAGCTCCGTTAACATCGCCATTTCCATTATCAAAATTACCCATTATAATATCACCCGCTTCTGTTGTGGTAATATATTCCATACTTTCTTGACTTCCAGATCCACTATCACTAATAGCCGGAGTATTGTTCCCTTTCGTGTTTGAACCGGAGTCATCCAATTCAAAATTACCAAATGCCGCATCTAATGAGTTCGAGTCGTGAGTATTTAACGCAAACAATATTCTATAAGGGAAGGGGCATAATTCTGTTGATTGAATTGGTGGGATATGATCTTTATTTTTATCAACATATTTAATTATACGAAAAATATTCTTCTCAAAATCATTTTTATATGAGTCTAATTTATCAAGTGATGACATATGAGTATTATTATAATTTGAACTATTATTGTTTATGATATTAATCATTAAAGTCCATTTTTCCCAACAATTAACATATTTTTCAGTTGACTGTTGTAGTTGAGAATTTGTAGATGATGATGCATGTGAAGATATCTGTTTAGTTTTATTTGAATTCGACGATATTGATTTGCTGTCCGAAAGTTTATTAGTTGTCGTTTCATAGAATTTTATTATCATTATACATTTATAGAACATTTCATTAGATTCTTCAATATTAGAAATATCTTTTTTTAAACCATTCAATATGCTTTCAATTTTATATTCTATGAGATTATCTAATTCTGGAAAATTGACTGTCGGATAAGGAACGTTTAAAAAACTTTTAGAATCTTCCGGTATAACAAATCCAAATATTCTATTGAAAAAAATTGACCATAAAATTCCTTTGAGATAATCATGTATAGTATCAAGATCAGCTATTGTTTTCAAATTAAAATCCATTCTCACTAATCATATAGAATATTAAGTATATTAAACACACAAAAAATATATTAAATACTTACTATTACACGAAAACAATAACACTTATAACAAAATTAATGTGTCAATGGCAAGATTAAGAAGATAAGATGTTAAAAAACCCTTTTCAGTGTTTTTATTTGTGGCGCATGCATCGCGCAATAAATTATTCTAATAGACGCGTCGATTGCTTTTACTTTGGCAATATGTCTTTTTCGGTGTTGTGGCACAACTCCTTTTGATCAAATTTGTCCAATGTTTTCTTAATCACTTTTACCGAAGATAATAACTCTTTTCTCATCGTTTGCAAGTAATCCTCAGAATTGTAAATCCAGGTTTCAATTCCTTTAAATCTTTTCGATGCACGCTCACCATCCATTCTATAGGCAGATTCTTGCCAAATTCCACGTTGCTAAAAATATATTATGTTAGTAATCGACTTTCGAATATTTATAAAAAAAAAAAACATTTAAGATAACCTTGAGTGTTTTGGTACTTACAATGTCAACCTTATCAAATTCTTGAATGATTTCTTTCATTTCTTCAGCATAAAGATTATAAATATACTCAAAAACATTTGACAAAACCTCCCAGTTATATCCTGGAATTGGATTTAAAATACTTGAACTATTTTCTTCATTATAGTCTAATTCTTGATGTTGTTTAATGAAGTCAATTAAATGAGGATCATCTTCAAAATCGTTTACAGGTAAGCTTGCTAAAAGTTGACTTAATAGTGCGTTTTTAATTTGATTATCATTATTTTGATGAAACAATATTTGATTATTTCTGTTTGTTGTTGGAGGCGAAGTGAGATTGTTAGCTAAACTTAAATTTTCACTTTCACCAATAGTAGCAGCAGTCGATGCAAAACTACATGAATTACCAGTTGATGGTGGATTTATTAATGTTTCAGTTGGATGATTCGTGTTGACAGATTCTTGGGCTGCTTCCTTTGGCAAATTGGTTTCAATTTCTTTATCAGACATTATTGTTCAATCTACAGAAATATTAAAAATAGTTTCGGAAAAGAAGAATTTATTATAAAAGAAATTAAGTGTTGGGAAGTAAAATGGGAAACCAGTACGACAGAGGAACAGTGTTGTGCCCGTCCCAAATAGGAAATGAGAGAATTTTCTAACATGACATTTCTATAAACCATTACACGATACACTATTTTAACAATGGAATCGAAATTGTTATAAATAAACATAAAAACATTACTATGATTATACATAAAGACTTTCAACAATAACAACCGTGGCAAAGTAGAATGCAAAAAAAGGACTGGGAGACAGAAATTCTATTTATTCGTATTTGAAATTTCTAAACGAACTCTTCGTTCCAATTCTAAAAATTTTATAGTTTCTTTGAGCCTTTCCAACCGTTTCTGTTCTAACCAATTTGCCCTTTGGGAATGAATTTTCATTCTTTCGATGGTTGTAGTTAGTCGTGTTTGTTCAGAACTGGTAGAGTCTTTATTTTCACGAGCTGCGTTACCAGGAGACTTTAAAGTTGTTTTGATGACTTCATTATACTCGAGAAGTGGAGCATCTAATGGTTTTATGGGATCCAACTTTCTTCGTATGATGTTATCTCTGTTGACAGTCGGAGATAGTGGAGTTGTAGGATGTCTTTTTGTGCCGTGAGGTGTAGTATTACCCTTTCGTATTGGCGACGCACTTGTTCTTCTAGGTGTAGACATATTAACAATGGACATTATGAATAAATAAGATACGATAATATAATAAAAGATAAGATAAGATAAAAAAATATTAAACTTGTTTACATTAACAAGTGAAAACAGAAAAGTTCCGGTAAGGTAAGTTTCACTCCCGGTGTAGAGATGTGTACTTTTATTTTACTTACACGTTGTTAATTTTTGAATTTTCTGATTTCTTAATTTTTTTTTGAAATTTCTCGACATTTCCAGTTTCCTCGATCTCAAAAATTTCTTTGTCAAATTAAATCCTTTTTCCTTTCTTTTTTCCCTTCCTTTCAATTGTTTATCACGTTGTGTATCAATTAGTATCGTTTTAATAATGTCTAACTCCGAAAGAACTTTTATTGCTGTTAAGCCAGATGGTGTCCAAAGAGGTATCTTCCCAGAAGTTATGAGAAGATTCTCTAACAAGGGTTTCAAATTAGTTGGTGTCAAGTTAACCTTAGCCAACGAAGATTTGTTAAGAAAACATTATGCTGACTTACAATCCAAGCCATTTTTCCCATCATTATTATCTTACATGACCTCCGGTCCAGTTTTGGCCATGGTTTGGGAAGGTAAAGATGTTGTTAAACAAGGTAGAGTTTTATTAGGTGCTACTAACCCATTACAATCTGCTCCAGGTACCATCAGAGGTGACTTTGCTTTAGACATGGGTAGAAACATCATCCATGGTTCAGACTCAGTTGAAAACGCCAACATTGAAATTGGTTTATGGTTTTCCAAGGAAGAATTAGTTGACTACAAGCCAGCTATGTACGGTTGGATTTACGAATAAATGTATTGATTGATTAATATTTGTCAATGTAGGTATTTACTTAAGTATTTAACTTTGTTAGTTTATTTATCATATATATGAATTTATGACTATTTATTTCCTTAAATTTTCTTTAAAACCAAAATCTAATGAATCAAAACTTTCAGATCAAATCAATTTATGCGTAGTGGTAAAATTTTTTTCAACAGTGTAAGTAGTAAAAATCGCGACTAAACCAGTGTCCGATGGACGAAGCAAGATCTCATCCATTTACATCAAATTTTTCCACGTCTTTTCACGTTTTTTGATTCATCTTCTATTGTTTTACTTTATATATCACTCAACAGATTCACTTCCAACTTCTTTGTTACCGTTTATTTAATAAATTTGCAAATATTAAGATTATTATTTTTTAAAAAAGTTTTTAATCATTAGAAAAACAATATTGAATTTAATTTAACCATTAAGTCAAATCTACATATATTTTTAAGATGTCGTCAGTTCCACAATTGTTTTGTATGTATCGATATTAATATTATGATATATTTACTAGATTTATTACTAACTAGCTAACATTTTCATGCAGGTCGTCAACCAAAAACTGTTGAACTTATACAAGCACAACCGATTTTCAAACCACTACCAGGTTTTAAACAACCAGATAATATTGAAACTAGAAATGCACAGTATTCTCCAAATGGTAATTTATTTATTTATACCCAACCTGATGGTTTGAAAATTTGTGATCCATTAACTGGTGAACTAATTTATACAGTTGATATTCCTGATGTTTTTGAAATTCACTTTTCACCAAATGGTAATTTTATAACTACTTGGTCAAGACCATCAAAGTTGAATGACGATTCAGGAAATTGGAAAGATAATGTCAATATCGTTAAACTAGATATTGAAAATAAGTCTTTCAAGATTATTCAAAGCTATTTAAATAAAACTCAATCAGGTTGGATTCCACAATATACCTCAGACGAATCAATGATTTGTAAGCTGACAGGACCAAGTGTTTTGGATTTTTTTAAAACAAATAATGAATCAGGTATTAAAAAACCAGTTATCTCACTAAATTTGAAAGATACAGGTAAAATTCAATCATTCCAGGTTTCACCAGGTAAAAATCCTTCTGTTGCAGTTTTCATTCCAGGACAAAAAGGTAATCCAGCATTTATTCGCATTTATTCTTTACCAAATTTGAAGACTCCAACCTCTCAAAAACAATTTTTTAAAGGTGAAACATGTCAGTTTAAATGGAATGATTTAGGTACATCAATTTTAGCTTTAGTTACAACTGATGTTGATTCTTCAAATAAATCCTATTATGGTGAAACTCAACTTTATTTATTTGGTATTTCAGGTTCATTTGATCAAAAAATTGACTTAGAGAAAGAAGGCCCAATTCATGCTGTGACCTGGTCTCCAACTTCGAGAGAATTTGCAGTTATTTATGGTTATATGCCAGCTCAAACAACATTTTTTGATGCCAGAGGTAATCCAATTCATTCATTAGCTCAATCAGCAAACAACACAATATTATATTCACCACATGCAAAATATATTTTAGTTGCTGGTTTTGGTAATTTACAAGGTGATGTTGATATTTTAGACCGTCAAAATAAGTTTAATAAAGTTGCGTCATTTAAGGCATCTAATACTTCAATCTGTAAATGGTCACCAGATGGTAGATTTATTTTGACTGCAACTACATCTCCAAGATTACGTGTTGATAACTGTGTTAAAATTTGGTATTTTAATGGTACCTTATGCTATATTAAAAATTTTAATGAATTATATGGTGTTGACTGGAGACATCAACCATTAACCGATTTCCCACCAATTAGTGTTTCAAAGCCTGATAAAGTTGAATGTACACCGGATATTAGTGCAATTGAATATTTAGCCAAACAAACCTCATTAAATAAATCTTCAACTGGTGGCGGTGGTGCTTACAGACCCCCTAACGCAAGAAGAAGCAATCAGTCGGTCGGAGCTAGATCATTAGCTCAAATTGAAGCTGAAAAAACCTCTCCTTCAGTTTCAAGTTCAACTTTAATCCCAGGAGCAGGAGTTGGAGGTAGGCGTATTCCAGGTTCTGCGCCAACTAAAAAATCTATTCCAGGTGCTACAGTTGTTGGCGGTGATTCCAAGGCTGCATTAAAGAATAAAAAGAAGAGACAGAATAAAAAGAAAGATAGTGATGAAGATTCAGAAGAAAATAGTAATAATAATAATAATAATACTGGGTTATCCTCTGAATCGATGATTGTTGGAGGTGTTTTTTCATTAGAAGAGAAAAAGATTAGAAATTTATTGAAAAAATTAAGAGCAATTGAAAATTTAAAGGTTAAACAAAACAAAAATGAATTTTTAGAAGAAACTCAAATTTTAAAAATTAAAACTGAACAACAAGTTAGAAAAGAGTTAGAGAGTTTAGGCTGGAAAGAAGGTCAAGAATAGTTTAAAGTTCAAAAATATTTAACTTAATAAATCTTTGTTTATAATTAATGTTATGTTAAAGTGTTATTATCTCCCCCGCCCGAAATAATATAAATAAAGTAAAATAGTCTTAATTGGTGTAAGGAAGTATTGTCAAGACGGGACGAGACGATGAACATAAATAGTCACGTGAAAAATGTAATTTTTGCACTACCTCGCTGACAGCCAATAAGAGTGCGGGAGCGATTTTTCAAGCGAGGAAATTTGTCTCCAATTGGAGGAGAGAAAGAGTGTGAGAGGAGAGGGTTGACGCTCTCGCAGCGGATGGCCCACCAGTGTTTTTTTAATTTTACTAGTCTTCACTTTAAATACGTTGAATTTTGAAGCTTTAGATATCAACATCACATCAAACAAACATGTACAGATTAGGTGCTTCCCAAGTTGCTCGTGCTTCTGTTGCACAAGCAAGGTAAGTTTGTTTTAATGCTTCAACATGGAGGGGAACAAATGAATGAATCAATAAAAATTAAAAATTAAAAATTAAAATGAATAAACAAGAGTATTGAATATTGAATTTAAAAATTAAATTAACTGTCAATTTAGAGAAATGTATTTATATATATATAAGATGAAATGAACTGCATTGAAATTAAGCCGACTGTCTACGATTCAGAGAATCACAAATGTTTTTTAACATAGGGAAAACTTCCAATTTTCATTCAACTATCTTTAGAAATGATATTATTTTAATTGTATGAATGTGATTAAAGAACCTGTTTATATTTCTTATAATCGTTATTTGAATGAACTTGTTTCATTATCAATCGTTAATTGGCTTAAATCATTTGAATGTTTAGATTCCAATGTACACTCCAAATGATAACTTGATTTAATCAATAATAATATAAACTAAGTCCATTATTTACAAATGATTCATACTTTTGCTCTTACCCTTTAATTGTTTTTCCTCACCAAATATAATACTAACTCACACATATATAAATATAAATATATATTTTTATTATAGAAACTATGCTACTTTGAGAGAAATTGAAATGAGATTAAAGTCTATTAAGAACATTGAAAAGATTACAAAGACCATGAAAATTGTTGCTTCTACTAGATTAAACAAAGCTCAAAGAGCTATGGCTTCTTCAAGAGTTTATCATGAATCTGATGTCGAATTCTTTAAGACTGCTGAAACTGCTGCTCCACAAGGTTCAGACAAGGTTTTAATCATTGCAATTACTTCTGATAAAGGTTTATGTGGTTCTATTCATTCTCAAATGGGTAAAGCTGCAAAGGCTAAGATTATTGAAAATCCAACTGCAGATGTTGTTACCATTGGTGATAAATGTAAAAATCAAGTTATGAGAGCATTCCCAGAAAAGGTTGTTTTATCTTTTAACGGTGTTGGTAAAGAAACTCCATCTTTCAATGAAGCTTCTTTAATTGTTGACGAAATCAGTAAATTAGGTGAATACGATGAAGTTTTCATCTTATATAACAAATTTGCTTCTTCAGTTTCTTTTGAATCATCTTCCGCTATTGTTTTTTCTGAAAGCGCCATTGCACAATCCGTCAAGTTATCTACCTTTGATATCGATGAAGATTCTAATTCAAATGAAGTCGTCGCTAAGGTTGGTTTAACCAATGCTATTTTTGCAGGTATGGCTGAAGGTTATGCTTCAGAAGTTTGTGCTAGAAGAAATGCCATGGATAACGCTTCTAAGAATGCTGGTGATATGATTAACAAATACTCTATCTTGTATAACAGAACTAGACAAGCCGTTATTACCAACGAATTGGTTGATATTATTACTGGTGCTTCTTCATTGGATTAGGTATCTTGATTTTGAGTTATTACATTCTTTCTTATTTATTCCTCATAAAAAATGATTTTTGATGTCCCTTTATTTATTATTTATTTGTTATTGACTTTATAGTTTCTAGATTGTAAGATTTCTGAAAGTCTATATTATAATGGATGTTCGTTATGTTATAATAATTTTTTGTAGAAATCTTTAAAAAATTTGCCATTTACAAGATTTGCCAGACAATCTGCTTAACAAATTTAGTATCTAGTTAACTACTAATCCTATTATACAATTACAATAAGTACATAATTGTACCACCTTAAAAAATAAAAGACCATTTTCTCACTTTTGATGTCATCAGATTATATATCAGTTGATCATCGGTGCGATTACCTCAATTTGTCGACTTGATTCAATATATCCCTTAAGCTCATCATTTGAATATGTTTAAAGGGACATACACTCAATTAGTAAGGGATATTCGACCATTGAGTGGAAAAAACAAGTATGTGATGTCTTTTTCACAGCTTTAATGAATATTTTACTCGGAGATTTTTGTCTGCTGATGTTCCAGCTACCCGGGGAACACAAATGCGAATCAGTGACAGCGGTTAACTATTTAACCTCCCAGGTCCCCTGTTGTTTAATACAACATTCCTTACTCTTCTTTAAACATTTTTTAGTTACTAACTAACTTAATTACTCAATTAGAATAATAAAACACACAATGTCTCTAGCAAACAAATTATCAGTTAAAGATTTAGATTGCTCTGGTAAGAGAGTCTTCATCAGAGTTGATTTCAATGTTCCATTAGACGGTGACAAGATCACCAATAATCAAAGAATTGTTGCTGCTTTGCCAACAATCAAGTACGTTCTTGAACAAAAACCAAAGGCTATTATTTTAGCATCTCATTTAGGTAGACCAAATGGTGAAGTTAACCCAAAACTATCATTAAAGCCAATTGCTTCTGAATTAGAATCATTATTAGGCAAAAAAGTGGTTTTCCTACATGATTGTGTTGGCCCAGAAGTTGAAAAGTCAGTCAATGAAGCTCCAGCAGGTTCAATTATTCTATTAGAAAACTTAAGATTCCATATTGAAGAAGAAGGTTCTAAGAAAACATCAGAAGGTAAGGTTAAGGCTGGTAAAGACGCTGTCGAAAAGTTCAGAAAACAATTAACTGCATTGGCCGATGTTTATGTCAATGATGCTTTTGGTACCGCTCACAGAGCTCATTCTTCAATGGTTGGTATTGAACTAGACCAAAGAGCTGCAGGTTTCTTGATGGCCAAAGAATTAGAATATTTCTCTAAAGCTTTAGAAAATCCAGTCAGACCGTTCTTAGCTATTTTAGGTGGTGCTAAAGTTTCAGATAAAATTCAATTGATTGAAAATTTGTTAGATAAAGTTGATATGATAATTATTGGTGGTGGTATGGCATTTACTTTCACCAAGGTTATTGAAGGTACTAACATAGGTAAGTCTTTATTTGATAAAGCTGGTGCTGAAATTGTTCCAAAATTAATGGAAAAGGCAAAGAAGAATAACGTTAAAGTTTTCTTACCTGTTGATTTTGTTACAGCTGATGCCTTTTCCGCTGATGCTAAAGTTGGTTATGCAACATCTGAAACAGGTATTGCTGATGATTTACAAGGTTTAGATGTCGGTGAAAAGACTCAAAAAGAATTTGCTGACGCCATTGCTCAAGCTAAAACTATCGTTTGGAATGGTCCACCAGGTGTTTTCGAATTTGAGAATTTTGCTGCCGGTACTAAATCTATGTTAAATGCTTGTGTTAAATCATGTGCTGCTGGTAATACTGTCATCGTTGGTGGTGGTGATACCGCAACTGTTGCAAAGAAATTTGGTGCCGCTGATAAGTTATCCCACATTTCAACTGGTGGTGGTGCTTCTTTGGAATTGTTAGAAGGTAAGGCATTACCTGGTGTTGTCTTTTTATCTAACAAGAAATAGTCATAATATTTATAGTCTAAATTTATAAAAAAATTAATCAAAGTTATATCGGGACATTTTTGGTGTAAAAAAATTAAAAATTATTTTAGTGTAATTAATATTTGTATTGGACTAAAGTTAATAAAAGACTGAAAACAATTCAAGTTTATAAGATACATGGCATAAATTTTTAAAATAATTGAAACCATTACTTAGGCGACCTAGTTGTTTTCTTCAAAAACTCTAATTGCTCTTTAACTTCTCGACAAACTTGATCCGTTTCAACATCTTGCGATTGAAAATTTTTGAACGTAAGTTTTTCATCACACAAAACACGCTTCATATTATCCCACTCTACATACTCAAAATCATATTTGGCCTCATCAATAAAATCCACACCAAATAATCTATTACGCTCACCGGTGGATTTATCCACGATAACTTCATCGTGGTATAATTTCCAAGGATCCAATTTTGGAAAATTTGCATGCAAAAATAATATCGATGGATTATTTTCAACATATTCAGTCTTGTCTTTATATTTAATTGAAAAATCTAAATCTTCAACTGGATCATACTGACCCATTGCAGAACCTTTAAATCCATCCTTTGTATGTCTACCGAAAGTGTGAACATGTTTGATAACTGTGTAATATTTATCACCTAAAACATGAGCACCTGCAATAAAAGTCTCTTTATCACCTTCACCAGGTGCACCTTGTGAGAACAATGGATAAAAATAATTCGGTCCATACATATTATAGTAAAGTGTAAGTAACATAGCCTTGAAATGTTTCTTTTTGGAATAGAATATTTCACCAGATTCAGTACTTGGATTAGGTAATGTGCCTTCCAGCTGATGAAGTAGTACAACGCCATCTGGAGTGATTGGTTTAAAAAACTTACCATATTCTTTATATCCGAATGACGCTCTTTTAGTTTTATCAATATCGATACCTGCAATTTCGTAAAATGCCGGATGCGTGGTACGTTGCCAGTAATCCGGCCATAAAATAAGACCTGTATCATCATAAGGTTTTGCTTCAAAAACATATGCAGGATCTTTTAGTGGAGTATTATCAGCATCTAATAATAAAACCTCATCAAAACTTGATAATGCTAGGGCTAATGCTTTATATTGATATCCTTTGAAATTAGCAGCTTTAAAAACTTTTTCGCCAACTAGCTTAGGTAAATATATACAACGTGCATTGTATTTGGGAAAGACATTTTGACATAGATCAAGTTCATATTCTTCGATATTTGGAATTAAAATTTCAACAGGCAACTCACTTCCCACATGTCTTAAATTCATAATTGAAACTAAAGTTAACCAACTGAACCTGCTACCGCCAACATACACAATACCTTTTAATTTTTTATAAGTGCTTGAAGGGTAAGTCGTTGGTAATGCTTCAATGAATGATTCATGTACCTTTTTTAATTTTTGAATATCATCCTTTGTAACCTCAAGATATCCAGATAAATTTTCCAAAGTATATGGATGATCATCATTATATGAATCAGAACCCTGTTCACCTGAGTTTTTATCATTTTTATATTTCTTTAATGGTTCAACATCCGGTTTAAATTCTATAATAGAATTAAAGATTGTTTCAAAAAACTTAAGTCTATGAGGTAATGATGTGTCTTTTTCAGCATCTTCATTAATATATCTTAAAGCTACAATTTTATCGGATTCTTCTTCAAGAAGTTCCGAGGTTGCATCATCTAATTTTTTACTTTCCTTCGAAGCGTCAGGTTTAGCATCTTCAGTAGATGAATCTTCTTTACTTCCCTTGGAGGCATCAATTTCAACATTTTCAGGATCCTTAGGTGAGTCTTCTTCAACATCACCAACACTATTTTTAGATGAATCTTCTTTGATATCATTTTCGGTATCAAGATTAGGCGTATCAGCATCCTTACCATGATCCAATTTTTCAGAATCAACATTCTTCGCAGTTTTGGCATCACTTTTATCAGTTTCAGAAGGCTGCTGCTGAGATCCTTCAAAATCTTTCAAATTCACAGACATCGGATCCTTACCAATGAAATCATACCTTATAGATTCTGTGTAATATAAAGTGACACATAGCGTCATCAATAACAACGCAGCAACAATAAGTAGTTTTCTTAATAATGGTCGCCTCATGTTGTGTCTTGTATTAGCAGTAAAGGGTAGAGCTAAGTGGAATTTATTGCTGACCCTATAATACGTTGTTTATATAAAAAAACTTTAATTGCAAACCCGCCGCGACAATCAAAAAACACCGGCACTAGCAGAACGCGTTGATTGAAAGACTCGTTGCTTGCTACGTCAGTCGGCATAGTCCAGTTTACTCCAGACCTCAGATATCCTTTTACTTAAAGCAGATCCAATTTTACGAACACCAATCTCATCACTAAAGCGCTCACTCAGCATAGTATCCTTGTTACCTTTATAGGCTCGATACGCTTCAATAAACTTTCTTGGTGTCTTGTAATGTTTTTGTATGACAATCGCTTTGTCCAATGATACACCCTTCACTGTCATCAACATTTTCAAGAACATCTCTTTAACAGATAACATTGTTGTTTTAGCCATTATACTTTGGAAAGTACCGTAATTATATACACATTCGTGTTTACTACTATGTCTACTTCTCATTCTCTCTAGGGTTTCCGTATAATCTTGTTGGGTTTTAAAATCTCTTGGCTCTAAAACTAATAAACTCTTGTCAGAATAATTTTTTTTAATTCTACCCGTCATATTCTGAATTAGTTTAACTGTGTCATCGGCATCCTTAGTTTTTTTAATATGAAAATTGGAATATGTTATTGCCATTGCCATCGAAGTTTGAATTGCATCAGAATACTTCGAGACATCGCTAGCATATTGAAATTCAACAATATACATGACCATTTTCAACCCTGTTCTTTCTAGTCTACTTTTCTGTTCTCTAAATCTCCCATCTTTAATTGAATCTGCAAAATCATCTAACCTTTTTCTTTCAAAAATAAAATCTAGAACAACTTCTTCGCCACTATTTTTATTTACGGCAATCCATACGCCATCACCCACAGGTAAAGCTCTAGTTTCACATTTAATACCCATACTATTTAATTGTTTTTCAAAAAAGTTTCTTTCATCTTTAGATAAAACTTCTCTGTTATCAACAACAAATAAAACGTCATACGATCCAGCTTTCCAAATCTTATATGGAATATCATCCAACGAAGACATTTTATCACTACTATTATCAATTTTATTGGTAGTCACCGGTATGTTTCGTAATGGTGAAGAATTAACAACGGGATTATTTGTAGTCCCCACCACTTTATTTCCAAGCTCTCTAACAAGCGGACTACTAATTTGATCAAAACTTTTATTCGTGCCACTAGTAATCGCTGAACCGTCTGTACTTTTCTGTATCAATGGAGAACTACCAGTTTTACCATTTTTGCTGTTATTTATGGGGATTGAGTTTTTGTCATGAGCTAGTTGTATTTCTTTTATAATTTTAGCAATTTCAAGACCTTTTTCGGTAAGAGTGTAGTATGTTGGTCTGCCTTCAGCTAAAACATATTCTTTATCAATTAATGTTTTCATACCGTTCCATGCAGACCAAAAATTTTTAGTCGATGCATTACTTACAAAACTAGTATTACTATATGGACCAGCATATCGTATGATTTCAGCCTTAGTTAATCCATCCTCATTGGGATCATGTATATATAAAGCAAGTAAAATGGCATAAGAACCAGTATTTTTAGCAGGAATGTATGTTTTTGTTTTCGTTTTCGTTTTCTTTGTTTTTGGTTCTATATTTTCATTATCAGTTGCTTCATTACTTTTAGAATTACGTTTTCTAGCGGTGGCACTGGATACAGTAGTTGAGTCCTTTCCTGTTTCTGTAGTCGTTTCATTGACATCTTCTGTAGCATTTAATTCAGAAATAGGTAAATTAAAGCCATATTCATCACAGTAAACATTTAGTTTATTTGTCATCAAGGTAACAGTTTTATCACCAATAAATTTTATACTCTTTAATTGACTGGGATGTGTTATATTCCCAGGATACTGTTTTAAATGTTTAACAGCATTGGCGTATGTCCGAGCCATTTTACTACCAGACTGTTCTTTTTTGGCTTGTTCGACTTCCATCCATTTAAGAAATAAATGCTTAATATCTTCAGGTAAATCCATACCAGTTTTTAGAGTAGGTATTCTTTTATATTTGAAAAACACATCTACATCGATTAAATTTTGTAAATTCATGATGTCAAAAATACATTGCCATCAAACTTGCGTTTGCGCGTAAGCAAATATTTGTCCTATACATTAAAAGCATTAAATAAAAAATAAATAAAAATGTATTATATGTATATATATTCTTCTATAAAAGACAAGTGGGATTATATTAATATTAACTTTGATAAAGTCTTATAAATTTTAACAACATAACGGTCAACCACGATTAAATGGTTTAACTTTTGCAGGAATTGGTTCATCAGATTGAGGACTAAATGGGCTCGAACTTGGTTTATCATTATCAGTTTGTTTCGGCGTTGTATTAGTTCTAATACTAGCTTGCTGATGTGATTGTGATTTCTTTTTATCTTCAATTTTATTTAATTCTTTGAACATATTATTCATAATTTTATTATCAGAAACCGCCTTATTATATTGTTGTTCTTCATCTCTAAATTTAGCTAAAGTTTGTAATTTTTCAACTCTCTGTTGATCCTGAATTAGTTCAGGTAAGGTTGGTGCAATGTGTCTTGTATGCTTTAACCATTGAACCCATTGAATTGGAATCATACTAAAGTAATCAAAAATTAAAGCTTGTGGCCTAAGTGGTTCAAATATACGACGTGGTCTAACTTCTTTTCTTTTTTCAAGGTAAAATTCCCAATAAGTGTTACCATCCAAATCATAACCTGTTTAAAATTACTGTTGTAGTTAGTAACCAAGGAGAAAAATAACAATAAACAATAATTACCCGAGTAAATTTTTACTTATAAAAACGTACCAATAAAATATTTCTTTCTAAATGGGACCCCTTTGACAGATCTCCATTTATAATATATTTGTTTCCAGAAAGGAACAATCTGATTAAAATTTTTCAGTTTATCCAGAGGAGCTGGCATAATGAAGGTGTTTTCCGAGTTGAATATAGATAACTGTATTAAACACTATCAATTTTCAAAGAGAAAAATCGTTTACAAGAACAAAACAGGTGGTGTACGGGTGAAACAAGGCACGTGATTTTATGTAATTAAACTATCGATATAAAATATTCTTATCAGATGTTTAGAATTTTGATAATCAATGAGTTTAAAAGCATTAACATGGGCCAACGTGTGACATTAGTGTGACACTGGATGAAATCAAGGTTAAAATACCATCAAGTAGAAACAAATAAAAAAAGAATCTACAGCGGGATCACCGAAAGCGATGGATTTCTGACAGATCTCGTGCATTATAGCTACATATATATATAGCACGGGATTTCAATACATATAATAAGTTGAAAATATTGATTTGTTCACCAGTTGCACCACTGTTGGCGATCATTTTAACTGTTTCATCTGATACACTATGCAGCTACCTTTACTTTTGGAAATATTACTAAGGTTCCGGCAACAGCGGTGAGGCTTAGTTATTGTTACGTAATGCCAAGCAAGCGTTCTGTTCCATTTGCCCAATTATCTTTCAAACTTTAATGGAAAGGATTGGTACGATTCAAGAACTGAAATTTTCCTTTAGACATATTTTGTTACATGCCAGTTAGTTTGTAAATAATTTATTAGGTTTCAATAAATATTTTTATTCCATCTGTTTTTACTCTAGTTAAATCTGGGTGCTATTCTTCGGCTTTGTTAAATTCATTTGATTGGGGCTCTATGGATATAAGACAGGCCTTGCATTTTTTTATTCAATTCTTATTTTCAAACTTTGCATCTAATTAACAGTTGAAATCATAATTCGTTTTGTGACTTCCTAGCATATTTTTTTAACTTCTAAAGCATATTTTTATTTCCATTTTTGAGCATCTTATCATGTTAATTTTTCTCCTGCCCTTTTTATATTTTTGTAATTTGGTTACATCCCTTAATGTGGTTATTGAAAATATCTTCTCAAAAGAGACATCAAATATGACGGATAGCCTAAATAATGCATCTGAATACACAAACCAGCAAATGCCAATTCAAGATCATGATAATGGTGTTTCAAGAGCTAATGCTACGTTGTACACATTATGCAGGAATAATGAATTATATGAATTACTAGATACAATCATAGATTATGAATTCAGATTCAATAAAAATTATCATTATGATTGGGTGTTTCTCAATGACGAACCCTTTACTGAAGAATTTATTCAATTTGTAACAAATGCTGTGTCGGGGAGAGCAAGATTTGGGTTGATAGATGAAGAACATTGGTCAATACCACAATCCGTCGATCAAGACTTAATGAAACATAATATTGATATTATGTTGAATGATCCAGATGGATCTCCGCCATATGCAGACTCATTATCTTATAGGCATATGTCCGCTACGAATCAGGTTTTTTTTATAGACATGAACTACTTATGGAATATGATTATTTTTGGAGAGTTGAACCAGGAGTACGTATTTATTGTGATATTGGTTATGATATCTTTAAATATATGATCGATAATGAATATCAATATGGATTTACTATTAGTATGCTAGAATATCCTAAAACAATCCCATCTTTATTTGAGGCCTTCAAACACATTTTAATGAAAAACAGTATGATAAATGATTTATTTGATTCTGATAACTATTCCAAATTTATTTTCGATCCAAATTCATCGTCTTATAATTTATGCCATTTTTGGACAAATTTTGAAATAGGTAATTTAAATATGTTCAGATCTAAGGAATATAATGATTTTTTTGAACAATTGGATAAATATAATGGATTTTATTATGAGCGTTGGGGAGATGCTCCAATACGATCACTAATTCTTTCCGTAATTTTGAAAAAAGGTCAAATCAAGAGATTTAGTGATATTGGTTACGAACATTCACCTTATATACAATGTCCACAAGATACAAAAATTAGATTAGAAAATCGATGTTCTTGTAATAAGCTTCTAGACATCACACATAAATGGTATAGTTGCTCTTGGTATTTTGATGAAGTTGATAATTCCAAAATGATTAGATTATAAGATTCCCAATTTTAGATTTTTTTTCGTTCCCTTCTCATATTTTCTCATAGCATAATACTTCAGCATTACAATATATATAACCTTATTTATTATTATATTATTTTTACTCTAATCCAAATCATAAAATATAATATTTCTTTTCGTAATCATTGACCAACCAATCGAAGGCTTTTTCTAAATTCTCACCAGTATATGCACTACAACACATTAAGTTCCAACTATGATTTTCAATATCTTTTAAATTTAATGTTTCAGATATTTTCTCCACTAATAATTCCTTATCTCCGATGTAGACATCTATTTTATTAATCAAAATTAATAACCCACAACCGGCTAAACGATCTTCTTTTAAAACTTTTTCAAATTCTATAAAACTTTCGGATAATCGATGTAACGATGAAGCATCAATAACCCAAACTAGAAAATCTGTCCTTTCAAAATAATTAAACCAAAATGAGCGTAACGTTGCTTGACCACCAATATCCCAAACATCAAGATTAAATCCATTTCTTTGAACAGTTTGAATGTTAAATCCCATAGTGGGTGATATTTCAGTTATTGATTTGTTTAGAAGTTTTTGCACGATAGTGGTTTTCCCCGAATTGTCTAACCCGAGCATTAAAACCCTGATGTCCTTCTCTTTGAGTTTCTGTTTCCTAATTATCGATAGTAATCCCATCTTTGTAATTAGTCTAAAATAAAATAACAAAATAGTTCACAATTATGTAAGGAAATACTAGAAAAACAATTTTTGTATCTTATCATGAATCGCTCCTTTCTTTAATTTCAAATACTTTTGATTGAAGGAAATTAACATGACTAAAAAGAGGGGAATACAACCCAGTCAACGGTCTATTTGTGATTTTTATGCACCATCCAGTATAGAAGAAGTTAGTGAGGTGAAAATTGAAATAAAAACAGAACTATTGTTGTGCCCTATATGTAATTTTGATTTAACCAAATTTACAGTGGATGCTCGATCAGTTCATGTTAATAGATGTATTGATCCTCCACATAAAACCAAAACATTATTATCCCAATCAATATCACCAAAAAAAAGAAAGAATAATGAACCTGGGATTACATTTTCTTTTGAATCTTCTTGTATTAAGTCTGAATTAGAATTAGCGCAAGAAGATGAACCATTGCTTGCCAATCCAACACAGAAATCAAAGATACCAAAAATACCAAAAATACCAAGGAAAGCTAAAGCAAAGAAACCAAGAGCAAGGAAACCAAGAGCACCAATACCCAATAATAAGATTCTTAAATTCCCACCACAATCATATAATACTATAGCTGTAGATGCATTTAATTACGCAATTGATACTGAAATTTCAATATATTTACTAACACACTTTCATAGTGATCATTACGGTGGTATGACAAAATCTTGGGACAATGGTTCAACAATAATTGTAACAGAAGTAACAGGTAAATTACTTATGCAAAAGTTTAAAATACCAATCGAAAAATTACTAATTATTGAAAATTTTAATGTTCCCACTAAGATACCCGGTACAGATATTACAATAACAGCATTAGATGCAAATCATTGTCCTGGTAGTGGGATTTATGTTTTAGAATGTAATGATGTTAAATATTTACATTGTGGTGATTTTAGAGTAAATAAAGATATGATTAAATCATTATTGAAATTTGATGGATTTGATAAATGCTATTTAGATACCACATATTTAGATCCAAAATATGTGTTTCCCAAGCAGGAAATCGTTATAAACCAAACTTCAAATTTTTTGAAAGAACTTTCTGTTGGATACAAGACAAATCAGAAAAGAGTTTTGGATTTTTTTACTGGTGGTAAAGATGTTAAAGAATTTCTCGTTGTTATTGGTACATATCTAATCGGTAAAGAAAGATTGGCAATTGGTATAGCAGAAGCTTTGGGCTCAAAAATATACTGTCCTCCTGAAAAATGGGCAACAATGCAGTTATATGGGTGGGATAATTTAAATAGATTGGTCGATACTGATAATCCTAAAAGCTGTCAAGTGCATTTGATGCCAATAATGAAAACGAAAAAGGAGCTACTGGTGGCATATATTGGAAAGTATTCAAGTAAATTCAAATCTGTTCTAGTCATCAGACCAACGGGGTGGACATTTACATATTTTAATAAGGAACAAGAGCACTGCTTAAATGATTTGGTTGAAGTTGATAATAATGTAGTTTCAAAACGATTAACTCAAGTACTGAAACGTGAATTTAAGAAGGAAAAAGGATTTACACTGTTTAGAAAAATGAATGTACCGTATAGTGAGCATTCATCATTTAGAGAGCTATTCTTTTTTGTTAACTTGGTGAAATGTAAAGAAATAATCACAACGGTAAATATGAATCGAAACAAAGAACAGTACGAATGGTTAAGACGGTTCCAAGAATATCCAGTCTTGTCGCTGGATCAATTTTAGTCTGTATCAGTCTATAAGTAGGATAAATTTTAATAGAACTAAAAAAAAACTAGGTAAATAGTGGACGCAACCAAGTGGAAAAAAAGTTTCGTGCAGAGGGCAACACACAAACAAAAACATGGAAATATTTTTTCTGCTTTTTTTGCAATACGATTAATCATTTTTGACGTCAGCAACCTTCTTTTTTAAATAACCACCTGTATTCCAGCGATAGAAACATTCAACGCTTATAGTTCAATATACCACATCAATAATGGATATTAGTACTCTCTTAGAAAACGCCATTTTAAACCCTAACCCGGTTGAAAGACAAAGGGCTGAATTGGAGCTTAACAAGCTTGCTGAAGAAAATTGGATTCAGTACTTAGGACTCATGGCTCAAGTTTTAGGTGATGATTCCAAAAGAACAGAAGTTAGGATGTTGGCGGGCTTGGGTTTAAAAAATCAAATTACTTCAAAAGATAATAACAAGAAACAGAAACAAGCAGAACGATGGGTTCAAATTGATGAAGAAACTAAATCACATATTAAACAAATTGCACTGAACACTTTATTAACTGAAGATGAGAGAGTTGCAAATCAAGCTGCACAATTAGTGGCTGCAGTTGCAGATATTGAATTACCAAGGGGTGGATGGACAGATTTAATTCACATAATTATGGAGAATACCAAACCAGAGAGACCAGTAAATGTTAAAAGAGCCTCTTTATTAACAATTGGTTACATTTGTGAAACTGTGGATCCAAATAACCCTGTATTTGCTGCACAATCTAATGGTATTTTGATTGCAATTGTTCAAGGTGCACAATCTTCAGAACAGTCAATGATTGTTAGAAAAACTGCAATTAATGCACTTGTTAATTCTTTGGAATTCATTAATTCTAATTTCCAAAGAGAAGGTGAAAGAAACTATATTATGCAAGTTGTTTGCGAAGCTACCACCTCGGATGATCCTGAATTGCAAGCTTTGGCATTTGGTGCGCTAGCTAAGATTATGAGCTTGTATTATGTTTACATGAGTGTTTATATGGAAAAGGCTTTGTATAATTTGACTATAAGCGGAATGAAAAGCGAAAATGACCATGTTGCTTGTATGGCCGTTGAATTCTGGAGTACTGTTTGTGAAGAAGAATTAGAAATTCAAATTCAAAAGGAAGAAGGTGTCGAACAAGAAGATTTGGTTTCTTATAACTTTGCTTTAATTGCCATTCAGGATGTTTTACCAGTTTTATTGAGTCTGTTAACGAGACAAAATGAAGATCCAGAAGATGATGATTGGTCTGTTTCAATGGCTGCAGCTGCTTGTCTTCAATTATTCGCACAAGATACTAGTAACTACGTTGTTCAGCCAACTTTACAATTTGTTGAGCAAAACTTGGCATCACCGAATTGGAGAAATAAAGAAGCCGCAGTCATGGCATTTGGTTCTATTTTAGATGGGCCTGATAGAACAGAATTGAAAGGCTTAATCAGTCAAGCTCTAGCACCTATTTTAGCGTTGATTAGAGATGAAAGTTTACAGGTTAAAGATACAGTTGCTTGGTGTTTAGGTAGGATTGCTGATTTAGTTATTGATGCTATTGATGTAAATACAATGTTGCCAGAAGTTATCAAAGCTCTTATTGAAGGTTTAAAAGATCATTCAAAAGTTTCTACTAATTGTTGCTGGACTTTAATCAATTTAACTGAACAGCTTTGTCAGGATGCTGCCCATGATGAAACGAGTGTTATGTCGCAATACTATTCTACTATTGTTCCAACTTTACTTGAAATTTCGGGCAAATCTGACAACGAAAACTCTGCTAGAACTTCTGCTTATGAGGCATTATCCACCCTAGTTTTATATAGTGCCAAATCAGACCTAACCATAGTGTCCGAAATTGCAAGCGAAGGTTTAAATAGATTGGATTCTACAATAAATATTCAATTGAAAGTACAAAGTGGTGAAATTTCATTAATTGGCGAAGAGAGAGCCGCATTACAGGAATTGCAATCCAACATTTTATCTTTATTGACGAATGTGGTTAGAAGAATTGGACCAGAAATTGCAAATGTATCTGATCAGCTAATGGAAAAATTTTTAAGATTATTGCAAATTCAAGAAAGTGATTCAATCATTGAAGAAGATATTTTTATGGCTATCTCATCCGTTGCTTCCGCTGTAGATACTGGTTTTGAGAAATATATGCCTTCATTTTTACCATTTTTAACGAAGGCCTTGGAAAATGTCGATTCTCCTGTATGTGATGCGGCTATTGGTTTAGTTGTTGATATTTCACATTCTTTGGGTGATTCTTTTATTCCATATTGTCAAGGTTTTATGGCGATTTTAGGTCAAATTATTTCAAATATTAATGTCAGAAGAGAATTGAGACCTCTAATCTTATCATGTTTTGGTGATATTGCATCTTCCATTGGTGAAGAATTTATTCAATATTTGGATGTTGTTATGGCAATTTGTTTGAGTGCTCAAACTATGGAACCATCTGATGATTCAATTGAAACCGAAGATTACATTTATTCTGTTCAGGAAGCTGTTTTAGATACCTATATTGGTATTGTTGCAGGTCTCCATAATAACCCACAGGCAATCTATCCATACTTACCTCAATTATTCAACTTTTTAACGTTAATATACGCCAATCCGGCTCTTAATAACAATGATGCAGTGTGTAGGGCTGCAGTTGGTATTCTTGGTGATATTGCTCAAATTTTTGCATCGAACAGGTTAGAGTACTTTGCTCAACCTTGGATTACAGAATTCATCAAAAGAACTAGGAACAATACTAGATTTAACCAAGTCACTAAAGATACTGCAAGATGGGCCAGAGAACAGCAAAAGGCACACTTGGGTCAATTGTAAAATTTTGTATACTTTCTGTTAGTTGTTTTGTTTTTTCTTTATATATATATATATATATATATATATATATATCTTTTTACTTTTTATTTTCCTTTCCTTATTTTGACTTTTACTTTTCCCTTTAACCTTTCCCTTCCCTTTCCCTTTTTACGTTTTTTAATCTCTCTTTTTCATACTTCTTAAATCTTTTCTCCTTTTTATATATAAATTTTGCATGATTCCTTTTTAACTACTTTTTTAGATTCCTTTTTAACATTTTCCCTCTTCTTAACTTTTTTGAATTTCTTTTTAACATAGTCATATTTACGATTAAACAATCGTTTCTCTTTTTTAACTTATAACTTCTATTCTTTACGACTTTTTTAACGTTTATCTGTACTTTTTTTGCAAGTACTATTTTACTATTTAATAAATTTTGTGTTTTAGCTGAGTATCATGACTTCAAATTAAATTAGTCCTATGATGGCAACCGAGATAAGAAAAAATAGCATACCCGCTCTATACATTTTTACGACAAAAAATAACCCGTTACATCCTATGGAAGCTACTGTTAATAGTCACGTTTACCGTTATAATTACTTTAAAATTGTTAAAAAAATATATAAATAATGTCAGCATTTTCATCATCCAATTTTTCAACAAAGGATTACTCAAATTATAGACCAACGTATCCAGTCGATTTTTTATCTTATCTGCTATCGTATCACACGTACCCTCCAAAAAATACCATTAACAAATTAATCGATGTTGGCACTGGACCAGGAGAAGGTAGTTTGCCTCTTATTCCTAAATTTAACGAAATTATCATGACTGATTCTAGTTCTGTTATGATTGATCAAGCAAGACAAAACGTCAATGAAGCTTTATCTTGTATTGAAAATCCACCAAATGTTGAATTTTATGTTTGTCCTGGAGAATCAATTTCATCCAAAGTTGAGTCAAACACTGCCGATATGATTATTTCAGCGGAATGTGTACACTGGTTAGATTTTCAAAAATGGTTGGATGAGTGTTGGAAAACCTTGAAATTTGAGGGAACATTGTCATATTTCGGATATGTTGACCCAGTGTTTATTGATGTAAAGGAACCATCTAATAATAATGTTGATGAACTCAAATCAGCTAACGAAATTTACGAGAATTTTGTTTACGAAGGTAAAGAAGGGTTAGGAAAATATTGGCAGCAACCAGGTAGAGGTAAACTACGTTCTATGTATAAAGAACTGAATGATATTTTATTGAATGACAATAGGTGGGGCGATATTGCGTGTACTTATCATGTTCCAACTATTGATAATAAAGTGTTCAATGCTGTTGGTGATGGGAAAGAAAAATGGGGGAATGATTGTTTTATACTGGAAAAGGAAATGAGTTTAGCTAATTTTTTGAAATACGTTGATACTTGGAGTTCTTCACATAAATGGAATCAAACTCATGGAGTTGGTGAAAAGGCTGGAGAATTATTTCTGAAAGAATTGAATCAGAAGATCGGTTGGAACGACAAAACTATAGTCAAAGTTGGCTTTAAAACATTCTATACGCTTGCCAGAAAATTGAAATGATATTCTAAGAATCTATAATCTATAGTTATGTATCACAATAATGTCACATTTGAAGTTTGTAGGCAGAATACGATTCTAAAAATAGGTGGAATGTAATCACGCAGGCACATGCTGCCCCCGGGGTCGGCGAAGATATGACTACCTATTTAAAGTAATCCTGCTGGTTTTTGCTTTCGGTATTTATACTTCAAAACTTTTGCATTCTTATAATGTGAACACTTTTTAAGTTTAAATACTCCTAAATAACTAAAGATGGCAACATATTCGCAATCCAATTTTTCGTCTGATATATATTCAAAATACAGACCAACATATCCAACAATATTTCTTGATCACATTATTAGATATCATAATGCATTGCCAAACAATAACACAGGTAAGCTGTTAGAAATTGGTTCTGGTCCAGGTGAAGCTAGTATTCCACTTATTCCTTATTTCGAAGAAATTGTAATGACAGATAAAAGTCCTGGTATGCTGGATGAAGCTAGAATAAATGTTAAGAAATTAAATTTTGGTGACAGAGTTACATTCAGTGCTACACCGGCTGAAGAAATATCCAAAATAGTTTCCAAAGAATCTATTGATGTTATTATTGCAGCAGAATGTGCACATTGGCTTGATTTTTCTAAATGGTTTGAGGAATGTCTTACGGTTTTGAAGCCAAATGGCACATTGTGCTACTTTTCTTATGTTATTCCCGTTTTTATTAATGTTTTAGACAGCTCAGATAGCGATGAAGAGAAATTGAAGCAAGTTGAGCTTGCAAATGAAATATTTCATGAGTTTAACACCGGTGACAAATGGTTGGGTGGTTATTGGGAGCAGCCCGGGTTTGGAAGATTACTTGCGATGAATAAGGAATTGAACGAAATACTTATTGCTGATAATGGATGGACCGATTTAACGTGTTGTTACAGAATCCCAAGTCCAAAGGATAACAATTATTTTTGTGCTGAAGGTGATAATGATGAATTTGGTACTGATTGTTTCGTTATGCAGAAAGATATGACTTTGAGGGATGTGTTTCACTATATTGAAACATGGAGTGCAAGACATGTTTGGAATTCAAAACATGCAGAAAATGAAAAGGCCGAAGATTTGTTTATAAATTTGATAAAGGAAAAGATAGGATGGAATGATGAAACTCTTATTGACGTCAGTTTTAAAACTGTTTATACTTTGGCCAGAAAATCCCCAAAATAACCAAAAATTATTGGCATACTTTGATAACCTCCCAAGAAGTATTTAAAAGAACATTTACATATAACTATATGACGTATTTTATCTCTTATAATAAAAGTAAAAATTTAGTAAAAGTCGTATACAGAAGGTTTTATTTTGTATTAAGATAGAAAGTAATAAAAAAACAGGATTAAACAATTAGTATATTATTTATTCGGCTTTACCACCTTTTCTAGCGATCAAATCCTTTCTGTCCTTGTCTAAGTGTAACTTGGTAATAACAACCTTAGATGGGTGAATGTTTAATGGAACTGAAGCACCATTAGACTTTTCCTTGGTTAATTTTTCAAGTTGGATAGCAAATTTCAATCTGTAGACAGAAGAAATGGTACCTTCTTGACCTTTCTTGGAACCTCTAACAATCAAGACTTGGTCTTCTTTTCTGATTGGTAAAGTCTTGATTCCATATTGTTCTCTTAATTCCTTAGATAATGGAGCAGACATCATAACTCTTCTGACAGATGATGGAGCATTGAAATAAGCCTTTCTAGACTTTGATCTAGAGGAAGAAACGTCTGTAAAAATAAATTAAGTTAATGTTAGTAAATTTGCCTTGGAGTAAAACAAAATAAAAATATAATGAATTTATGAATCAGAAACTTTTTGCAATGGGGCAAAACTTGACTAGCCAAAACAGTTTTAAAATCAATCATGTGTTTCAAAAAAAACTAGCTTTTATAACAAAATAAGTTGATAGCAACTCGGTGAACCTTTATGCTCAGTTATCTTACAAAGAAATATTTTTAAATGCCTAGTAAAGCAATGTTCTTGAAAATAGTATTAAACGTTTAATACAATTCCACAGTGTTATGCTAATTAGGCATTAAAACGCTTAAGTGTTAAATGTGATATTTGAGTAATTTCAATATTTGATTGCTTAAACTTCTGTGTCTGACTTCATATTCACTCTAGACGTATAACGTTCATGTTTGAAATTTTAATAATCACATACCTTGAGAAACCTTAGCCATCTTGATATGTATATTGATGTTTGTATATGGTTTTAATACAAGGGAGAAAATCAATTTTTCAATTCTAGAAAATAGAGAAAAATTTTAGGGAGTTAATTTTCCACAGTACCAAACTAATCGCGGCGAGATTAATTTACAGCAAAAGAATGTGGGAATTTTCACAGTCTTGTCGCGAAATAAAGTTAACCATGCGGTGTGGGGAGTATTAAAAAGGGCTAACAAAAGCCAAAATAATTTACATATCACGTGTAATATTGTTTTAGCCCTCTTCTGAAAGCAGAAAAAAGTTTTCTAGATTGCATAAGGATTGTTTTTAATTGAATTTTTTATCGATCTATCGCCTTTACTAGTATTATTCGAAATATATAATAAATAAAACTACAATTCATAGTGCAATGTATTTGGTTTAACATTACTAGTGAAGCTGTATGTTAAAATAGTAAAAACTATTAATAAATATACTGCAAAAATGGCGAAATGTGAATATGATAACACGAAAATTCAGTGATTTCCACAAAAGTAAAATCGTTATTTCCAGATCTCTTTAAAAATTGAAAACAAACGCCAAAGTTTTCAAGCATTGAGACGCGTTAAATTGCCCTTAACTACTTACTAAGCTTTTAGTTTCCACTTATAATAAAGTATTTCCTACTTATTCTTTTTTTCTTTTATTTCAGTTTACAATTGTTTTAACTTTGTATTGTTTACTTTAATATCTCCATCACATACTTTCCCCTTCATACATTTATTCAAATTTCAACTATGTATGTTCTAAAAAGAGACGGTCGTAAAGAACCTGTTCGTTTTGACAAAATTACTGCTAGAGTTCAACGTTTATGTTACGGTTTAGATCCAAAACATGTTGAACCAGTTTCAATCACTCAACGTGTTATTTCTGGAGTTTATCATGGTGTTACTACTATTGAATTGGATAATTTGGCCGCTGAAACTGCTGCTTACATGACAACTATTCATCCTGACTATGCAACTTTAGCAGCCAGAATAGCAATCTCAAACTTACACAAGCAGACCACTAAACAATTTTCTCAAGTTGTCAATCAATTATTTCATTATGTTAACCCAAAGAATCAATTGTTGTCCCCTTTAATTTCTCAGGAAACTTATGATATTATCCAAAGACATGCTGAAGAGTTAAACTCCGCAATTAATTATGATCGTGATTTCAATTATAATTATTTTGGTTTTAAAACATTAGAAAGATCATATTTACTTAGATTAGATGGTAAAATTGCTGAAAGACCTCAACATTTAATCATGAGAGTGGCGGTTGGTATTCACGGTGAAGATATTGAAAAGGTTATTGAAACATATAATTTAATGTCTCAAAGATATTTTACACATGCTTCACCAACTCTATTTAATGCAGGTACTCCTCATCCACAAATGTCTTCTTGCTTTTTGGTTGCAATGCAAGATGATTCTATTGAAGGTATTTATGATACATTAAAACAGTGTGCACTTATATCAAAAACCGCCGGTGGTATCGGTCTTCATATCCATAATATTAGAGCAACAGGTTCTTATATTGCTGGTACTAATGGTACTTCCAATGGTATCATTCCAATGATTAGAGTTTTCAATAATACTGCTAGATACGTTGATCAAGGTGGTAATAAGAGACCGGGTGCTTTCGCTCTTTACTTAGAACCATGGCATGCAGATATTTTTGATTTTATTGATATTAGAAAAAATCATGGTAAGGAAGAAATTAGAGCTAGAGACTTATTTCCTGCTTTATGGATCCCAGATTTGTTTATGAAAAGAGTCGAAGCAAACGCTGAATGGACATTATTTTCTCCATCCGAAGCTCCAGGTTTATCAGATCTCTACGGTGATGAATTTGAGGCTTTATATACTAAGTTTGAAAATGAAGGCAGAGGTAGAAAAACAATCAAAGCTCAGAAACTATGGTATGCAATTTTAGAAGCCCAAACTGAAACCGGTACTCCATTTATGCTTTACAAGGATGCTTGTAACAAAAAGACTAATCAACAAAATTTAGGAATGATTAAATCATCCAACTTATGTTGTGAAATTGTGGAATACTCTTCCAAAGATGAAGTCGCAGTTTGTAATTTAGCATCTGTTGCATTACCTGCATTCGTCGAATCTGATGAAACAACTTCTTGGTATAATTTTGAAAAATTGCATGAAATTACTAAAGTTGTCGCCAAAAATTTAAACAAGATTATTGATAGAAATTATTATCCTGTTGTTGAAGCTAAAAACTCTAATATGAGAAATAGACCCATTGCAGTCGGTGTTCAAGGTTTAGCAGACGTTTTCATGTGTTTAAGATTACCGTTTGATTCTCCAGAAGCTCGAGAACTAAATATTCAAATTTTTGAGACAATTTATCACGGTGCATTAGAAGCGTCAGTTGAATTGGCCAAGGTTGAAGGTCCATATGAAACATTTGAAGGTTCGCCTGCTTCACAAGGTTTGTTGCAATTCGATTTATGGGGTAAAAAACCAACTGATTTATGGGATTGGGATACATTAAGAGAAAAGGTTAAAACCCATGGTATTAGAAATTCATTATTAGTTGCCCCAATGCCAACAGCTTCAACATCGCAAATTTTAGGTTACAATGAATGTTTCGAACCATATACTTCAAATATTTATTCAAGAAGAGTCTTAGCTGGTGAATTCCAGATTGTCAATCCATATATGTTAAGAGATTTAGTTGATATGGGATTATGGAGTGATTCAATGAAAAATCATATTATTCAGGACAATGGTTCTATTCAAAATTTACCAAATATTCCGGATGAAATCAAAAAAGTTTATAAAACTGTTTGGGAAATTTCACAAAAGGCAATTATTGACATGTCTGCTGATAGAGGTGCTTATGTTGATCAATCCCAATCATTAAACATTCATTTGAAAAATCCAACGATGGGTAAACTAACATCAATGCATTTCTATGGTTGGAAAAAAGGTTTAAAGACTGGTATGTATTACTTGAGAACCCAAGCTGCTGCAAGTGCAATCCAGTTTACAGTTGATCAGAATTCTGCATTAAGTGCAGGTACGGTTGAAGCTGTTTTAGACAAGATAAAAATTAAAAAATATATTCCTAGAAATGTTTCTGCTGTCGAAGATGTTGAAGCAGCTGTTTCAATTAAACCTGCGGCATTAGAACAAGATTTCGTTAGATTAAATATTGCTAAAGAAGAAACTCCAATTTCAGTTGAAACTTCTGAACTAATTGTTGATAGTCCAGCGACATCAAATGAGGGCATTGAAACTGTGGTTTCTGTTTCTACCACTGTCACCACTACAGGTGGAGAAGAAGATGTCGATATTTACAATTCCAAAGTCATTGCATGTGCAATTGATAATCCAGAATCATGTACTATGTGTTCTGGTTAGTAATGCTTTCATTATTAATTTTTTGTTTGTTTGAATTTGGTTACCTATTTGCTTGTTACGGTTTTAACCTTCGATAGGTTTTTAATATCATAATAATTTTTTTATTACTTGATTTTTTTTGGGTTTAATTGCTTTTTGTTTCATTTCCATCTACATCATTTATATTTTGTTTATATAGTTCTCTAACAAGTTCTTATAATATAATAAATACTGCTAAATACCATTACTATTCAAAATAAGGCGAAGCCAAGAAACTTGTTTCGTTTTTGTTATTTTTTTTTTTGTCAATTCGCCCCTGCCAGAAACTAAAGGCGAGAAATTTGTGGAAAAACGCTTGTTTAACATATGATGATCATAGTATATAAACTTTTGTTTTTATACATATAGTAATAAACATACATACAATGGTGAGTATATACAACCTAATATATTGCATTATGCATTTGGTATTTAAAGAGGATTATTTGAATGAATTCAATTTGTGCACATCATGTGTATGGATATCAAAATTAGCATAACAAATTTTTATTTGTAAATGTTCTTTAAGTTTGTTCATGCTACGTTAAAAGACTTAGATAAGTCATTGATTATATATATGTATATGCATTTGTATTACAATTGGCCATTAAGCAACTGAAACTACAAAGATCACTTCCTATGTTATTCTATTATGATGCCGATTAATCCCTTTGATATTTAAGTACGATTTACTAACATTTTTTTTTTGTAATTTGTATAGTCTGATAAATTAAGTTCTGAACAAATTGAAGAGTTTAAAGAAGCCTTTTCAATTTTTGATAAAGATGGTGACGGAAAAATAAGTGCTGCTGAATTAGGTACCGTTATGAGAGCACTTGGTCAAAATCCAACACAACAAGAACTAAATGATTTAGTCAATGAGATTGATACCAATGGTAATTCCTTAATTGAATTTTCTGAATTTTTAACAATGATGGCAAGACAAGTCAAAGAACAGGATGTTGAAGCTGAAATTTTAGAAGCTTTCAAAGTTTTCGATTCCGATGGTGATGGTAAAATCTCTCAAACTGAATTGATTAGAGTTTTAACAACAATTGGTGAAAGATTAACCGAAGATGAAGCAAAGCAAATGTTAGAAGCTGCTGATACTGATTCTGATGGGCAAATTGATATTGAAGAATTTGCCAAAGTTTTAAGAGGTAAATGATCAGGATTGAAGATGATGATGTTTATGTTTCAGTATTGTTATTTTGATTGTGCTTTTTTTTTATTATTATTATTTAAAGTGTGTATTATTCCTTCATATATATGCTATATTGGTTCAATATATTAATTATTTAATTATTTATAAACAAGAAAATGAAGGGCAAATACATAAAATTCTTTTTCTTTTATAAAATTTTAATTATAATTCACTACCTAAAACATTCCCACTACCTAAAAAAGTTTGTTCATTGCTTGTTTCTTCAGTTGTATTTAATTCAACATTGGAATTAGCATGTAATGGTAATATATTAACTAAATCAATATATCTTTCAGCTTTAACTTCAATTTCTTTAACATATTTAAACTCTTTTGGAAGAAATTTAATTAAAAAATCTAAATAAGATTCAATTCTATCGACGATTAAAAACGGTGGAACTGTAAACATTTCCAACCAACCTTTTGATAATGCATAACCTGAAAAAATACCTGCCAAATGGCCTAAAAAGCTACTACCTGGAGCTAGAACCAGGCAAATAACTAAATAAATGAATGGTAAGTAAACTGTTTTAATATCATACGAATTTAATAAGTTTGTTATTTTGTGAGTTTTTGAACGTTGAGTTGTATAATAAGTTATAAATGAAAATGCCCAACCTGATGCACCAAGGATCTGGGTATCTGGACAAAACAAATATGCAACAATACAGTAGAAAATTCCTGTAATAGTTGCTAATAAATTCAAAACAATACCTGTGTGAACTGTGCCAGCTCTTGATTCAAATTCTGACAATGGATGATATAGTGTAATGACATTAAAAAATAAATGGAAAAAAGATTTATGAACCAATGGATAAGTTGAAAGTCTGTGTGGTTGAAATTCTAATAATAATGTTGGGGACAATGACCATTTTGATAATAATTCTGGTTCATAAAATGAATAAAAATAAATAAGCAACAGAAAGACTGATAAACCTGTTGTTAATGATAGTAACGGCGTTTTCGGTAATTTTGAGGCGACAACAGACCAATATTGAGAAGCAAGAGTTGGCGGAGTAGTAACGATTGATGGAGATCTAGAATTTGAGGCTGACATAAATGATATATTGAGTTTATAAGTTTATCAAATGTAAATTGATAACTTATATTATTGGCAGAAACAATTTTAAGTCAAATCAAAGTGTTAAAATTCAACGCAGTTTTTTTTGTATTGTATTTTTTTTTTTTTTATTGTTTATTTTATTTTTTGTACGAGAAGAGATTATTTGTTTTTCGTTTCATTATACAGAAAATTATACAGATTTCAAAATTAATATACAGTAACGAATTTAAATTTACAATTTGATTTATGAAGTTATGTTGTATCGTCAAGAAAATTAACGACAGCTATTAGATTATCAAAAGATGTTTTGGTTTGGGGTACCTCTCTTTTCAATAAAGATAAATCACTTAAAATTGATTCAAATTTTTTATTACACCATTCACTTTGTGGGAAGTCTTCCACTATTGAGTTTTCATCTTCATTTAATAAACTGTTTAATTCTTGGATATTTGATTTAGTAACTTCAGTTGCTTCCCTAACTTTTTTATCTATTTGATCATAATTTTTATTTGAGTCGTGGATATATTTATCAACCAATTTCTGTGGCTTTTCTTTTCTTAACTTTGAGATATCTTGAATTGAATCCTCCATTTTTAGATAAATATTACGTAGTTTATCATTTAATGCAAAATCATACGGTTCGACTTTTTCCTTCTCCTTTTCCTTTTTATTTTTATTTTTGTTTTTCTTTATCAAATCAATTAAATCAGTTTTAATTAGTTCATCTTCTGATAATCCATCAATCATTATCGAGTATTTTAAGGAGTTGAACAATTTATGAAGGAATTTATTTAAAATATTTTGTTCAATCTTATTCGTCAATTTAACATCTTTAATACCCAAAGTTTGTAAACGAGTTTTAACTTTGGTTGATAAATATCTATGAAGAGCCTTATAGATAAATACCACCTCTGACAGCTGAAGATGTATTTTGCCTGAATCTGTGGGTCTTGATGACATGATTAAATCAGACCCCGCTATCTACAATTGAAAGTAAAGTAAAGTTAAGTAGAGCTGATACAAATAAGAGTAGTTAACTGTAAATGTAAACAGTTGAAAAAAATAAAAGGTCGATCGTCTGTTTTGGTGCGGGTAACGTTAAAATATTTCATTATTGAATTCTCATTTGGTTGCAAAACATAATTATCACCAATGATTCTTATCAATTATTAACAAATCAAGTATAAAAGGACAATTACAAGCGCTATGTAAGTATTATCATTATTATTATGAAATTATTTTGTTTGAATGTACCAGCTCAACTAACATCCATTATTTATTTAATCTAGGTCTACTATAATTGATGATCCTTTTGCACCAGCATTTGCACCATTTTTAGGATTTGCTGGTTGTGCATTTGCAATGATCTTTTCATGTCTTGGAGCTGCAATTGGTACTGCCAAATCTGGTATTGGTATTGCTGGTATTGGTACATTCAAACCTGAATTAATTATGAAATCTTTGATACCTGTTGTTATGAGTGGTATTTTATCCGTTTATGGATTGGTCGTTGCAGTTTTGATTGCTGGTGGTTTAAGTCCAGAAAAGGAATATACGTTATTTAATGGATGTATGCATTTAGCATGTGGATTATCTGTTGGATTAGCATGTCTTGCTAGTGGATATTCAATTGGTATTGTTGGTGATGAAGGTGTTAGACAATTTATGCATCAACCAAGATTATTTGTGGGGATTGTGTTAATTTTAATTTTTGCTGAAGTTTTAGGTTTGTATGGTATGATTATTGGATTAATTTTAAATACCAAAGGAAGTGCTTAAATTGTATAGCTCTAGATATAGTTATAATTATGAATATAAATTTTGTAACAAAAAGAAATAAAAGCAAAATTTGAGGTTTACTTTAAACAGTTTTTACATTAACTTTAAAGGGGTAAATTAAAAAATAATAAAAAACATAAAGCTATTAAAATAAACAAATAATTAAACAAACAAACAATAAATAAATAAATAAATAAAAATATATATAATTATACAAATTAATTCTCTGAAATATCCATTTTATTTTCATCAGTAAATTCGACATTACCATCATCATCAATATACTTGCTTTTATTTTCTTCCAAAAATTGAACAGATCTTGAAGAATCTAAAAATAATAAATAACTTCTTTTAATATCTTCAATTTCAATTTTATCAGCACGTCTTTTTTTCGAAATTTGATAACTAACGCTAATTAAATTTGAAGCATATCTTAAAGAGGTTTCTAAACCAATTTTGGTCAACAAACTCAGTGCATCAGTCGATAATTCAACTTCTTCTTCATTTGCTCTAATTTCTAAAATTTTTTTAATATCATCTTCATTATAAGTCTCAGTTTGAATAATAATTGTTCTATCTAATAAATCCAACGGTAAACCATGTGGAGATTTATAATTTGTACCTCTTGTTTTAGAGATACCTCTATTTGTGGCCATGATGACGATTGGGGAAAATTCGTCTTCTAAGGCTCTATTAATGAATGAAAAACATTCAATATCTAACATATGAACTTCATCAATAAATAAAACTCCTGGAATAATTTCTGCCTTACCTTCTTCTTTCCATTCGGCAACTTTTAAATTGATTTGATCTCTAACTTCACTTCTAATTTCACCCGTATCACCACTAAATAATGCTAAAAATCCTTGTTGTCTTGAATTAATAACATCAATCTCATGCAGTGAAACGGTATGCAAAATCTCTTTTCTAATTTGTAATTCACCTTCAGGGCAGGAAACGAACTTTGTGTCTGCACCCATTGCATCATAATCTCTTGCTCTTGTATATGATCTACCTAATTTTGTAATTTTACCATTTGCTTTATCAATACTAATAACATCACCGGCAATAATTTTTTCTTTACTTAATTCTTCAATTATCTTACCACCTAATTCATAAATTGTTTCCATATCTGTTGTTCTAATTGTGATTTTACCTTGTTTATGGCCACCAGTTAATGATCTGTCAATTTGAATTTCCACAACTTCACCTTCAATGACCTCAGTTTCCTCCTTAATTCTAATTCCAATTGATTTTCTAAATGCTTGTGTTAACGATTCGGTTTTACCAATTTCTTTTGAAAAAATTTCACTTGCAGTGATGGCAGTAAATGGCACATCATTGCCTAGAGACTGTGAAATTCCCATTGCCAATGCAGTCTTACCTGTTGATGGTGGTCCTGCAATTAAAATTGCACGTCCAGCAATCTGACCTTGTTGGATCATCTTCAGAATAATTCCACATGCTTTACGTGCCTTTAGTTGGCCAACCATACCCTGGGATATTGATTTTGGCTGTAAATGATCATCCAATCCTAAACCTGTGATGTGGGAGTGTGATGCAATTAATGAAAAATTGGATAATGATTCCGAGTTGGATTTGGTTTGAATAGACATTTTTGATATGCTATTTATAATTATTTACTTCTGTTATTCCTTTTTGCTAACAAAATAATTTTGTTCTACTGAAAATGAAGGCGATAATTTTTTTTTTTTAGGGAAGGAAAAATCAGGATTCTGTAGGCTTTCCAGGTGGTGTATGGATGTCCTCTACTGATTGCGGTACAAATAATTTAAAATCTCTTGATATTAATTGTAAAGTTAAACTCAATTAAACTTAATTAATTTACAGTTTATCTTTCATTTGGATACAAAAACAAGAATGCTATCAGATTTACTAGCGTGCTTTTGTCCTTGCATTATTAATGCTACACCCACATTAAAAATAAATAATGCAAAGTTTAAGATTCTTTCAGTTCTAGGTGAAGGTGGCTTTTCATATGTTTATCTGGTTCAATCATATATCAATAACGGGTTATATGCATTGAAAAAAATCCGTTGTCCATTTGGCAATTCTAACACCAAGGTTGCATTGAAGGAAGTTTCAAACTATAGAGAGTTCAAAAATTCTTATATAATTAGAAGTATCGACTCGTCTATTGTTCAAGAAAGTGACGGGTCCAAAACTATTTATATTTTATTGCCATATTTTGAGAATGGTTCACTACAAGACCTAATTAATAAAAATAGTGTTGACGGTGTTCAAATAGATGAAGATGAAGCGATACGGATTTTCATTGGTATTTGTAGAGGTTTAATTACTCTGCACAGACACCATTTAAGTAAAAACTATAATTTAATAAATAACATCGATCAAGGTGGTGCTGGTGGCGATGGCGACAATAATAACAGTGATCACGATAGAAGAATATCAAAAAATTCCACCCACACTAATGTTACTGAAATAAATCCATTTTTAGACGACAATGAACTTGGAATGAGCAATACTAATCAACTAGGCGAAGCAACCGAGTTGACTGAAACAATAAGCATAGCACACAGAGATATTAAGCCTGCGAATATAATGTTGTCAAAGGATGGTACGCCGGTTTTGTGTGATTTGGGGTCCTGTGATAAGGCCAGGGTAGAAATTAAAACAAGGGCTCAAGCCATAACATTTCAGGAGCTAGCAAACGAGCACTGTACTTTACCGTATAGGGCACCTGAATTATTGGACATTAAAGTCGGAGATAAAATAAACGAGAAAATCGATATTTGGTCCTTAGGTTGTACATTGTACGCGATGATGTACGGATCGTCTCCATTTGAAAGGGAAGAAGTTGTGAATGGGGCCAACATAGTGTTAGCGATTACCTCGAACAACTACTCATTTCCAGGTAGTCCTGAATTCGGCGATGATTTGAAGTCATTAGTCAAGATGTGTTTGGTTGAAAGTCCTGTCAAGAGACCAAATGTGGAGGAAGTGTTGAAAAAGGCTTTAGAAATACAAAGATTTAGAAGCAATATGTAGAGGCATATGGATGTAGACTTACGTAGTTTTATTGTTAAATGCAACAGTGATTAGATATTTTATACTAAAAGATTATATTACTAATGATTATATTATTATATATATAAATATATTATTATATGAATATGTTATTATATCATTATATTATTGTATTATTATATTATTGTATTATTATATTATTGTATTACTACATTATCGTCTTATTATGTTACCAAGCCACTGTATTATTACATTTCCAAACTACTTTGCCATCAGGTGGTAAAACTGCCTGCTGAATGACTGTCATCCTCTTTCGACAACCACAATCTGCGGATTTCCCTATTCTTTTGTTCTCATCCACATTCTTCTATTGCTGTACAACTCGATCGTCAGTTGTTGTATTGTTGGTCGTCATCTCATTGCAGACGAATCGAGCGAGTGCGGAGTGGTTCACCCTCGTTCTGCGCCGTATTAGGAAACGCGAAGGCAGAAGAAGCGGGTGTAGGATCTCAGATGCAAAAGTTCTGACGTGGAAGTTCCAGGTGGAATTATTTGTTTTGTTTGTCTGGTTTTTGGTTAAATAGACCTGATACTGCTGCGTTTTAGCCATTTGATAAGTTGCTTTTAGAACTCTATACATTCATTAACATATATAGGCGATTATAAGCATTATAAGCAGCAAAAGCATTATAGGTATTATAGGCATAGACATTTTAAACATTGCAAACATACAAACATTATAAGCATAATAAACATTCATGATATCCTCGTCAAGCAATAAGATTCTGAAAACCTCGTACCAATTTGCCTCTTCAGGCATAGAGGGCTGGAACGATTGTCCAGTGATGCCAGCAGACTCCATTCGTCGTTCAGGCACTACTAGGAGACCAAGAAGAAGATACCACGGCCAAGAAGAAACTCAGACTCAGGCAAACGGAAATGGTAATGGAATTGAAAGTAGCTCTGGATATAAGAAAGGACACTCAAGTAGTGGGTCTATTGGCTCACTAAAAGAATTGGTCGCTTTGAAAGACGAAACTGTTACATCGCAGCTTCTGTCAATACCTCCAATTGCAGAGTCAAGCAACGCTCCAAGAACAAACGTGTCACTCAAAAGAAGACCAACGATATCAAGGGACTGCTTGCAAAACATAGTGGACTCTTCAAACACTAGCCGTGATATCGCCATTGGCACTGACTTGGACATTGAACAGGAACTAAACAGTCTACTGTCGAGACCAACAAAATTGTCAGAAAAAGAGTTCCAATACCACTCGGCAAAAGTGAACCTGAGTAGCTTGTCAGCTTCACAGGAAAACAGGGAATTTCTATCGGAAATCCTATCAGACTTAAAAAACGGCACGTCAATCAGCACAGTGGATGGGAAAATCTTCAACTTCATGAAAATCAGTACCGGTGTTAGCTGGTGTATGTCACTAAAAAAAATTATCAACAACCTGGAGTAATGGAGCAATAATTTAATTTGATATATTTCACAATACGTTAATTAACATTCAGCGTTGCTAACGGTACTTTTCTTGCTTTATTTCACTTTGCTATATTTTATTTTCTTACGATTTATTCACTTTTTTTTACTTGGGATATTATACCAACCAGTCTATACACAAAAAACATAATACATATCTATCCTATCTATAACTTTATACCGTAGTTCATAAATGTAATCTAATTTTAGTGATATATTTCACTTTCTATTCAAATTTTTTATTTAGGACATTAACCAGCCAAACTATATACAAAAAAACATAATACATATCCATCCTATCTATAACTTTATACCATAACTCATAAATGTAATCTAATTTTGGTTTTTTTCCAATAAATCTTTGGCTCCATTAATCTTCATTGCAACATATTTAGAACCACCTTTGTCGGGATGGTTGGTCATCATCAGCTTCTTATGTTGTTTCCTGAGTTGTGCTAGCGAAACCTTTTCGTCCTCCTCAAACCCTAAGATTAGTTTTGCTTCCTCGTTACTCATTTTTGATTCAAATCCACCTCTATACATAATTTCATCTAATTTTTGCCACGATATATTACTACGATTACTATTATTATTCTCTGAAAAATTTAGCCTGATTCCATTTAATTTGGCTATGTCATATGACGTTAATTTTGAACATCTTCCAATCGTATTTATTGTTGCCTTGGCAGTCAATGCTGCAATTGTCACCCCTATACCTATTATTATCGGTAACTAGTAGATCAGAAATTGGATGCTGTCAGTATCAATAATCCCTTGAAAGTAATTTTTTTTTTATACTTACCACCATCTATTATATCTTTTGATAAAAAAAAATCATAATCCAAATACCTTAAGCAAGAACGGATAAATTAATTAATTTTTGTTTCGCACACTTACACGTCAAAGATTTTGAAAAATATTTATTTTCATCAAGCTGAATCAAATCTTGTTAAAATCCTTTTCTAATAGGTAGTAACCAATAATGACAAAAAAAAACTCCACTATATTATTGTTGACCTGTGTATCAGGTATTTATGCGTCATTTTTAACATGGTCGTATCTTCAAGAAAAATTATCAAGTAAAAATTACTCTTTAGACCCAACAAAGCCACCTGAATTTTTTAAGGCTCCATTTATAATTAATATCGTTCAATCATTTTTTGGCATTATAATTGGATCAATTTATCTGTCCATTAAGACTCCGAGTAATGAAAGAACATTAAATCCATTGTCATTCCTGTTCAAAAAAGATAACAGAAACATTTTCTATAATTTATACTTAATTTCAATTTCACAATCACTATCCTCACCATTATCTTACATGTCGTTACAACATGTCGACTATATTTTATTTTTGCTTGCAAAGTCTTGTAAACTAATTCCAGTTATGTTAATTCACTTTTTGCTGTTTAAAACAATTTATGCACCGTACAAATATTTAATTGCAGCTTTAATTACAATTGGGGTTGCAATTTTTACATTAAGTTCATCATCTGCTAAAAGTTCTGGTTCAAATGATGGTAATATGTACTTAGGTTTGTTTCAATTGGTTTTTTCATTGTTTTTAGACGGTTTTACCAATTCCTCTCAAGATAACTTATTTAAAGCGTCAAATGGTTTTAAAATCACAGGTGCTCATTTAATGTCAAGTTTGAACTTTTTGACATTTTTGAATTTATCCTTTTATACGATCATTTTCACGGATCAAACTGCTTACTTTTTAAATTTTCTAAACAGCAATGGTTTTAGTATTTTAAAAGATATTTTACTGTTTTCAATTTGCGGTGCATTAGGCCAGATTTTTGTTTTTATAACATTAGAGAAGTTCAACTCCATTGTTTTAGTTACTGTTACTGTTACAAGAAAAATGTTAAGTATGTGTTTGAGTGTTGTTTTATTTGGACATGTTTTAAACATCAAACAATGGCTAGGGTTAATATTTGTTTTTGGTGGTATTGGATTTGAAAGTTTTGTTAAAATTTTTAGGAATGATAACCCAAAAAAAAAGTTAAACTAAATTTGTATATTCATATTATTACAAAGTTTTTCTAGATTTTAAAATAGATTTAAATATAATTACAATTCTAATACACAAAAAACGAGAGAAGTTATAAAAATAATGATAAAGATTAAAATTAAAGTAAGACAAAAAATAAAAATAGATAGATACTAAAATTAGAATAATTATCAATGCAAAACTATAAATTGGTATATAAGTTATTATTATCTATGAGCTAATTGTAACAGACAGTGAGCAGCACCCATTGAAGATGGCGTTGTCAATAATCTGGTTGGTGATGACATTAATTGCGTTTCATCCTGATCAATTGAATGATCTTTTGTTAACGAATTACTATTATTTTTTGAGCTTTTTTTCAGATTGGATTTTCTAATTGGTGTAACCAGTAATGAGGTATTTTGTAAAATTGTTGAATCAGGATCCAATTTTGAGTTCAAGTTTTTTGTAAACTCATTTAAAGTTGAATTTGCTATTATATTCTCGATTCTTTTATTCGATGGTGTTGATGTTGTTTCATTGGTTATCGAGTTACTTTCGACATCATTTTTATTATTTAATGAATTTGGATCTGAATTTAAAGGATTCAAATGTTCAATTGGTGAAACATTTGAAACGGAATTAGGAATCGGCGGCAATTTGATTTTCTGTTTATCAATTAAAGAAATTGAAAACTTTGATGGTGAAGTCATGTTTGAGAATCCAGAATTCGGATATGGAAAATTAAAAGTTGTAACTGATGCTGGGGCCGAAAACGATTTGTTATTTGACGGATGGTATGAAATGGATTTGCTATTGTTGTTGGTGATATTATCGCTGTTATTTGAATCATTATCTATATTTCTACTTTTTGTATTAGTGTTTGAATCGTCGTGTATTGATATCGATAAAGATTTCGAATTATTGTTAGATTTTAAAAATTCTAAACTAACTCTTTTCAGATTTGCACTTGTACCTCTTTTGGTGACAATGTCATGCATTGAAGACTTCTGAGATAACTTTTTATTCTTTTTACCTTTTGAGGTTGCCATTATATCAAGCATCGAGCTTTTATTATTGCCACTGATACTGATACCATTATTAACTTCAGTATCGATGTTCAAATTCTGTGATGATTTTCGTGTTTTTTTTGATTTTACTAGTAACGGTGTCGAAACTGCCAACAAATCATTTAATGCATTGGAATTTTTAGTATTTAGTGGATTATTAATATCGTTACCATTATCATTGTCTTCAACAAATAAAGGTGATTCTGGAACTTTTAGTGAGTTTAATGGAACTTCGGTCTGGTTTGTTTTAACTTTATAGTAGGCCAACTGAAGTTTCAACTTCATCGTTCTTGCTCTTTGTAATCTTGGTGAAGAAAACACGTTATTATCGTCATTTATGAGATAATTATCCAACTCACTTTCGTGTTTTTGCCTTTTATTTTTGAAATTGTTTTCATCAACAAGTAATTTTCTTTTCAGTGGAGTTTCTAGTAGATAATTTTTGTTGATACTATTCTTATTCTTGTTGATACTTATATTTATATCTGTCTCGGGAATGGTAGCCAGTGCTACTCTATTTTTAGATGAAAGAGCCATTAAATGAGTGACAAAACGAAAAGAAATAGAAACAGAAACAAATGATGATACTTAACTTGATATAAATATAATTATTTCTATTGTAGAAATATGATTAAAATAGCTATTTATTTATTTATTTATTTATTTATTTATTTATTTATTTATTTACAAACAAACAAACAATTACTATAACTGACTAGTAAATGTATACTAGAAAAAACAAATCTGATATATACAAAGTCAAGACACACTTTACTTACTGGCAAATCTTACCCGCATAAGAAAAGGGTAAAACGTAAACAGAAAACGACCCGTCAGCCAAATCGAGTATAAAATTCATGTTTACGAATTCCGCGTTGAGCGCGTTTGGTTCTCGTGGCTGGTAATGATAACAGTAATTTGGTTGAATAATGGGGATTATGGGAGTACGTGATGTGGGATGGGCAGCAGGACAGCCTATGAATACCATTATTCAACTGCTGTTAATGTAGTTTCATATATTATTCAATCATATGAGAATATACACAGCTTTCCATATCGTTTATACTCAGGATGTCAAAGTAAAACCGATAAACTAATATTATTTAATTTTCACTAACAAAATTAATCTCAACAGTGCATATTGTGTAGCCCAGACAACAAAGAGATCTTTGTTTACTTTTTACCAAACACGGAAACAAATCTCGACAATTATTTATTTTTGTTCATATTTGTTCATATTTGTTCATATTTATTCACGTTCGTTCACGTTTGTTTTCAATTTTACAATAAGGGTTCAGCTCAGCTACTATAATATTAAACTATATATATTTTAATTTGATCTATTTTATATTATATTCTATTATTTTGCTTCTACTTCTACACTTAAAAAACTCTCTTTTCACCTTCGTAATACGTACGCGCATCGATCTTTGATGCGATCTCTTTTAGTTTGGTGATATAGTTATCTCTGATTCTATGACCGTTACCACTGGCAACTTTTAGTAACAGTTCATTCAATAGCGCACTACCTAAAATATCAACATGCTCTGCCGTCTTCGATCCGCCTCTAATATCAAACGAATTCGGTTGGTGCAAAATTTCAACAACGGTAACTTCTGAATTACCAGGATTGTAAATATTGCCTTCCTCTTTCCATTTATGACACATGTAATGAGACAACAACGAAACTGTACCATCACCTTCACTCATCAAAACCGAGTCTTTTCTCTCCTGATCAATGGTGATGTTCAATTTCGTAATGGCCTTATCCTCCTCTTCTTTATAATAGTATGCTCTCTCAGTCGGTTTGCCAACTCCATAAAAGCAATAAATCTTCAGGTCTGGTGCATTCGGTAATGGCACTTCCAACGGATTCGACCACTTATTGAAATTTTTTTCATTTTCATAAAGCTCTTGCTCGGACTTGGCAAACCCATACGAGTAATGTTCCATTGTCCTATCTGCAAACCAGGTCGGCCCTTGATTTAACAAAAACTCAATAGAATTAGACATTGTTAAGTTTTTGTCAGAAAATATACCAACTGGTTCATCAAATCTGATAAAATTCCCGTACGTATCATTTAACTTACAAATAGTCGAATCAAGATTCAGGCAGTCATCAGGTGATGAATTGATATCACCCCAAATTAATGATCCACCCTTTGGTAGCATACTTGCGATACCACCAAACGATTTTAGCATATCGGATCTTTCCCTTCTTGAAAAAAATTTCTCTAATCCATAGACTGCCAATCCGTTTAATTGAACAGTATCTTTCATCTCACCAGATAATAATGCTGTGATTGCTTTTGGCGTACCTAAAACTGTTCCGGAAATATCAACATATGCTTCAATGTGATCGTTAACCCAGGATTTACCTCCATTACCGAAATGTAAACCTTCAGCTTCAACCCATTTCAAGAAGTAGAATATAACTTGAGATCCCATAGAATGACCATACAAAACAGTCTTTTCATTATTTAATTCTTTTGTTAATTCAATTTGTGCTTTTAGTTTTGAAAAATATCCATCCCTCCTTTCTAAATCCAAATAACTCAATCTCCAATCATAGGCCGCACTAAACATGTTTTCCGTGGCATATCCAATAACTGCCAAATTTTCTAAAACCTTATTCCAAATCCAATAACCGGCAACAAAAAAATCTGCTGCCTCAAAGCCTTGGGCAGCTCTTAGCTTAATACCCGGTGGATCTAATCCAGTTTTTGGATCAAGCATTATATGTTTCAACCAACATGCTTTATCCAAAAACATCGTTCTTAGCATATAAAACGAACCCCATAATCTTTTTCTAAAATGTGGCTCACTAGGGCATTCTTCTGTACCCTCTAATCCCCAACTTTCAAGGCCCGTACTCACAACACCTGGAACCATTATCACATTATATTTTGATTTATAGCCTTCCTTTTTTAAGATTCTGCCAACAGAAAATGATCCTGTCTCGTTTTTTTCCTCGTTCTTACGGCTTAAAATTGTGTTTTGTAGACTATCCGGTAAAACATCTTTCCAATCATCAAGATATTCTGTCATTGAGTCGAAAGACAATGAGTCGAGTTTGATATACTCATCTAATGCGGGTAGGAAATCATTGTCTAAAACAGTTTTTGTTGTAAAATATCCTGCAATAAATATACCAAAAATTATACCAATTAATAAAATATACCTTTTCTTTTCATAAAAATGTTTCGTAAAATTAAACACTTTCTCATCATGTTCAATTTGAATTTCAATTTCTTCTTCTAATTCTTCCTTTTCCTTTTCTAGTTCCTCGATGTCATTTTCAGTTTTCGCCTTATCTTTCACAAGGCTTTTATATTTTGAATCATTTTTAAGAAATTTTTTAAAATCTAACTTTTCATCCTCATTATCTTCAATTTCATTTTTCTTTTGGTGATGTTTTTTTTTATTCGATTTATTTTTCCTATGCCTAATGGTCATTTTTGTATTTTTCTATTATTAAAGAGAAGCAGTAATTATAAAAAACTTTAAAAACAAAATCAGATGTTTACTTCTGTATATTTAATCAATTTCCTTATCCGCGGAGTCTCAGACGAATCCTAAAGAATCCATTTGAAAACATATTGCGTCGATCGGCCTGCGTTAGTAGACCATAGCACGCCGATCGACGCAATTCAGTGTTCCTGTCAAGTCCGATGGCAAACCCGAAAATAAGGGCAAAATATTATTGTTGGTGTAGATTTCAATAACATAAATCATCTTATCTATCAAACAAAAATATCTGTTGTTTGCTTTTTTTATTTTCTTATTATTTTACCATCATTTTCTTTAATGACTTCTCAGTATTTAAGATCTACCTTCAGTTCTCTTAGAGAGTATTTAACACCGGTTACACATAAATCAACCTTCACAGAAACAGGTGAAATAACACCCGAAGAATTCGTTCATGCTGGGGATTATTTAGTTTATAAATTCCCGACTTGGCAATGGTCACCGGCACCAGAATCTAAAAGAAGAGACTTTTTACCAATAGATAAACAATTTTTAGTCACAAGACATGTTCCAAGTTATGTTCGAGCATCCGATTATGAAACATTGGATAATAATTATGAAGAATTTGATAGATTTTTAAAATCAGATGACGATTTAGATGATGAAGGCTGGACCTCAACTCATACTTGTAAAATAAAAAAGGGTGGTGCTGAACTCGAAGAGGAAGAGAAAAGTGTCAAAGAATTCCCAAATGAACAACCAGAGGATATTAATGATATTGATGATTTAATTGATGAGGATGCTGAGGATGTTGAATTTACTGATAATAAAAAAAATGATATTGATGATAATATCTTTCAAACAGTAAGTGACGATAATAATAACAACAATGAAAATAACAGCGCAGTTTCAATTAAAAGGAGTTATGATTTATATATTACTTATTCAACTTCCTATAGAGTTCCAAAAGTGTATCTTGTTGGTTTTGATTCAAATGGTTCTCCATTAACACCTGAACAAATGTTTGAAGATATTGCAAGTGATTATAGGCATAAAACAGTTACAATCGAAAAAGCTCCTTTTTTAAATAACACAACATCAGTTTCTATTCATCCTTGTAAACATTCGACGGTTATGAAAGTGTTAATGAAGAGAGCTATAATGTCTGCAAATCAAAGAATAAACGAATTGCAACAAAATAAAAAGCTCATAAAGGATGTCTCAAAATTGGGCTTGGCTCACAGTAAGACACATGAAACTGAAGATGATTGGGAAGATATAAAAACAAATAGCGATAATGAAAACGATACTGATAACGAAAATGAAAATGAACAGCATGGTGTTAGGGTTGACCAATACTTAATTGTCTTTTTAAAATTCATGTCAAGTGTTACACCCAGACTCTAATTTTGGATCAGCGAATAAACCTCTATCAGTATACTTAAAAGGTTTTGGATTGGTAAAAGCATGTTCATGTTTGGTATCCCAAGTTGGAGCAA